>VZTN01000119.1:142321-189715 GCA_013400515.1 Erpornis zantholeuca
GATTTTATTGACTCCAAATAACAAAAGTGCACACCTCAGCTTCCAGAGAAAATGAATATGGGTTAATACTAGCAGGTGCAGGGACAAAAGAAAGCTATGTCCAAACTGAAAAGTGTAGCAAATTCTAAAGGTGATCTAGAAAAAAGTTTCTTAGCTTTGACATTAATTATAAGCTTTGATTTTTCAAATTAAAGATTTTCATCTTAGGCTTTATTGAAAGCTGAAAAAAGGAAAGATTATACCATGCAACCTGCAGTTCAGATTTCTTTGGGGAGGCAGTGACAGTGTATACTTCATTGAGACTTCTTGTTTCTCTGGGTTTTATTGTCATTCCAGTTCCAGTATTGCAGCTGAGGGAAAGGGAATGTCCTGTGGTCCTCTGAGTGTGTCCCTGTGTGCCCACAAAGTGCTGAGGGAAGGCTCCTTGTGTGTATCTGATCCCAGGTTCCCAGGATCAGCTGGAGTCTGCTCCAGGCCCACAGTGTAGGCTCAGTAATGAGTTGCTTTGAGATTCCAGGGTCTTTTTTATACTATATCTGAACACCTTCTTCTAGAATATCTTCAAATAGCTTGTTTAAGGCAGCTCATACCGTGGGTTTACTCACGCATGTCATAACATTCTTCTCTTTCCACTGCCAACTTCAAATGTTCTTTTTAAGTTTTTTCCTGGATAAGTTGAATACCAGCTTCACAATAATGACATGCTATCATTTTGTCTTGTCTGTCCCTGAGGCAGTGGCAGCATGTTAGCCTGCTGGTTTGATTCTGACAAAATTCTGCTTTTCCCCAATATTTCTGATATAAGTATTCCTTGTCCTATAAGAAATCTTTGTTGCTATCATATCTCAAAGGTTTTGTTTCTTTTGTCAGTAATGTGAATTTGCTATGATCCATAACAGCCCTTACTGTGGAAAAATAAATCATTCACCATTTAAATAAATTTATGTTTGGAAAGTCCATGGTTTTCCTGAACTTTATAGTTAGCAAATTGTTGGGACTTTTTGCTTCTATTTCTCACTTTGGATCAGCTCAGTGAAACTCTCAGAGAATTGATTTGCTTTATACATCCTTGTCAGTACGAATTTTTCATTGTCAGGGTACTGTGTTGATTCTTGTTTATGTAAGATAATCAATGTTGCTGTGTGACTGAGAATAGAATATACCTTTATTTCTTTTAGTCAGTAGCAAGATACTTAATCTTTTTTTTTTTGGTGATAGAGACTTTTTAAAAATTAATTGAGATGTTTTTGTATNTTTATGTAAGATAATCAATGTTGCTGTGTGACTGAGAATAGAATATACCTTTATTTCTTTTAGTCAGTAGCAAGATATTTAATCTTTTTTTTTGGTGATAGAGACTTTTTAAAAATTAATTGAGATGTTTTTGTAGTTACTGAGCCATCCAGCTTTCTCCAAATCTGGTTATATTAGGAAGTATCACATGCTTTCCCATAGCTGATAAAAGTGTGCTCAGTGGTGACTGAAATCCTAGAGAAACCACAGTTTCCCGATGTCATGGGGTTAATTTTGATTCCGAATTTTTCTTCAAGCTATTCTAAAGTGCAAAGAACAGTTCTGTTATTGGGAGTGATACCCCTTTATCAAGACTCCAGATTCTCATTCTTTAGCAGGAACGAAAAGATTCCCATTATCTGCTTGTCCAGCTGGTTTCTAGTCATCTGGACATCATTTCAGGTTTCTGGTTGTAAGACAATTGCTAATTGCTTTGAACATATCTCCTGGTACTTTTTCAGTTTTTATTTTCAAAGGAGAAACTGCCTTTTTCTCTTAAAATTTTAGTATTTTAATTTTAGTTTAAATATGTTCATAATTGTGTAGTGACACTTATCTTTCGGATATTTGAAATTCATATTATCCTTTCTGAACATGTGTAGTTTTGTTTTTTTGTCTTTATTACCCTCCAGCTGTAGTAGACAAACATTTGGGCCATTTTTTACACTGAATTCATGTTATTTTAAATACATAAACATACCACTGGAACAATTCCTTAATTGTTCACTTTAATGGACTGTGACCAAAATGTTGTTTTCCTTTTATGTAATTTCCTTTTCTTTTCTGTAATCTCAATGTTTATGGTGCTTTTTATTGCTTTCTCTTCCTTTATTTTGAAGCCTATGCATATTATGTTCATCCAGACTCTTTGTGATACAACGCTATAATGAGTGGAAGAATTTTAGAATTCTTTAGAGTAATTTCTCCATGACTCTTACTTTAAATGATAAGCATGCATTCACTAACTATCCATGGATTTTGGAATATCAAGAAGTCCTTGGAGAAGTCCTTAGTATCTCAAAATTCATTAGCTTTGTAGAAGTGTCCGGTTGCTGTATTTTGGCAGCCAGGAGCCACAGTTATGGGCTGTAGCTTGCATTTGTCAATTTTTACATAAAAAAATTAGAACAAACCAAAGAAGTTAGTTGTTCTTCTATTGTTGCAAGCAAATGGACGTTAGGAAACCTGTCCAGAAAATGGTTGAGCAAATAGATTCTGAGTAACATAGGCTGAGAAAATTTTTCCCTCAAAGGGCTACTTCATATTGTTAATATTTTATAGCATGTTAGAAATTCTTGGCTGGAATTGTTACAATATTGTTATGTATTGATCTGACTGGAGAGATGTTTTAAATCTGGATTTTAACCTGGATATTCTCAAAATACAGAGACACTTGAAAGATCCTGGTGTGCAGGCTCATCCTAAGATTAGTGGCTTCTCAAGTGAGGGACATGCAAAAGACCTTCCAGAATTTTCAGTCTCAGGAGAAATGTTCTCATAAATTAATGTTTTGTATATTTATTCGATTTCTCAGATTGTAAGTGCTTTTTCTTTCACTCTCTGGGGTGGTGCAACGTGGTGAAATCCACAGAAGCATCTGCTTTGTTCTGGGTTTGTTCCCATGAGGTAACTCGTACTCTGCGCAGTGGTACATTCTTCTGCTGAAGGAGGGGAAAGCTGATTTTGTGAAGTGAAATAAGGTCACTGTGTGCTGTGCTTGGCTCGGGGTGAGTGCTCTGGAGTTAGGTCAGACATACTCAGTGCTTTGTTTTCAGTGTGGGTTTGTGCCTTAGCACTGGTAGTTTTTTGTTTGTTTGTCTGTTAGTTTTGTAACAATGGAAAACATCAGAAAATAATGGCGGACATATAAAAAAGTAGAATAAAGATTTTGTGTTTGGGAATGGGTTATTTATGATGCCAAGAAGGTTGGATATTAATTGTTCTGACTTGTCTTTACTCTCCAGATAGTACTATGACTAACAGAAAAGAGGCAATGTGCTATGTTACAGACATTTGCATGGAAAAACTGTGTAACTATACAATCCTTTTCAGACTCTTGTCTCCCCAAGCAGAAAATGATGTCTGAATTATCATTTTTCAAGCAGAAGCACAAGCAGGCTGATGCCTGTACAGGGCAACCCTGTGGGAAAAGTTTTCAAGCTTTGCAAAATGTTTAGCTCTGAGAAGCTAAAGCAGATGTTAGCGCAGAAAGAATTTATGCCAGAATTTAGTAGGATGAACAGAAGGGGAAAAGGTACCAGAGGAAAACAAAATGAGAGACTAGGCCAGACTGGGAATAGAAAAAATGGAAGACTATTGAGGACTGACTGAGAAACTAACTTAGAGAGAGAATGCAAGTTAGTGAGACCTCAAGGATTGCGAGGGAAAGCATTGAAAGAGAAATATTAAAAGAATAAAAAAGGCAGAAGCAAAATAAGTGGAAGTAATGGAGGAGTCCAAGCTCTGAAGTTACTGCAATTTTCCCCCTTCCCTTAATTTCACTTGATAAAATTATAATGTATGAGAAATCTGGCTTTGATCCTTCTGGCACTCTAGGTATACTTGTTTCTCAAAATAGGAAAAATAGCAAGATGCTAATGTGTCTTAACTTAGGGACCAAATATGAGAAAATCCTGTACAATGGTTGCTTTCTCTTTAGTTTACAAGGTAGGAGTTACTTGTCAAGTCAGTGGTGCAGAATACTCTCCTAGTCACCAATTCTGAATTTTTTTCCTGTGTTTCTGCTCAATTTTATGAACACTGAGAGCTCAGAATATGGACCCATAAGAGTTAAAATATTAGGTAAGACCAGTGGTACTATCAAATTCTGCAAATTTATTTCGTTAAATTTTTGTGTTATTTTGTTTAAACAACTACTCTGAGGAAGAAAAAACAGTGGCAAGTGGAAAACAGTTTGGGGACAACTTGCTTGTAGAGACTGTGTTAAGAATAAGCTTACCAGCTTTAGTTTGCCTCACATACTGAAGCAAACAAGTTTTAAATGATATGTAATAGTAATGCATGCCCAGAGCTGGAGTGGGGAGAATAAATTACACTGTCATTGTAGAACAAAAACAGAGACTTAGGCTGTGTCTTTTATTGAGCTTTCCACAAAACTTAATGGAATTTGCAGATAAAATTACAGAATACATTATTCCTATTAAAATGTTCCACAATCATGAGCTAAGAAATTATATTTCAAGAGTGTATACACTCTTTTCCCAAAAGATAACATTTTGGCTATGAAGAAACTAGGATGCAAAGACAAGAACAAGGTATGCACTACTAAAACATGGTAATTCAAACAGAGGAGAAATTTCTGACTGTTCATTGTACTAACTGCCTCCATCTCAAAAGGTTTCAAAATGTACACATCATGCTTTTAGGTAGGCCTCACTTCAAGGATGTATTTACCCTTAAGCAAAAAGCAGTGGCTCTTTGTTGCAGTGAAAAGCAACTGAGAGCAGTTGTATAGAAGAAGAATTTCTGTAGGAATCTTTGGGTGCAGGTGTATTTATTAATAGTGAATTATGATTCAGTATGCCAAACTTTTCTTTATCCCCCTCTGGGATAAATGTCTCTAGTCTTCAGGAATAAGGCTCTGGTCTTCTGGTCTAAGGCTCTTCTGGTCTTCAGGAATGTCACTAATGTTCACAAAGGGAAAAGGCCACGAACATGAGAGAAGTCAGCTCAAATGTTCTTGAGATGCATTGTGAAAGCCCCATTCCAGGGATGAAAGTGATGGAAGCACTGACTTGATCTTTTGTTTGTAGGCTGACTTGGTCCTTAGAGGTGTGTCACAGTCACATACTGATGTTCCATCAGTGTGAGGTGTAGTTTTGTGGTCACCCAGAGCAGCATGCTTAGTCTTGACTAGGGGCTGACAAATCATCACGATTTCCTCTTTGTTTTGCATGTTTGACATGTCTTTTTTCATTCAGCTCTCGTCAGCGGTACTCTAAAATTTCCAAGCAGTGTCACATTGCAAAACCAAAGCATGAGTGGTTACAAAGTAGCTTCTGATTTGAAGTGGAATGTTTAATTTTAAATGAGGTGATGATAGATTTTAAACTGAGCATGTTTAAAATTTGAAAAAAGTATTTGGTGTCATCAGACAATTCTGACTAGCATTGCACTGTAGATATACAGATAAATTAAGGGGACTACCACAGTCCTTCTGTAGTAAAAAGAAAAAGAGAAGTAATGGAGTTGAATAGGGGTGTAAAAAGGGAGGATCAGATTAAAATTCTGGTCTACCTGGTGGAGAATATACTGCTGCTGTATTTAGACTTAGTTTGTCCTATTCACAAACCTTTACTTCTTCCTTACCTTTCGTTCCTTCTTCTCAGTGTCTTTTGATCTGGCAAATATCTTCTGAACAGCAAGCTCATATTGTATCATGCAGTTCATGGGAATTCTTCCATCTCTTTATTAAGATTCCCTCACCTCTGTTCATTTCAGAAAGTCTTTGGAGTTCTTGCTTTTTCACACTATTATCTCCTGTGTTGTTTTCTTTTACCATCAGTAATATTTTGATACTTAGAAAGAGACACACCCTAGAAGATCAGCTGTTCTGGTAGAATCAGCATTTAAACTGCTACAATTATAGCTTGATCCTGAAATGAGATCTGCCTGCAATGAAGCTCCTGGGGTCTTCTGTAACAGTTAAGCAGTGTAAACGCACTAGTGAATGCTTCAGTTACACAGATTTTCCTAAAAGTTAGCTTGTGCAAGTCTATCTGCTGCCAGAGAAGCATAAAACCAAAAGCATTCCCATTAGAGTAGCAGGTGGAGGGCTGTTAATCAACTGATTTTCTTGTTGAAAAGACAATTGAAAAATCCTCCTCAGCTAACTCTTGACCCAGANGTAATGGAGTTGAATAGGGGTGTAAAAAGGGAGGATCAGATTAAAATTCTGGTCTACCTGGTGGAGAATATACTGCTGCTGTATTTAGACTTAGTTTGTGCTATTCACAAACCTTTACTTCTTCCTTACCTTTCGTTCCTTCTTCTCAGTGTTTTTTCATATGGCAAATATCTTCTGAACAGCAAGCTCATATTGTATCATGCAGTTCATGGGAATTCTTCCATCTCTTTATTAAGATTCCCTCACCTCTGTTCATTTCAGAAAGTCTTTGGAGTTCTTGCTTTTTCACACTATTATCTCCTGTGGTTTTTTTTTACCATCAGTAATATTTTGATACTTAAAAAGATACACACCCTAGAAGATCAGCTGTTCTGGTAGAATCAGCATTTAAACTGCTACAATTATAGCTTGATCGCGAAATGAGATCTGCCTGCAATGAAGCTCCTGGGGTCTTCTGTAACAGTTAAGCAGTGTAAACGCACTAGTTAATGCTTCAGTTACACAGATTTTCCTAAAAGTTAGCTTGTGCAAGTCTATCTGCTGCCAGAGAAGCATAAAACCAAAAGCATTCCAATTAGAGTAGCAGGTGGAGGGCTGTTAATCAACTGATTTTCTTGTTGAAAAGACAATTGAAAAATCCTCCTCAGCTAACTCTTGACCCAGAACCTGTTGAAATCAGCAGGTGGCTCTGAGTTAGACGTGGCCTGCAGTGTTTCAGTGAAATTAACAGTGAGGCAGAAACTGCCATGGTATTTGTTTAACAGGATCTCCCATCACTTAATCTCCAGAAAAGAGGTACAATACATCAGTTACTTCCTCTAGTGCTTTTTTAATTGGGAGATAAGAGACATTCCTGGGACCAGGAGTGTTATGTTGATTCCATGACTCTATGTACCATTGAACAGGACAGTGACTAAACAAGTGACAGCTTTGATACAAATCTATTTTATCTGGAAATAGTTCACATAGACTTAGAGACCTGGAATTGTTCTAGCTGCCTAGATTAATTTGCTCAGCCTCTGAGATGTTACAGTTCATTGATCTTTCTCCTGCTGTGCAATTCTCTCTCATCTTCTGCCTGCATCCTTCAAGACTGCTTTCCTGCCAGAGCCTCTGAGAAGATGCTGTCCTAATCTTGGTGCGGTGCTGCCTTATCTGAAATAGGCCCCTGAAATTTCAGAATGCCATGTTTTTACTGCAGAGTAGTATACATAGCTGCACTGGCAATAATTCATGAGAAATATTTCTGACTCTCAAGAGAGCATTACGGTATGTGGCATTTTTTTCTTTAGCTAACCAGATACATTTTTTAATTGCACAAAGGGGCTGAGTCCCCATTTTAGTCCTATGATAATTTTCACTGTATTTAAATGACAGGCCAGTCATTTAAATGCCTTTAAACAAACTTCAGGTAGCTGCTGGTAGCTGTGGAAAACATTGCTTCAGCTAGAGAATTGTATTTGGTAGGAACTGAATGAGCAGCAGTGGTCAGGACGCAATTGAACTAAGTCTGCAGTGACAGTGAGCTAGAGTTTGGAGTATCCCATACACTGCTCACATGAAGTTTTTTTGTCTATAAAATATCACCATTGAAGTGAGTACTCTGTATTTTCTAAAAGGAAAAAATTGAAGTTTTTGATGTTCTGCATTTTTATTGCCTGTATATGTTTTCTTATTTTGCTTCCAAGAACAGAGATAGGGATGTCAGTTTTGTGCATGCTGGCTGTTTACAGAGGGTTTGGTGAGGGCTAATTCTCCCAGACATAAGCAGGGAACAGAGGGAGTGTGCCAGTGCCTCCTATTCCTCACCTGGAATGTAATGTGCAATGCCATCTTGTGGAGCTGGGTTATATTCATCTAGAGGAAAACGAGTAACAAATTCTGTGGGTTTGTTCCTTCTGTGGGTTTCCTTCCCTCAGAGGGAGACCTGCACATTTATATTTAATAAACCACAGAGCTCTAAAGCTTTATCAAGAGGAGTAAATAATTCATGGCTTCAGAATAACACAATGTTACTTACAGATTGTGAGGGAGACAATTCAATATTCTTGATCAACATATTAAGTACCTCTTTTCTTACAACACAATATTCTTCTTATTGACATCATAGGAAAGGAGAATTTTAAGGAAAGATATGAAAGATAACCAGAAAGTGCCTTTCTGGATGTGTCAGCTCTTGACTTGACAGAAAGTATAGAGGTGCTTGTCTAAAAGATTAACAGGAAGATGATGGGAGCTGTCACTATAGCTTGATTGGAGGCCTCTAAATACTTGATGAGAGGTGATAGATGGGAAGGATCAGTCATAATGAGTTTTAAAAGTGATGGAAAATACCTTATAGTTAATGCAATAGAGAAGGAATGGTCAGCAGAAGTTTGCAAAGAGTAAAGATCTTGGCAAGCAAGGCTGATGATTCAATATTAACTTCCAACAGTTCAAGGAGACTGAATTTCAGGTTTGTTGGAGTCCAGGGAAGCCTGGAAACTTCTCCTGCTCCTCTGGGAATTTCCTTTAGTCCCCAGACCTCCTCAAAAATAGCCTATCCTGCCACCTAAGCTGATGGGAGAAGCTCCCTTNCTGTGGTTTGCTGGTTGGTGGAAGGAACTGAGTGTGGAAGAGACATGTCAATGAAACTGACATTTGTTGTTGTTGGGAACAAAACAAAGTCCACAGTTTTCTTAATGTTCAATATTAGATATAACAGGTAGCTGCTGGTAGCAGCCATTGCTCTTTCTGCACTTGTGTTCCTGGAGGTCACAGCGCTGGCTGTGCCTCTGAGGTTTTGATAAGAGAAAAATAAACAGTCTTGAAAAAGCAGGAAGAAGCCTTGTTTCATCTTTTTGGGACATGGGATACTGAAGAAGCAAGAAAGCTAAGCTGGAGACTGTCAGGGAACAAACAGACCCGGACACAGGTTTACACGTGGGAATGTACTTGGGAAGCTTCATATTTATGCTTGGAGGATTCTTTGTTAAGAGTTGGCATTCTTCAGCTGAAAAAGGATGATGCTACTTGGTTTATGTGGCACATCACAACTGCTAAGACTGATAGGATTTCAAATATTGAGTTTTTACTTTCTTTGGAAATATTCCGAAGCAGTCTGGGGGTAAAATCACCAGATAAATCAGTTTAGCTTTGCTTGCTAGCATTCTGTGAGCTGAGAAGGAGGTGATATCAAATTATTAATATCCTAGTTTTTGTACTATTCCAGACACTTCTCTAAGATTATTTTCTGAATGCTGTAGGTGTTGATCCAGAGAGTAATAATACTTCTAGATAATGTCTATGGGAAGTAAAAGAAAAACTCCTTCCTCTCCAAAATCTCATGAAATTTTAGTCTGTCTGTGTCTTTGACAGGATTAAAAAAGATCAGTGATAGATTCCTAAGGTAAGATACCTATCTATTGAAATAAAAGGAAATGAACTCCTTACTGCCATGGTACATCTTACAGTCAAAGAATACTTCTATTTCATATGAAAGGAGAATCTTGCCATCACCAATTAAAGAGTTTCTGGCTCCATTTCATCTCTTCTCAATTTCCTGGAAGGGACAAAGGCCAGAGGTGTTCTTAAATTATGCTGGAGTTGAATATGTACTTCAAAAGATGATGGAAAGCCATCTGTAAGTGAGTTTGAACTTTGGTGTGAGTGGTTTAGGTCACTTGAAAGAATCACTCTCAAAGATATTAGGAAAACTAGATTTAATACAAATATGCAAAAGCAGCAGTGTTAACAAAGTTCAGTGCAAGGCTCTCTCCATTCCTTACCACAGAGATGAGGCACACAGAGGGGAATCTGCTTGGAATCAATTTAGAATGCTTTACATGCAGACTGGAAGCACAAAAGGTATAAAGGAGCAAGAGGGAAAGGGAGACCCTCCCGCTGAGATACAAAGTTCACAGCAGAACCCTTGCTTTCCAACCTGATGGAGCCTTGGTGAAGCTGAGTCCAAACTCAGCCCCACACTTGGTCAGTGATTTATTTCTCAATAAGCACTTAAGCATTGACTAATTTAACATTTGCAAAACAATTCAGTAGGATTTATATGAGCTCAAGAGTAACTTTAACTGTGGTTCTGAGGGCAACATTCACTTCTTATGTACACACAGACACAAAGGACTGCATACTAGTGTACTTGTTAAATTCCCCTAGAGCTCAGTGAAATATGTTGGTTGCTTTTGCCTCACTGGGCAAAGGGTTCAGCCTTGAGGATGGGGGTATCAGCTAAGGCTGTGTTGTCACCTTGTGTTGATGGTGCTCTGAGTGTTCCAAACCTGAGGGCTGGTGAACTCCGAGAGGCTTCCCATTCAGAGGGAGTTGCTGGCACATGTGCTCCATGTCACTGTGCTCCATGTAAGCCCAGAGGGCCTCACAGGACTGCTGCTTATGGTTTGCAAGTTGTTGGCTTTAGTCCTCTCTCAATCCCCATCCTGGCCATAATCCATGGTGGCAATTACTGGAATTTTCCTCAGAAGTCTGTTTACATTAATATTGTTTCACTCTGGCTATGATTCGGGCAAATGATGTTTCAAGGCTTCAACACTTTGTTCTGTTAGACAACAGAAGTTCCTCCTGCAATAGAACTTCCTAGGAACAGACTGATCAACTCAAGGGAGCTTAATTGCCCAGAAGCCATCCATTAAGGCCGAGACCTAACAAGAATTCCTGAGACTGTTGAGCGGCCTGAAGAAAGGGGAGGGTAGGGGGATGCACCACCAAAAACCTAAGCACAAGACCTTTGGTTTGCATGAGATCATTGCCACTCTTAATGCTACATAGGCAAATGAGAATGGGTTCTTATGCTGAAAAGCCTGTTTGTGATTTACAGTTTGTTTTATAAAGGAATTTAGGAATGACTGTTCAAATGCAGGAAGTCTTACAAATTAGGTGGAATTTCAGAGCTCAGTTCAGGTAATTTAGGCAGACTGTGGCTTATTCTGGTGAGCTACCGGGGACACAGTAGTGTACTAAAAGGTAAATGAGATTTAGGAAACCTGACTTGTGGAGATTTTAATTTAGATAACTAAAGCTGAGTTCCTCAAGTATTGCTCACAGTGAATTACATGTAATTTGTTTTGGAAACTCAAGTGTTCGCCAGGAAAATCTGTCTCGCCTTGATTTCCCAATGAATTTTACTTTAGTGCAGGTACCACATAAAGGACATTCTCATTTAGGCAAAGAAAAACATTATTGGAAATCAAAACATTGAGCTCATTAAATGCTAAAAGCTGACTGAGCTGTAGAAGTGAAAGGGGAAATTGTCTTTTGTTCTACATTGGAAACAAACTTTGTGAATATCATTACTCATTTCTTCAATTATGAGTTCACAATATCAACTTAATTCTATTTCTTTTGTGATTTTTGATCAAATGGCAGTAAAATAGACTCAGTGTTGTGCTCAAAAGAGGTGGAAAGCCAGCTAAAGAAGCCTTTAAAAATACCAGTGTTAGCATTTTATGGACTTTACTGTACCTTTTTTGGAGCAGGAGGGACTTGCTCCTATAACACAGATTTTTCTAAAGAGAACCAGAGCTGTGAATTGTTCAGAAGATATTTCTGCCACCTTCTTTGGTGTACGTCCTTCAGCTGAGGACTTTTGAAAGGGACACATGCTGTTGTGCAATTAAGTCCAAGGTGTTTTCAAAAACATCCACTTACCATCTTAAGCAGAAGATGACTGATGGTGGTTCCTGGTACTGAACATCACTGCCATTTATCAATTACTGAAGCATAACTTTCAAGCTTATATGTGGCATTTTGTGTTCCCAAAAGAGAGAATGTGTCCAATTAATACTGGAGCAAAACTACTGGATAACTGATATACATACAGATACATTTAATCTGCAAACTTGAAAAATGCTATGCATGCAATTTGGAAAATCAGGCATGATTTAGGTGCTTACCATGGGAAAAGAATGAGAAGGGAATTAAAAACTGACCAGAATTCCTCTTCAGAAGACTTTATGTGAAGCAGATGGGAGTTGCTAGCAACTTCATGGTCAAGAAGTGCAAGAATTCCTCTCTTTCTGCTAGTCAGTATCTAGAAAATGTGATAAGGAAAGGAAAAGGAAAATGAAAGCAGCTGTTTAATTAAAACTTATAAATAAAAATTTAAAATACCCTGGTAAGTTTGGTGGGTCCTTTTTTGTTGTTGTTTTTGACCAGAAGTCTTAAAAGAAGTTACACAGCCTGAAATCCTGACCATTAGTCAAGGGAGTGAAAGGGCAGTAAGATTTGCCTTTCTGGTGTAGTATGAATAATTATGAAATTTTACCAATTTCATAATGCTTAAAATTGTGTTTTCATGTTTATTTCCTAAGTGAGAAGTTGGAAGGTCCTGTTATCAATCACGATATCATCGGGCAGGTCACTTTTCCTATTTTGAAGTCAATGGGTTGTAAGTAAAAGCAGAGTCACTTGTTTCTTTCATATGACATACTGAGTTATAAAGAGAGCATCCTTTTATGTGCTATCAGTATTACCAAGTTAGAGATGTGGCAAATAACCCAAAATAAGATGGCAGAAATTAAGGTAAGAGTGACATTAAAGGGAAATTTTCTAATTTGAGATCTGACGCTATTCCAGTCTTCAAAGTATTTGTGAATATTTAATGGCTCAGATATCTACTGGAAGGATGTAGACTGAATTATTTAAGGGCATCTCAAGCCCTTGAATATTTAACCCCTGAAGCATTGAAATTCATATTTTGGCGTTACTAATTCTGATATAATGTCCATTTCCAGACTTACACTTGTGCTATTTTTTAAAAAAAATATTTTATTATTAAAGCAACATTGGTGTACCAGTGCAAGCAAAATTAAATGGCTATCCTAATCGTAAAATAAATATTCTAAAATAATGTAATGTTAAATAGCTGAAAATAAATATTCTTCAAGTGGTTCTCATGAGTCTATAATACCACTCCAACCAACATACTTTCCATTAATTACAGTGCTTGTTCTTAGAGGTGATGTCTGAGGCTTGTGAACTGAATCTTTGTCAAAGTACTACAGCTTCATTATGGCTATGAATTTATTAGCTGGATATTGGAATTTGAGAAGGTAATTTCTACACTCTGCTTGGAGAAACGCCTAATGAGATGACAGCCCGTGTGTTGTACTTGTTGAATAACAAACACTGAATAACCAGACTGTGCACAGACAGTGATTTGGTTAAGCTTTTGTGTTGTCCCTGAACTAAGCATCGCAGTGTAAAGTGGTTTTGAGTTCCAGACATAATAATCCAAGTATATGATACATCTAGGCACTTGCAGATCAGGATCTACTTGTCTTGAGGTTAGATTGTGTAAACAAAGCCAGTGAGGTAAAGTTTGTGTCTGTTCACACCCACGGTGTAAATCAGCCTCCCGTCTAAAGCATTAGCTCACTTTAAAATTTTCATCAAGACTAAGATATTTCTCTAAAAGGAGAAATTGTTTAGGAAAGAAATTAAATGATTGGGCCAGATCCATTGCTGGGCTGGCCTGTCTTGGGCACTCTTTGGAAGTGGGAGCAGAATTAATTTCAAGCTGTCTCTATTATTTCTCAATCACTGGGCTGGCTGAAGTGCATACCCAATTTTGTGTTACCTAGCTGTAGTTGATTCTAAATGCCTATTTGAGGCATAAACCTGATACATAATCCATTCCCTCACTGTGACATAAATTTTGAGAGTGTCTCAACCAAAAATTTTCTTTCTAACTTCTAAAGATTTTTCTTCATCATTATATTATTTTGACTGTGAATTTCCACAGCATTCACAGAAGCATCAGGTCTTGCCAATATCGATAATGAAAGAAGGAGATAATGAAAGAGAAGATGATTTTTGAATGAAGCTTTAAATGTAAACACATGGTTAAGTTGTTCAAAGGTTTTCTACAAGCCATTGGATTATTCTACATTAATTTATATGCCTTGTATATTGTCATTTTAAGAAGGATGTATGTTAAGGCTTAGATTCATATCCCAACTGAATAATATATCTGTCTACAGTGCTATTTAATGTATGTAACTACAGCTGAATGAAATCCAAACATAGTGGATGCATAATTTGCCTTACTTTTTCACACAGAGTAATCATTATATATAATGTCTGTTTCACACAGAATAACACAATACAAGAAACATATCTGACACATCTCCCATATTTTTTCAATGAATTAAGAGGTCAAATGGTTAATGGCTGTGAAGCATAGGTAGTTAATTCTTCGCCTTCCCCGCCTACACAGAATGAAACACTGACATTTGATTTCTTGAAAGTATGTCCTTTCTCTAACCCTGCTCCTGTCTTGTTTGCTCTATTTCCCAGACTGCAGCCTTGTGAGCTGCTGTAATGTCTATCAGCATAAGTCATGCTGACAGACCAAGGCTCTGATAGCTAATGTTAATAATATAAATTGAAGAGAAATATGAGAGACCCAGAAAAATTTTATAGATCCCATTGCATGAGTGGAGGGGAGCCACTAATCTCAAGGCTGCTGTCTCTAGATGAATTTTTCAGATTAGCTGTTTAGCTCCTTTTTTCAGTTTTTTTGGTAGCTTCAACTAGATGCCAGTTGTATTTTTAAATGAAAATGAAACATGTGTGCAAAATACTGCACACTGACAAAGCTGAATGCCCTTGCTGAGTTGGGAGGGTGAAAGGTGAGTGAAGCATGTGAACACCATGCAGAACTGCCTTTCCCCTTGCCATTTAAATAGTCCAAGTTAAGTGCAGCCCCAAGATGACACAAGCAAGTGTGCAAGCCTGGGTGCTGACATTCCTGTTTTTCACCAATTGTAATCACCGCTGTTTAAGGCTGGATTTGTCTGAGGATATGTGGATGAAATGTAAGTTCTTATTCATCATTTGGGTTAATAGAGGGAGAGGACATTTATATTTCTTGCTTATGGTAAAAAATACGGTGAGCCTAGTTTTATGGAAAATTCAAAAAGCAAGTGTAAGCCTGTTTTAAGCGAGGAGGAATGATTTACTTAGGCTGGGAATAATAGCTGAGCACTGACAAGAGTGGGGTGATGCTAATTATGTTGATGCTTTATTAATGGCTTCAAGGAGAGGAATGTGTGTTTCCTTGTCTGTCTGTAAAATCAGGCTGTGCTTTCCATGCCTTGGGATTAAGTGGTCATTTCCTTAGGAGGACTCTGAATGCTGCTGTTGCACTTCATGTTCCCATCCTGACATCTGGGGAGCCTCAAGTACGACTGGCACAGACACTGCTAAGATCAAGGTCAGACTGTCTGCATAATGAATGACAGAGAGAATTAATTCGCCCACAGATGTGGCGGCAAAGATGAATAATCCCCGAGCAGTTTAGCTATACATCTGGGCATTCCAAGGACTTAATTAATTACAGCACGGGGAATCCTGCCTCAAGGGGCCCTCTCAGAGCCCTGCAAGGGATAGTCCAACACTATGTATTGCCTCTGTCCTGTATGCCTTCACCAGGGGGTTAGAAATTAAAGTTTTCCAGGGTTTTCCTCTTTCAGGCTCCTGCAAGGAAAGAGATAGTTTTATTTAAATAGAAGTAAATAGTTCAGTCCATTTTAATTTTTACTGTTTCTAGCATTAGATTTTGTAGGCTGGTGGCTAAGGTCTGCCATACTCTAAGGTCTTTTTGCAGCAACTAACATTAAAAAAAGAATGAATATGCAGTTTTGGAAAAATTCACTGTTGGCAGACTGGTTCTGTTCAAGTTGGAAAGCATTTTAGCTATTGATTTCAATGAAAAATATTACGCCCATGATAGGAATTCTTCAAATCTACCTCTGACTGTATTAGAAACCTTTCTAAAACCTTATCCACCAATTTATTATTTAGAGTAGCTTGTCGTACTGAGACTTTCACCTTTTGACAGAGTTCCCATTTATTTATCTTGACAGATATAGAAAAAAAGCACAAAAATGATCTCTTAAATATTTTCCTTAAGTAATAACAAGCAGATTTGGATGTCAGACTACACTGATATTCATGGCTTGTGTGTACCTTCACTAAAACTTTGCAGAAACACTGATGTAAAAGAAAGTTTAACAAAATTATTGGGCATTCAATGGAAATTGATCTTTAAAAACATAAAGTCTGTCTTACACCCTATCGAATGTAGGTTAAGGTTGTAGGCTAAGGTTGTTGACATGATTTGGAATGGATTTTAGTTGAGAGTAGGATACAGGAGCCACCTGGTATTGTCTATTATTACAAACAAGGATATTTTTGGGAATAATCTCTTATACCTTTTCTTAATAATATTGTTCATTTTCTCATCTCACTGCTGTTTCCAGTAAACTTTTCTTATCTAACCTGTGACCTTTGCCTTTTGTTGGAGAGTCTTGATGAGTGGGGGAGTATCCCACTGAGCTGGGGAGTACCATTGCTAAACAACCTGCCTTGGTTTAACCCCAGCCTGCACACCAGCCCCAGGGAGCCTGGCTGGGGAGAGAATGGGAAGGGTAAAAGGTAGAAAACCGAAGGGTTGAGATAAAGATATTTTAATAGGGAAAGCAAAAGCCCTGCACACAAGCAAAGCAAAAGGCATTCATTCCCTGCTTCCCAAGGGCAGGCAGGAGTTCAGCCTTCTCCAGGAGAGCAGGGCCCCATCACAGGTCATGGTGACTTGGGAAGGCAAATGCCATCACCCCAAATGTCCCCCTTTTCCTCCCTCTCCCCCCACTTCATACACTGAGTGTGATGTCCCATGGTCTGGATGTCCCCTTTGGTCAGTTGGGGTCACCTGTCCTGGCTGTGTCTCCTCCCACCCTCCCAGGCACCCCCAGTCCCCTCGCCAGCGTGGCTTTACAAAAAGCAGAGAAGGCCTTGGCTCTGTGTGAGCCCTGCTCAGCAATAACAAAAACATCTCTGTATCATCAGCCCTGAGCTCAGCACAACTCCAAACACAGCCCCACACCAGCCACTGCTAAGAAAATTTACTCTACCCCAGCTCTGACGAACATACCAGGACACCTCTACACACTTTTGACTCTGTTAGTGACGGTTTTAGATTTGGGGTTCTGAATCAATTTGTTTGCAAAATGAAAATGTGTGGTGCATTTTTCTGATGGATGAAATGAGACCTGTATGATTTTTGTTTTCACATGCCATCTAATTTGTGACAGAAGTGGACACAGCTCTGGACAGGTTCTAATGTCTATAATTTAAAGGAAGTATTAATGATAATCTTTATTCCACAGTACTCTTGTATTGCAACTATGTAATATTTCATTATCTCGTTACTGGATTAGGCTAAAATATTGTCTTATTTGATGTGATTTGGCCATATAATGCATATATGGCTCAGGTGGATGTACTAGTTACATGGAAAAAAAATATGAGGGGGAGAAGAAAACATGTGATTTAAAACATAATAAAGTGGGTGTGTAGACTCCTGGGTTTTTTAATTGGCTTATTAAGACTCATAACAGAAGTGCAATAAAATTATTTTTATTATTTGAAAATATGCAAGAGACAATACAGATCTGTTTTAAAAACATTTTTACATCCATTTTTTTCTGCAAGCTATAATTTTTTGCAATTTTAATTCAAAATTCTCTCATTTAGAATGGAATAATTGCTGATATTAATAATATGCTTTGTTTTAACTGAAATTGACTCGTTTAAAACTCATGAAATGAGCGAGACCCAATGTGATTTATCTATTACTTTACCACTTCTAAAGCTTCATTAGACCAAAGAAAATGTCCATGAATATAAATCTTATAAATAAAATCAAGAGAATGAATACCTTTTAGTAAAAAAGCTAAAAACAAAGTAAGGTAAAATATCTATTATCTATTATGAAACAGATTCAGAGTAGCAGGCAAATTCTCCTTAAATGAGCATGTCTGTAAGGGTCTCAAAAGCAGACATGCCAGAAAACTAGTACTTCATTCCCCTGCCTCGTGCTGTATTATCTTTGTCTGTCATTCCCAACAGGCTCCATGTGGTCTTGAAGACCTGTAGTGGTCACTAATCCTCAGACCCCACACTTTGCCTGCCTTCCTTCCTTGCTTCCTTCCTTCCTCCCTCTCTCCCTCTCTCCCCCTCTCCCTCTTTCTCCACTGCCCCTGACAGTTTATTTCAGTGCCTAGTTGTCTGCACCTTTCAGAAGATTTGCTAGTAACTACTCTGAATCTTTCATTAGTTGTTCTGTTCTCTTTGGACATGGAGAACTGACTGTTCTTTTCTGTGTAACAGTCTTCAAGCATGTAAAATGTTCTGCTAATATTCCCCCTAAGTGTTCCCTCCCCTAAGCAAAACAAGCACATTTATTTAAATCTTTTTCTCCTAAGATGTTTTTTGGCCTCACTCCATTCTTATGTCTGCTGTCAATTTTCTCCAGTTTTTCAATGCACTGAAGTTCTGTGTTCAAAGCCAGAAATAACCACTCAGCCAAGGCTTTACCACATAGAATGGAGTGGTGGATGTAGGTTGTGTCTTGCAGGCTCTGCTCCTTGCATTCCCACTTTTCTGCAGCGCTGGGATGCTGTTGACTCTTACTTTGCTTGTATAACCACCAAGCTGGCAGTGCCAAACTGCTGCTGAATCTGTTGTTTCCATTCTGTGTCTGTGCAGGTGATTTTTCTGATGAAGAACGGTATATTTTCATTTTCCCCATAGGATTTCATTCCGTAGGCTTCATATAGTTTTCTCAGTAATGTGAGGTAATTTCCCATTCTGATTCAGTCAGTGCTCCAGCTTACTTCCAGACCACCCCAACTTTATACTGATGTTTGCAGAATTAGGTTGCTGCAGAGTTCTGTGAACTTCCATTTCTGAAGGGACTCCTGCGAATGGCTTTCAAGGCACATTATCACACCATGTTCGTGCTGTGGGGTCAGGTGCCCCTAGATTCATCCCTAAATAATTTTTGAGACCCCTATGTTAAATAATGCTAAACATTTCTCTTTCCTACATTCTGCACTCAGGTGAAAATAGAGAGCTGATGATTTTTTCAAGTTAGCCAGGTACGAACTAGAGTTCATGTTACTTGTGTTACTGTGACAATGAGGCTGAACTAACAAGCCTTACTGAGAAAGTGCAAGAATTCAGGTGACATTCAACATTTGAACATAGATTTTGGCTCTTAAATATACATGCTGTTATTGTTTGCAGAGCAAAATGACTATATGAAACATTTTGCCAAGAAAAATTAGTGAGGATCTCAGCTGAGAGAGGTTTACAATGCAGCTGATAGAACCACAACCAGCAGCAAGACTTTTTAAAATAGGTGTGTTCTTAGGAGAGATGAAAAGCTGGATATAATAAAGACTTGAAACTTGGGAACTTTTGGAAAGCACAGAAACACATAGAATAATCTATGTGAACCAGGCAGTGGAAATACAGGAATATAAATAACAAAGTTGTGATAAAGAGGAGGAGGGGGAAAGGGCAGAAGAAATTGGAAGCAGCATTTTATAGACTTATGAAAATGATTTTAAGGCAACTGATAGGTTAAGTAAGGAAGGCCTGAAGAAGAGTTTAGTCAGTAGCTCTTCATTTTGGCCTTAAAAATCTTTTCTTCAGTCTTGGCAGTTTCTAAATAGCATAGCCAGTTATCTTCCATTTAAGCCTGAACAGTACCTTTACTTAGCAGGGAACATTTAAAGCCAAACTGCTCTCTCCAGTACCCTTCACTGGTTACTTCCATTCTGACTGAAGGAACAGTAGGATGGCCCCAGGCCCCTCACAGTGCAGTCAGTGGTGTCAGTGTCACAGGTGTCACAGTGACATTCTGTAGCTACTGGGTATGAATAAAAAGATTCAGGATGGTCCCCACAGCCAGGGATCTTCACTGTTTCATACACGACCTCCTTGAAGGTACAGGTTTGCTGGACGAAGGATACTGGTGGGTATTTATATACTGGATCCTGAAATTACAAGAAGGAAATAACAGGTTTGAAATTTGTTATGGGGTAGATTTCAAAATTTTTATCAAATTGGAAAATCCCACTGAGATCAAAAGCATGTAGGTCTGAGTCTCATAATTTCACTTAAATTTCCCTTCTCAGGAGGACTGATATGGCAGATTTGTGTCATATCATCACCAGACAATCTTTCAGGTCAACTGCTTGATTCTTCAAATTATTTAAAAGAGTAGAGGAGTCTAAATAGCAATGGCTGCTTTTTTGTATCTTCTTGCAACCACAAATTGAGCACAAAGCAGAGACCCAGATTGTAATACTTCCAACTCTAGTTATACAACATAAACATAATGCATGCAGCCAGTTAATTAACTGAATTTTACTATGACATTTCACCCTTCTGTCTGTGCTTCAGGTTGGCTGTGTATCTACTCTTGTGTCAGACAGCACAGCAGCTATTCAGCCTGTTCTTTCACAAGGCTCATCCTGTCTGTGTGTTTGCTACAGACTGCAGGAGTGGGTCATTCATACATCACTTGAAATATTTAATTCTGGTGCCTGAAATTAAGAGTCTCACCTTTGTGAAGCAGTATCCTGAGCACCAGGTGGCATTCACTGTAATACAGAATTCACATTCTTCTCTTTCCACTGCTATGGTAATATTGGTGAGCTGACAGCTGTTGCAGCAAATTGCTTTCCAGCAAAGGAACAGCACGTAACAATTAACTGTCTTCATCCTGTCTATAAAGCAAAAAATATATCTCTACTGGAGAAATGTATAGTTATTTTCAATGGAAAATAGTTAGAGAAACAGAGAGAAATTGAGTCTCTATAATATCCTCAAACGGTTCTGTAACAGCAAGCGTTCTGAATCATTACTGAGAAGAGAGACAAGATCTTCCTTATGTTTACTGTTAAAGGAGTTTGATTTTCCTAAGCAACTGAAATGGCATGTCAGCAATCTTTGCAGAATAATAGTAATAGCAGAATACCATACCACTTTCAATGAAATATTTTTATCTAAGTTTCTGTAGAGAGAAGGTGTCCTATCTGTAAGGACAAAGAAAAAGAAGCAAGAGAGAGAAAGCAAAGGAAAATGTATTTTTCAGAAGCAATTAATTACTTGAAGTGTTTGCAATATGAATAAAAAGATTTCTGCATCAGAATCTGATGAAAACTTACCTGTATTCTACCTGCCTTCCTAGAATAATAGTTGTAGTGAGAAGAAAGCCTTATGCTTTCCTTTTATACTGAATTGTGTGTAATTTATACCTTGAGGATTTGCAGCGTATTAATGCAGCAAGCATTAGTTTGGGACTTGGTGAAAGCGGATTAATGTTCAGCCAGACAGTGAGATTAAGCCCTGTTGAGAGGAAAAAAGAAAAGCCAAACACACTCGGGAAGAGATGGTGAAGGTTACTGTCACAGTGTCTCTTTACACATGTCCCTGGATTTGATTCAGTGGCATTCAGAAATAGCTGAGCCATTTCACAGTTTGAAAAAAGATTGAGAAGCCTATTTTTGGAAAAGTTCAGGTGTTTTAACTGTTCTGTGTCAGCCTTCAAAGTGATAGGCATGGGGTACAAGCTGCTCCTCTGGCAGTGGAGGACCCTTCACAGTGGAGACACTGCTATAGTATTTCTTAGCTACTGACCATGTTCTTGGTTTTTTCAATCAATTTTGATTGGTTTTCTCTGAGTTAGGTCTTACCCAGTGAGCTGCATATGTATTTATTTATTGATCCAATAAAGTTAGTAATGCGAATTTTGTTAAACCATGAAGAACTGCTCTTTTCTTTGCCATTCTTTTCTATATATTATATATATANAAGTTTGTATAGTGGGAAAGGACTATTAGGACATCACAATGAGGGTCCAGATCTGTGTTTTTAGGTCAGTGATCTGAGATGAAGTATTTTCGTGTTCTGGGGAAAATGCTGATATTATTAACTGACAACCATGCAAACTCATCTTGAATGTATTCCCGAGTTTTCCATGGTAATAGAAGAATCTATGGATAGTGTTCCTCTGCTCACTGCCCTTTTCCTGCATTCACAAGTTAGGGATGTGTGCCTCTTCACCAGAATAATGTCAGAGAAAGAACTCTGTTGAGCTTCTCATACCAGTTCTGGGGAAAATGACTCACAGTAGCACTGTATTTACTATTATCTGCCCAGAACAGCCAGTCTTGCTTTGTTATGACTGTTCTATTATGGTCAGTCTGACTTTTCCAGAAATCCGTCCATGGAAGAAAACTAGACAAGGACATACAGTTAAAAGCACTTTATCATGAAAAGAAATACTCACTGGCCTATTAGTTTCCTGCAGATGGGATACTTCTCACAGTGGCTTTTACAAATGAGCCCTTTAAGTGTGTCATACCTTCCTGTGGTCCTGCAGACTACCCATCTGTTCCATTTTCACAGAATCAATCACAGAATCACAGAATCCCCAGGCTGGAAGAGACCTTCAAGATCACAGAGGCCAACCCATGCCATAACATCTCAACTAAACCATGGCACCGAGTGCCACATCCAATCTTTTTTTTAAACACATCCAGGGATGGTGACTCCACCACCTCCCTGGGCAGACCATTCCAGAACTTTATCACTCTTTCAGTAAAAAACGTTTTCCTAATATCCAACCTAAATTTCTCTTGGCACAGCTTTGAGAATGTGTCCTCTTGTTCTGTCAGTTGTTTCCTGGAAAAAGACACCAAGCCCCACCTGACTACAACCTCCTTTCAGGTAGCTGTAGAGCTCACTCTAGGTGATAACGTCACCTTTGAGGCTTCTTTTCTCCAGGCTAAACAACTTTAGCTCTCTCAATCATTCCTCGTAGGGCTTGTGTTCCAAGCCCCTCACCATCCTTGTTGCCCTCCTCTGGATGCACTCAAGCATCTCAATGTGCTTCCTAAACTGAGGGGCCCACAATGGGACACAGTTCTCAAGGTGTGGCTTCACCAGTGCCAAGTACAGGGGAAGAATGACATCCCAGCACCTGCTGGCCATACAATTCCTGATACAGGCCAGGAGGCCATTGACCTTCTTGGCCACCAGGGCACACTGCTNCAGTATCATATGCAAATTTACTAATGAAAGACTCAATACCCTCATCCATATAATCAATAAAAATATTGAACAGAACTGGTCCCAGCAGAGACCCCTGAGAGACACCACTGGTGACTGGCTGCCAGCTGGATGTGGCACCATTCACCAGCACTCTCTGGGCCTGGCTATCCAGCCAGTTCTTAACTCAGTGACATGAACCTGTCCAAGCCATGGGCTGCCAGCTTTCCCAGGAGTATGCTGAGGGAGACTGTGTCGAAGGTCTTGCTGAAGTCCAAATAGACAACATCCACAGCCTTTCCTGCATCCACCAGGCAGGTCACCTGGCCATGAAAGGAGATCAGGTTGGTAAAACACGACCTACCCCTCCTAAAGCCATGCTGGGGGTGTGACACCATGGCTGTCCTGTAGGTGCTGTGTGATGGCACTCAGTATGAACTGTTCCATTACCTTGCTGGGTGCTGAGGTCAGGCTAACTGGCCTGTAATTACCAGGATCCTCTTTCCTACCCTTTTTGTAAATGGGCATCACGTTGGCCAGCTTGCAGTCATCTGGAACCTCACCAGTGAGCCATGACTGTTGGTAAATGATGGAGAGCAGCTTCTCAGGCTCATTTGCCAACTGTCTCAGCACCCTTGGATGGATCCTGCCTGGTGCCATAGATTTATGAACATCTCAGCAGTTCTCTGACTGCTTCCTCCTGGATTACAGGGGGACCATCAAGCTCCCTGACACCCCCTACCAGCCCAGGAGGACAGTTGTCCTGGAGGACAAACCCCCTTTCCGATAAAGATCCTTATATACAAATTCTTCAGTAATGATGAAGTCTTTAGCTGGCACTAATTAGTTTCAACTGTCTATGTGCTCAGCAGGCCCGACCAGATTGTTCACACTCCGCCCCTCCTTCTTGGGGGCTTCTGTTTGGCTAGGTATGCTTTTACTAGCTGTGCCTTTTGAGTGTGGAATAACCATTATGGAAAAAACCCATCCAACCAACCAAATCTCAACAGAAAAACAAACTAAAACCCCCACGAGCGGGAGGATACCTGCAACGCTGCCTGCTTGCCCTGCCTGTGTGAACTGCCACGCAGACTGCTGTGCCACACCCTTGGGACATGCTGTGCCACACCCTCAGGAACATGCTGTGCCACACCCGTGGGTCATGCTGTGCCACACCACTGGGGACATGCTGTGCCACACCCTCAGAGACATGCTGTGCCACCCCCTCAGGGACATGCTGTGCCACACCCTGGGGGACAGGCTGTGCCACACCCTCAGAGACATGCTGTGCCACCCCCTCAGGGACATGCTGTGCCACACCCTGGGGGACAGGCTGTGCCACACCCTCAGAGACATGCTGTGCCACCCCCTCAGGGACATGCTGTGCCACACCCTGGGGGACAGGCTGTGCCACACCCTCAGAGACATGCTGTGCCACCCCCTCAGGGACATGCTGTGCCACACCCTGGGGGACAGGCTGTGCCACACCCTCAGAGACATGCTGTGCCACCCCCTCAGGGACATGCTGTGCCACACCCTGGGGGACAGGCTGTGCCACACCCTCAGAGACATGCTGTGCCACCCCCTCAGGGACATGCTGTGCCACACCCTGGGGGACAGGCTGTGCCACACCCTCAGAGACATGCTGTGCCACCCCCTCAGGGACATGCTGTGCCACACCCTGGGGGACATGCAGTGCCACACCCTTGGGGACATGCTGTGCCACACCCTCGGGGACATGCCATGCCACACCCTCAGGGACATGGTGTGCCACACCCTCGGGGACATGTGTGCCACACCCCCGGGGACGTGCCACACTCCTGCTGGCCACGCTCTCCAGAGCCCTTTTCCATCACAGCACCACTGGCTGGAGGAAACCTGCCCACGTCTGTGCGAAGCCTTGTGCACAGCCTGCCTTCATTTGTTAATGAATTTCACGTCACACCAAAGTTAGAAAGTGAGCTGTAATTTTTCCCTGGACATCTCCTGTAATAAAAACTTTGTTTGTATGAGAAGACAGTTCAGTTAAATCTATAAAGAAGTCAAAAAATTAGACATCTCCCTCTGAACTAATAGAAACTCTGATTGTTTGATAATGGTCTTTTGTGTCACTTAGCATCAACAGTCTGTCTTCTCAGAGGAGATCCTCAGTCACTGTAAATCTCTAATTCCAGAGATGCCAGACAAAAGCTGATTACAATTTCTTATATCCCTGCTGACGATCTGATCTTTTTTAAGTCTTAATTTATGCAAATTAAATAAAACTAAATAAGTTTCATTTGCAAAGGACATTACTGAAAATATCTAATCTCTCAGAGGCAATGATCTGTTTCATGGTTTGAAGAAGACACACACATTCACTGAAAACATAGTTTCACAAGTGGGTAGAGCAAGTTTAGCCCCTGTCATGCTGTTTCTTCCCTCCCCTATTCCTTGCTCTGGCCCACTCAGCCTCCTCTCATGTGGAGACACAAATGTTTCTATCAAAAGGAAAAGCTGTCTTGTTGTTAATCCACATCATTTGTTTCACAATGAGATCAACAGTTGTAGCAGTGTAAGTGATGGGATTGATTGGAGAGGGTGAATGAGGGGTGAGATTAGCAGAAAATGGTTTAGGCAGTGTTCTCCTGAAGAGTTCATGAAGCCACATCGTAAAACACAATACAAGCTGTTTAACAGGAAGACTTGTCCTGCACTGATTTCAAGGGCCTTCAAGGCTCCTTAAGGGAGCACTTAATCTTCAAGACCTCTGTACTCCTACTGGAGTGAGTGCAGGAATCCAGCAAATGCTGTCATGGAAGATCTTCAACAGGAGCCAGGAGCTGGTTCATCAAAGCATAGGTGGTGCTGTAGATAAGGACTCACCAACTTTTGTGCAAGTCACAGAGGATATCAGATTCACATGGCTGTGTTAATGCCTTAGTGGCTTCTTGGGGAAATAAAAGGCCTCTTGTATTGCTGTTTTTTTGGTCTTCTGTGGCTCTTTCCCTTCGATTGTTTACTGTTGTAACCTAGCAAGCCATTGTCACTGCCACTGTCACAAGGGAGCTTTTGCTTTGCTTTTTTAATCACTTCAAATAAAAGTGCTGAGACACATTCTGCTCTTATTTCCCTTCTAGCAGTATATGCTCTTTTTCTTCTGCTCTGGTGGTTGATTTGTTTATTTTGGGGGTTTTGTGGTGTGTTTATGTATGTGAGGTATTATTTTTTGGTTTTTTTTTTCTTGCAAAAGCATTTAATGCAGAATTGAAAGTTTTTCTGTTCCTCATATGTTCTAAACAAATGAAATTTCTTTCTTCAAGTGGGCTGGTGCTAAGACCAATGATTCTCTTACTACAAGTTTTAAGTCTGTCTTGCTTAATAGAAGGTAGTTTAGATATCTAAGAGGACTTCAGCATCTGTCAAAGTGCTATTGGAAAACTTGGTTATATGTGTGCAACACATGCACCATGAGTAGTAAACCTGACTCTGTCCTGACAGAAGGTGTATTGAACCTTCTAGTGTGAAAAAAGTATGTCTGGTATAAAGTACCTGTAACTATTCCAGCTGCAGCCTGGCTTTGGCTTATCATGTATTCTTAAATACTTCTGTGTTCTTGAACTTACAGGTGTCAAGGGACATGGGTTTAAGTTTCTCCTGTTCATAGTTAGGGTTACATGTTTTAGATCTCAATAAATAGATATGTTACTGAGGATAATAGCTTCTGCATATGAATGTTGTTTTGTGATGAAAGTATATCTCAAGGCATGTCAAAGGTGCTTAAACCTATGGCTTAATTTACTTTCTATGTGGTTCACCACATGAAGAGTTGGAGCTGTGCATTCAGTGCCATCGTGCCGAGTGTGTGCCTGTGCAGGGTTTCCTTGGACACCGCCTGTCTTGACCTAGTACTCTCCCTTTCCCCTTTCTGTGCTTGTCCAAATGTTTTTCTGCACACTTCCAAATTTAATCTGAGGTATATTGCTGCTCCCCAGTGATTGAATAAATTGATATCTTTGAAGTACAAAGCTTGCAAATTGCTTCTGAGTCTGTGCTTAAGTCTGTGCTCCCTGTGTGGGGTTGGTATTTCACAGCACAGCAGCACAGGCCTGTGCTAAGTAAATTGACTGGAGTTTTGTTTTTCCCTTTTATTGCTGTTGTTTTTGTTGCTTGCTACTGGTGAGAGATGACTTTTCCCATTGCATTACCTCTCTCTATGCCTTTAGGGTTTACTGTGATTCTTTTTAGAATCAGTGGGGAGACTGTCACTGGCTTTAGCTGTACCTGGGTTGAGTGGTTGGTCACTGTTGGTCAATATGATTTTTACTGATATTGTTTTAATTTGCCAGCACTAATGAAGCCAAAGTGTGAAGTAGGTCGGGCCTGCTGAGCACACAGATAGTTGAAACTAATTAGTGTCAGCTAAAGTCTTAATCATTACTGAATAATTTGTATATGCACTCATACCAAAGCAGAATCCTCAGGAGGCTAAAGAAAATGCCAGAATGGATTGACTGTGTTTTTAGTAACACAGGATTTTAGAAATCTCTGGAGATTCTAGTTTCCACTACTTGGAGCTAAGGTTATATATCCCATATTTTCAAATACCTCCACAAGCTGTTAGTCTTTCTAGGTCTTGTGGAAATTCTGCTTGCAGTCAGCAGCCACAGAAACTAAAGATTCCAAAAAGTGTTTCATAAACACAGAACAGTGCAAGCAACAATACAGATGCTTATGCTGTCATTCAGCCATCTTTCTTGTAGATTTTGCCTCACAGGACATAAATTCATTTGTGGCTGATTCTTATGACATGTTCCTAAATGTATAAACCAGCTGCTTATTATTAAAAGCTTTCTTATGCAGTTTAGTGATGGCATTCTTATAACCTTTATCTGTTTTCTCTTGCAAAACCACAGTGTGGTCTTGGCTCCTCGTATAAGTTCATTTGGTAACTCCATTGTTATCTGTTAGGAAATCTGTGTTAAGATTCTGCTCAAGAGTAAACCAAGGATAAAATTATATGTTTGCTAAAAATGCTCTCTTCTTTTTTCTTTCTTTGTCACTCTTTCAGTTTTACTTATCACATAGTGTCAGAATATTTTAATTTTCCAATGAAAAATATTTTTTTTCCTAGGAGTAACTTTGTATATAAGTAAGTAGAAGTTTTGATTCTGTGACTGCTCTGGAGTACTACTGTTTTATTTTAAGCTTTCTGAGTACTATAGTGTTTTTCAACAAGAAAGCATCTTAATGGACTTAAAATAGATTAGTCATATTAGAAAATAAGTGACAAAGCAAGAGAAAGACCTGATGGACAATATATAAAGTTACACCATACATGACCAGCTAGGGTTTCCTTTTTGTTATGTGAGCAGTTCTTGGGTCTGTATGGAATTGTCATTATGCTGTTGAGAACACCAGAAAGATAATCAAAAAAGAAAAGCAGATAAACATATCTAAATGGTCACTTGGAAAGTCAAATCCAATTTGAGTGTATTTGAGTGTTTTGATACTGCATATGCTTCCTAAATGTAAGAGCTCGAGAGAAAGCTGAGATTCTTATTTTCATTAATGCAATTTGCTGAGTGGAACACCTGACAATTGCTGAGCTATGAGGCCTCCTGGTTTTCTTTCTTGTCACTGTTTACCACAAATGTCCACAGATGCTATCAATAACAACACCTTTTTTTTTCTTAGACTTCTATGTTAATAATACTTCAAGACCCAAATATTATGGAATGACTGGAGTCTAAAGGACAAAAGCTGCCACTACTAATTTGTGTAAGGAATGTTTGCATTTATTTTCTAGGTGGCTTGTTTAATTGATCTGCCATGTTAATATCTTTTTAATCCTAGAAATTAAAAAAGGACAACGTTTCAGAGCCTTTATTATTTCATCCCTGTGTTATGTTCTATAACTATGTTAAGAAGCTGGGTAAGCATTTGTCTATGGTGCATTTGAGGAAGGGCTTTGGAAAAAATGTGCATTTCTTCTAAAACAGTAAATTTGGCAGGACTGAGCCTTATTCATACATAAAAACCAGCAGCTGCTAATTGTTTTCAAACTACAGCTATGATATGCAACATAAGGCTTGTCTGAATCATGCTGACAGTCTGCCTTGATAACACAATAAAGTTGATGCAGAGCAATTTGGCACACTTGGAGAACGGAGAAAAGCCCATCTTATTCTGGTTGCTAAATAAAGTCCTAGGCTGAAGATGTCTGACCCATATTGATTTTGCAAGTGTAGTAATTTTAGGTCAAATTGCTTAAGAAAAATAGGTTGGAAAGTATGCACACAGCCATAGCCACCTTTAGCTGCAATTTTAACATTTTCTCTGACCAACTTTAGCTAAAATATTAACTGCTTTTAGGGATTCTAAACAATTTATTTTATTTTTTTTTTCTCAGGAGTCATATAGACCCTTTATTGTAGGGCATGGAGCCACTTTTGAGCAGATTATAGGGTGATGGAATTTCCCTGTGAGCTGCAGGAGTTTGATTGTGATCAGATTGCAAATTCACAAAGAAATTTCATGAAACAGCAGCATGAGTCAGTATTGCAGAGTTTTAATGAAACAGATCTGAAACTAAAAAACCAAGACTTTTAAGGCATCAGCCCAGTACACAGTTTAATATGAAAACCAAATCTGATTAGTTAGGTTGTATCAGCAGAATGATGAAATAAGAAAACAAACATTTGGCTGAATTCCTTATGAAGGTGGATTTTTCAAAACAATTATAATAATTAAATTAAACCAGAGGTCTTATTCTTATACTAGAATATGATAGAAGTCAGAAGATCAGTTTCATTTAAGTCACAGTATTGAGAACTGTGCTGTCTGAGGGCTGAACATATTTTGGGAAGGGGTGCATAGGCACCATATTTGTTCAGACAAGTATATGTTTAGAATCCTTATTTGGAAGTGTGTTTTTTGAGGTATTTTATTAGAGGGTTGTGGATTTGAAGTTTTTTCCTTGGTAATCATTGAAGGCTGAGTAGAGAAGTGCACAGAGCAGTTTGTGCCATGTCATAATATCAGTTCATGCCCTCTCCAATCCACAGGGAAAAGCTAGAAAGGTTCTTCCTGGTAGGAAGCCAGAGAGTGAAACACCATTTTAGTCAAAGGGATGTGAATGACAGTGACTGGAGGCTCTCCATTACTTGTGGGCATTACAAAATGTCTGGGAGGGTCTACTGGAATTCCAAGGTGTGTGACAGAGAGCACGGACAGGACAGAGCTGTGGTGGGAGGTGTGGGCTGCTCGGCCTGCCAGATAGATTCTCTTGTGTCTGCCATGATGTCAGCAGATGGAAATCTTCCTTATTGCAGAAAAGGACAGCTATTTGATGGCTGGAAGTCATCAGAGCCAGAGTTGAGGCAAGATTGACATCAGAAAATAGTGGTCATCATTCTCTTTAGAATTCAGGAGTCCCTCTTATCTTGCCAAGGACCCTAGAAATTCATTTTTTCTCTCTTTTTGGGAGACCCTGTCATGCCAGGCAGCGAAGACTGCCTTGGGAGGCAGCTCTGCATGGGAATGGGAGAGTGTAGGATGCCAGGCGGGCCTGGGGGTAGGCAGAGGAGTTGGATGATGCTGTGGGATGAGAAAACAGGCATAAATTCAGGACAAGCTCAGTGAGCCAGCCTGTGAAATGCGTGTTCCTAAATGTGATTAAAATTACCTTGAAATTGGATACTTGTGGGCGCTGATCACCTTTTAAAATATTGATTTATGTTGTGTCTGTTTCAGCACAGCATTAAACAGCTGTTTGAAATGGATCAGTCTAAACACGGGGTGCTCAGCTTTAGAGGAATGGAAAAGTCACTTAGCAGAGATCCATTTGTAATCTCTCTAGTACTGCCTGAAAAAGAAACAGTCCTACTCAATTGCTTTATTAATTATATAAACGAGCAAGATCAGAACTGCAGATAATTAAACAGGTTTTATGGCTTGTTGTGGTGCCATCTCGTGGTTCTTGGGTAAAGTTCCCATGTTGCTGAAAGTTCCTTCACGGCTAAAGCAGATTTTACAGCATTGCGGCAAGCAAAGCTAAAATTTGGAACTGAAGCAGCACTTTAACCTCCTGGCTAATGGCCAGATTCCTGCCGTGCTCAGTCCTTCCTTGCTCTGGTAAAGCCTTTGGGCAAAAATAGGTTTCAGATCTCTCACTGCAAGGGTGGTGGTAATACAGCAGTCTCGAAATGCAGTGATAATTAATTACATCAGGCCATTTTACTTGTCCCTGTGTATGAGAGGCATGGAGAATTGTGCTCAAGGAAACTCCAGGCCTTTCTTTTTTCTAAGCGCTGGAACATTAAGCATAATTGTTCCTGCTGGTGTCTTAAACACAGAATAGCTCTGAAAGTGCACAGGGAGAGCGCGGTCCTTTTGCTTCTCATGTGCCTTGTTTGGGATAAGAACAAAAACTTTACAGAAAATATCTATAGCAGCCCTCTCCATCTCATCTCCACCTGCTCATTACAAAGCTTGCACAGTGAGGGCCATTCCTCCCAACTTTGAGCAGCCTTTCTATGGCCTCTCTCATCTTACTCTTCTCCCAGCCTTGAAAAAGAATGATGTTTGCTCCCACCTGTCCTCCTTGTATTCCAGTGTAATGTTTTCAACTATATGGAATTCTTGTTTTCAGAAGCCTTTACTTTTGCTCCAAGTGCTCGAAAACCAGGAAATTCTCAGTAGCAGTAAAATGATTATCATTTTGCAGCCTCCTGTTTTCTTGGTATTGTCCATTGTTTGCCATTTTATTTTGCTATAACATATTATCACTTTTTATTGCATTCAGCAGATTGGCAAGCACTTTCTGACAAACGTTTGTCATGTATTTTTCTTCTTGAATTCTAATTTCTGTTTGAATTTCTTTTACATAATAATACTTCAGAAGGAAACTGCTGATATATCCATGTCTGATAAATTTTCTGCATGTCTGTAATAATACAAATCACTGCAGCCCATGGAATCCTGCTAGGTAATTTAATAAGCTGTGGTTTTTTAGACTTGTAGAAAGCTTAAGGCAGAACTCTCAGTGGCTGTAGGCTATAGGATCTGCCTAGAGCTCTGAGTACAGGAACGGTGAAAGAATTCCATCTCAGGCCTTGGTTAGCATCAATAGGTTTGAAAAACCAGAAGCCACAATAGGTACTTTTGGAAAGAGCTCAAAAAATTGCTGTCATGTGTCCACAACCATTCTCCCTCCATATACAACCATTTTATGGCTTTGGATGAGGTCACAGGGAGTGTGCTACCATACTCCTATGAGTAGAACAAAGTTGCAATGAAATTAGATGATTAGTTACCTTCCCCAGACTGTAGGAGAAGGTTTTTAATGAATTCTTGGGCTGGCAAATTGGAGTGATCATAATTCATTAGCCAGTGCTGGCTAATGCCAAGTGAGATTGGAGAAGGGGCTGTTGCCACAGCGAGAGGACTAGTCATTATCTTCAGTGCTATTTAAAGGAGTCTAAGCAGTATTTGAGCCACTGTACTTGAGTGGCTTAAAATGCAGATGTTTCGAGACTGTAGAGCAGTTCTTCACATCCTCATATATATTTTTGCCTTCATACAAGTGATAATGCATTCAAGGGTTACCCCATAGAGCATCAGCTATGCTAGAGACAATCCAGCGTTTGAGACCTATAAGCTCTGTAAAAAATGTCAGCATTCTGTATTCTTAATTTCTGTTCCTGACTACCAGTGTCATCACCTGCTCCTGGATACTGGAGATTATTATAAGACTTGAATGACCTATTTAGCTGTTCTGAATTTTGAATGATGATTTTTTCCCCCCCTCCCTTATCAGCAGAATTTCTTTTCTCCCAACCCCTTTTAGCATAAAACAGAAATTGTGAAAGATTATTATGTAGTTTTAGGACACATTGATCCCTATATAATCCATGAACCTTTGTAAGAAAATCGACGTCAAATTTATCATGGCTACTAAAAGGCTGGGAAAAGGAGGAGTCGCTGCTTTCAAGCTTTATAAATAATAAAAATGTCTACCAGATATTCTCAAGTCCCAACCCATGGGGATGGAAACAAGCTTTAGGAAGAAATTGTACATTCCCAGCATGCATGAACTTTTACATGCAAATGACACACACAATATACACAGTTTCATGTGGGCAGGTGCAGATCAGAATTTTAATATCAAGGCATAACTCCCAGCTCCCACTGAGGTCAGGATAAATTTTTGTGGTCATCTGCATGTCTGGCCTTCATGGGATGATCAAGGATCTCTCTGTAACACTTTATTTTAAAAAGTGCAACTCTTGCTTTGATATGGTGATTGTAATATTTATAATGTATAGAGACTATAGTTTGAGACTAGTAAAAGGTTGTAAAACTGCCCCTGATTCTTCTTCCACCCTGATCCGTTAAGTCATCTTCCAGGAATTAAATTTAGAAGAAATAATTGATGCTATTTCCTGAAAACCTAAAGAACTCTTTTTTTGTTAATGGTGAAAGAAAAGAACATTCAAATATATGAGTCTGGATCCCTTCCAGTTAAACAAAGGACATGAATTTTCTTAATTAGAGAGTAATTGGATTCTGCTTCTCAAGCAAATTGCAGACTTTATATCATAGGGAAATAAATTATGGTAGAAAAAAATTGCTGCAAGCTCTAGGTGAAAATATTTATTATATCCATAGCTCTGCAATTCACTGCAGTAAATTTCAGGAAAATGGAGTTGCTCTCAATGAGTCAAATCTATGTTTTTTTGCACTTTTCTTTCAGTATTTATATTCATATATGTGTGATAGAAAATATAAGTCTTTCCTGTGCTTCAGAAACTTCTCCCATAAGCTTGCCTTGTTTCTGTGTAAAACACCATACATCAGCAAAGTTGAAAGAATGATCTCTCAGCTAACAAAGCAATACCTCAACAATTAACTGAAAAGACCTCCCAGCTCCATAAATGAAAACTGCAGTATAACTCTCTTTGGGAAAAACTCCACGAAAGAACTTTATACCATACCTTAAAAGTATGCTTATGCTTCACTCTGTAGCAGTGGAAAAGCTGGCATATAATTGGAATAACTGTGAAATAACTACTAGCAAGGATCTTGAACTTAATCTACTGAAACTGGAGTCATATGTTGAAATGGGAGAGTACTGTGCATAATGCACACACTAAAACAACAACCCAAAACAAAGCCTAAAGCACATGGAACAACTCTGTTCCCATGAGTCTGAATTAATATGTGTGCAAGGATTGTGAACTTATTACCTGAAAAGGTAAGTAAAACTGTAAGGAATATAATAAAGGAACAACAACAAGATAATGAAGACCTGTTGGGGTAGATTAGCCTGGCAAACTTGTTCATTTTGACTCTTATCAGCAATGAGATTACAGCATATCTGATTTATAAGGTCTCCAGGGCTGTGTTTGGTATTGTGTGAAGTGTTGTTTAAGGTGGCACACAGCAATGCAGCAGATAAATTATGAAGTGATAAAAATTTCTATGCAGTAAGAAAAGTTTTAATGAGCTAAGACCTAGTGGTCTGAGACACTCCATAATAGTGTAAGCATTAATCTTGTACTTTTTTTTCTGTTGTTTTTACCCTGTTGTAAATAGTAGGTTAACTCACTGATGTCTTAAAGCTGGAAAACAATTTGACTCAAGCATGAGATGAAACTGGCTAAGTGAATTTGAAGTGAAGCAATAGAAACAGGATGAAATTGCAAGATCATATGATTATGGACTAATTGCCAGCATTTCTGCTATCAGTGAGTAATAAGCAACACATGAGTGTATTAATCAGCTGCAAGATAATTGTGTTTCAGCAGTGATATGGCAGTAAAATGGTAAACATGATTCTCAGCTAACTAGTAAGGCTGCTGTACTGATAAGACCCCCTCAGCTGTGCTGTGTGTGTAGTACAGGTCAGCTGAATCAGTGAAACTGGAGCATGTGCAGTGCTGAATTGTACAGAGGAATTGTAGGACTTTGCACCCTGTCCAAGGGAGCTGTGTTCCAGCAAGATGCTGAAAGAGCAGTGTCTGTGTAAATGCAGTAGGAAGCACAGGCCAGGATGGCTAAATGCTTGAGTTAAGGTACAGTGTTGGCAGGGAAAAGTAGCTCTGAACCTGCTAATGAATAAATTCAGCCTGGAAACCATGTTGGGCCTTAGGAGGCAGCAAGATACATTTGCTGGCAGGAGTATATGTGGCAGAGTGTCTGCCTGTTTCCAGGCTTTGGGTCCTGCTCACAGAGGTGGCTCTCAGGCAAGGGGAGGAATTGTTGTAGCTGGGAGGCTTTCACAGCAGTGCTCAGAGTCCCTTCAGCTTCATAGCTGTAATTGCAGCTGTAAAGTGGCAGAAGAGTGTCAGTCTCTCAATCAGACTAATTTTATTATTTTTTTGTTTGTTTTTACTGTTATTCTGACAATGAAGTAATTTTCTTTGCCCTAAAAAACAAGGGTTTGCAGAGATTGTTTTTCTAATGGGATATTTACTCTGACTAAAAAACAAGTAACTTGTGAATACCCATCACTTTCCTTTATCATGTGGGAAGACTAATATTTAAGTAATGTTTGCAGGGGTTTTATGCACTACAGTCTTTGTATCAGAAATTTATTTATTGTTTCAGACATTTCAGTGAATACATTTCCTTCACTGAGGCTGTGTGCATAAGACTATAAAGACATAATTCTTTCAGTTGTTTCTGGGGTATTATGCTTCTAATGTACTTCTGCTGATCTTACCTGCATACATATATTGTTTCTCATTTCCAACAGTGATATCTTGTGCTGTTCCCTTGTTGAATTCCCCTGTGATAAGTCTGCGGGCCTCTTGTCATTTTCATTTGTTTTCCTTTGTCTCCAGCCTCTTTATCTTGTCCTTTCATCATTAATGCCACCCTAACTTAGTTCTATTTCGAGATTTACTTTTTCTTATCTGGTGTGGGATCTGCCTTCACTGTCACGGTGAAGAAATTCTGATAAGCCCTTTAGTGATGAACATACCTGGAAATCATGTAACAGATATGTTTTTTCCTCTCCTTTTAAAGCAAGGTATTTGGTTCAAGTTGCCCCATTTTTATGAGTAAAAAAATGAGACAATGAAAAAGAAGGTAACATCTGTCTTTGATATCAGAATTTCATTTTCCCTGCAGGAGATGCATTGGGTTCTCCTATTAAAACTTGTTTTGAGCACACAGAGGACATGGATAGGAAGTTAGCTCAGACCTGCCTTGTTACCCATGACTTGCTTCTCTTTTAATTACAGAGCTAAACCTGCACTTGTTGCTGTCCTGCTCTATGTACAACTCTGATACCCCATGAAACCTCCTTTGGCTTGGAGGAAAAGTTAGTAATTAATTTTCTCGAGAAGTTCTTCGTGGTAAATTGAGCATATTTCCATCTTATTGCTGCAATATTTTTCTGTAGCACAAGAATGTCTTGGGTATGTGGGTAGTGTACAAGTTGTTATGATAACTAATAGTAACCCACTAGGGTTTATTCTCTATTGAGAAGGCTTGAATTTGAAGGACTGCAAGGGCACAAAATAATTTAGCTAGCTTGGAGGCAACAATTTTATTTTCTTGTTTTTTTTTTTTTTTTTTTTAATGCTTGAGCTGAAGGTTTCTCAGCCTCCACCTTTCCAAAGCTTTGGAGTGATATCATCAGCCAGTGTTGAGGTTGGGAATTGTTGGCTGTCAGTAGCAAACATTTGATCATGGTGGTTCTTAGCAAGGTCTCTTGAGTTTCCAGAGCTTGTGCATTCCCACTTGAATTCTGCCTGAACTGAGGCTTTACTGATATTTATCAAAGAATCTTTAAGCATCTTCTTAGGGAGAAGCAAACAAATAAAGCCAAGCATGTTTTGCTCTATTGTGATTCTTTCTTTATGGCATTATTTAAGATTACTACAAAAATTATTTGATCCTCTCTATCTGAAAAGACTGAAAAAGCAGTTATTTCATAGTTATAGCTGGTTTTCATTGCAAACAAATCTTATTTCAGAATAAAACTGATAATCTGATTAAAATTTGGATGGATTGTGAGTCTGTTTTTCACATATAATAAAATCACCTATGGCTTAAGAATGAAAACACTTGAACCTGTTTCTCCTCCAATTGCATTTTAGGGTAAAGTTGATGGAAAGCTGGACACTTTCAATTCAAAATTCTCAAAAGCTGAAGGAATGTCCTGTTTTGTGAACAAATAAAGTGAAGTTTATGACATTTCTAATGGCTACTAATGGGGACATATTTATGCTTTCTTTTTTTTTTCTTAGTATTGCTGTTGGGTGTCTGGGAGGCATAGTGTGCTGAGCTTAATTCAATGTACTCTTAAGAGGAAAGGCTGTTTGTATTGACCTGAGTTGGTGAAGGAAGGCAGAGGAGCACTGGGAGCAGCCAGAGGGCATGAAAGGATCCCCTGCTGGTGTCTGTGGCCTTGGTGGAGGTTTCCTGGCTTCCTGCAGGAGTGGCACCTCACAAATAATGCAAGACAGCACACGCAGAGCGCTGTGGCTGAGTGAATGTGCTCATAGCTTGACAACATGCACAAATAAACAACAAGCACCCAGGGAGAAGCTGTTCTCAGTGAGTGAACTGAGAAAACACCGAGAATTTTTGGAGAGACCCGCATTGGGAAGGATTAATTCTCCCAAAGAGCTTTGCAGTTCCCATTACTCCTGAAGAGTCACATGTTCTTGCGTTTGAAAATGCTGTGCTTGCTGCTCTGCTGGCTCCTATCTTACTGTCTGCCAGAGCCCACAGAGATGTATCAAAATGATCCATTGTCCTTCCCTCACCAAGGATGGAATTCACCAGTTCCACAGGAGCAAGGCTGCTTTGGACGGCGGTGCCTAAGAAAAAATTTGAACAGATAAACCAAGACATGCTGTTTTTTCAGCCTCAGTTTAGTCTCCTTTGATGCAAGCAAAGTAGTTTGATTTTCATTACAGTGGGCAAATATAAAGGAAGATGAATGAAATGGAAATGAACTGTATCTGTAGAATATAATTTAAAACTAGAAAGATTTTCCTCTTTCTTATTTATTGATGCAGTGTATTTTCTTTCTCTTCCTCAAAGTGGCCTTAGAACTTTACAATCTGTCCTAAAATGTCACTAGAAATGCATGTTGAGCATGATTTATAGTTTTGATGTGAAAATAATTTATCAAGCATTGACAAGGGCCATTTGAAACTGCTGCTGCAACCCCTTAATTATTTAATGGCTGCTAAAGAACCAGTTCTTTATTAGAGCTCTGACATTTGAAAAATTTCGTTCAGATTTACCTGCAGGCTCAAGTGTGCTATTCTCTCATTAAAAGAAGCAGAAAATATTAATGTAGAAGTAATTAATAAACTCAAGGAAATTTTCCAAGGGTATGTGAGTGCACTGAATTACAAGCATTGAAATAGTAAAACAGCAGCACTGTATCCAGTGATGGCAAAGCCTACACTGGCCCCCTCCAGATGCAACAATGCTCCTGAGATGTTCTTTGCAATGCAATGGAAAAAGGAATTATGTCCCCAGAATGGGTGCTGTGACATGAACCCTCTCCAACAATGGATTGGAAAGGTTGGTGAAAGTTCCTTTCAGAAGCCCATCTCCCTACTATTTGTCATACAGTTCTTGTCTTTTTATCTTGTTAATTACAGGGACATTATTTAAGACAAGGTTCTGCCAGGGTCCTGATTTCTGTCCAGATTTAAAGATTAATTTTCTTTTTTCGCAGCTACTGGTGTCATAGTATGAGTAGGAATGCTGATACCAGGTAGGGGAATGTATAACGGGGAGACTGAAAGCAGTTTAACCTAGCCTTTGATGTGATCTGTCACTCAAACTAAATAATATTTTGCTCTCCCCCCATCCTTTTTTTTTTTTATCTTGGAGAATTATTTCTAAAATATAAACCTGGTTGTACAAAATACCTTGAAATGTCAGTGTGTACGAAAGTAAAACTTAATGCAGTGTAATTTCCCCTATTTGTAGGTATTGGCTGTTACAGGCTGAGAAAATATAAATTTTGCATCCATTAACAGACAGAAAAAATGCCAATACATAAGAAGTTACCAGAAAAATGGAGCCAGGATCTTAGCTGAGGTGCATAGTGTTGGGAGAAGGAGTGAGTGCTCATGCATGGAAACAGAAATGGCTTGGATGAGATATAAATGAAGAAAACCTGGTTATAAGATAATTAATCATTGGAACAGGTTTGCCAGGGATGTTGTGGAGTTCTGGAGATTTTCAAGCCCCAGGCAATCTGGCTTAGTCTCACTTAGCTTTGAGCAGGAGGCTACATCAACTCTTCAGGTTCCTTCCAGTGTAATGATTCTCTGATTCATAAAACCTCCTGTGTTGCTTAATAACTTTCATGTTAGTATATTCTGCAAGAACTACATTAAATATTGAGGAGTCAAAATGATTGATCAAACTAATTGTAAGGTAGGAGTGGAATTGTCACTGTAATAGTTTAACCTGGTTCTCCTCTGAGCTGCAGAATACAAAATCAGACCAAAGATTGCAAGTAAAGAACATGGCTCTATATGGGTGTAAAATAATTTGGTTTAGAAATAAAAAGAATTTTTATTTTTTTAGGGTTTTCAGCTTGCCTGTCTGATCTAATAGTTTTGAAGAATGGAACAATTTTTTTTCCATTAGAAAGACAAAGAAATAAAATCAATTATCTTTCTGAGAGTCCACTTTTTCTAGTGAAGTTTCCATGGAAGTGAGGGTGAGTACCTGACTGAATTTCATTGTGGGTAAAAAAATGGTAGAATTGCATGAAATTTCTTTCAGTTTTGAAATGTGCTCTTTTTAGTCATAGTTCCTGGAGTGAGTCTTTCTGATTGGCTTTTCTGAGAGAACTTATTCTGGTAAATTTCATTCCTTATTTCAGTTTGTTCTGTTGTGCTGTGAATTAGAGGAGGCCTTTCAGACAGCTCAGTGCAGTCTCTGACACTGATCTAGAAAAGGCAGTCTAGAATGGTTGTCTTTGAGGGTGTTGTGATATTTCCTTCAAAATAGGTCATGTCTGCTGTACAGACATGGGTATTTAAGGGTAATTCTGTGTAATTCACTGTAATGAGTATTTGTTTTCCTTTGCTCACTCCTTGCTACAAGCTGAGAAACTCTGCTCGCTTTTTTATTATTATTATTATTATTATTTGAGCCAAGAATAACTCTAGCTCTTCAAGGCATAACTTGTCAAAGAATCTTGTTTAAGTGTTGACTTTTTCCTCAAACAATGCAACCATAGTCGACTTTTGGACCTGCCATTTCCACACTTTGCCATGGAAAATCAGACACGTTATCTTTCACATAACAGAATCGTATACTTAGAGCATTTTGTGATTCTGAGGTATTAATCCAGAATTATACCCAGAGAACTATTCATCAACATCCAAAAGCAGCAATAAATTCCATGAATATTGTGATGCATATTTGTTACCAGTGGTCAGAAAGAGCTGGATATTTTTACCTCTGTGAATAAAATGAGAAACATTATATCTGAAAAGTAGTCTATTCTCATGGTTACAGAACCTCCCACAGTCAAAGAAATTGTGTCTAACGTGGTTGCTGAATCTGGGATCCATTACAGCATAACCTGATTTCTTATTTTGCATTGTTTAATAGTCCACTGATTGTATATCATCTGTACCCCTTGTGAAGCTTTAGACCATGATTTCATGCAGTGTGAGACTCAGGCTTTTTTTCTTATAGTAACAGCAAGAAGAAATGATTAGACATGACCTATATAACTCTCTAACACTGAGTGTGGATTATTTTTGGGGAACTCTCAGCATCAAAGGCCATTTTTTCTGGTGCTTATTCTCTGAAAGAAAAGAGTAAATATCTTCCATTTGCTATTGCTTTCTGCATTGCATTCTCTTGCTCCAGGTTCTTGGCCATGAGTTCTAATGTTGCCAGGCATTGGGAATTTTATGGAAGCATCTGCTGTCAGCAGTATGAGAATTTGGCTCCGTAGTCACAGAGTTCTAGAGTACTCTGACTAGATGTTGTTGGTCTGTAGCTAAAATAGCTACATCAATTTTCACAGATCAATGTGCTGGAGCCTGATTGGGACACCAGGAAACAGATCCACTTTTCATCAGTGGCAGGTCATTACACAGGCAGGATGCTACATTGTAAGGCAGAACTACGGCTAGATAAGAAATAGTTGTTTCAGATTATTTCCCAAGATTTCCAAGGCTTTCTTGCTTAAAAATGTGGTAATAAAAGAATGTGATAAAATAGTCTCTTTTAACAGATTTTCCAATTAATAGTATAAACAAGCCTAGCTTGTATGCAAATACTGAAGTATGTGCCCTTATTCAGATCAGGAGTACGAAATACAAGCTTTACTCTGTTTGAGTAAACATTTTATTCAGTGTTTAAAAGAACTAAAAACTAGATAGCAAAATGGGAACGTAAACAAATATATTTGAGGTCAGGCTATGTATGTAGGATTATAGATTCTAATCTAACTCACTCTTTCAGGTTTAATCGTCATTAAAACTCCAAAAAGAGGTGTGAGGTTTTGAAAATTATCACAGAGTAATTAAAAATATCTTGTAATAAACTATTCCATGGTTTCTATTAAAACCCCCCACATTTAGTCCATGATCTAGAAAAGAAAATGTTATGGTGAGGAACTGCAAGGACAAGAGCAAATTAGACATAAAAATGCCTATGGTCTATGCAACTTCCATTTTGTTGTAGGTGAGGCAATCATCCTTAGAGTGCTTAGGAAGAGTTTTGATTGGAGTATCTGCTTATATATAAGCTTTTATCATATTTTAACTGGTCTTTAGTTCATTTGAACACGAGGACATATACAATGGTCACAGCCTGACAGTTCAAGAAGCCTTTGGGCAATGCTGTGAGGCACATGGTGTGACTCTTGGGGCATCCTGTGCAGGGTCAGGAGCTGGACTTGGTGGTCCTGATGGGTCCCTTCCAACTCAGCAAATTCTGTGATTCTGTGAATATTCCCTAGATGGTTTTTTTTTAGTGGATATTCTATTAATCTTTATAAATTATGATGACCTCTGCTAGATGCCAGAAACATCCAACAATTCCAAAGAAGAAACCTAATTACTTGAACATATGGGATTAAACAGTTTGCTTCAAAGATGATACCATCATCTTTTCCTCTAAAGAAAACCTTTCCATTACCTCTGATTGTCATTTTTTATTGATAAATCAATTGTCGCCGTTAGAAGATTTAAAACCAAGTCTTATTCTTCAGAGGCACCTGCCCAATGCCAAAGTGGAAACATAAGACATATTTAATATTACTTTTTGGTTTACCACAAAAATTATAGGACAGGGAGGGCAGAGGAAACTTTCACTAATGGTATGAACCCATGAGCTGAATTTATTAGGCTGTTACTGAGCCTTGGCATTGCTTTTCAATTGCTGTGTTTTCCACATAGTGTTGAATAATTTGGGTATAAGAAAACAGTACTGAAAAACTTCAGTGGAAAATAGGCACATCTCAAAAAAAAATCTACCCTGTTGCATAATTTCAAAGGTTCCATTAAGCAAGCAGGAAAATAAATCACAAATTTTGCCAATTCAGTAGCTGCTGAGCCAAATCGTAGTAGTTGCAGGGGAATTAGCAGGATTTTCCTTTCCAAGAGTTACAAGATTTCCTGGTTTTGTAAATTTAAATTTTTTGTCTGTCACTGCATTTATATCAGTGAAAAAGAATTGTAAACCAAGTGAATAATTAAAGTTGTAAGTACTTGGGAATTCTGAATCCATGTCCCTGCTATCCAGCACAAATGGAATTTGAAAATGGTTTGAGGTCAGCATTTACACTGTCTGGTTTAGAGTCCATGAAATAAATCATTATAATAAGTTATGAGTTCAGCACTTGTTACTTCTTTCTTGCTGTTTAGTACAGCAACAATCTGAGAAAAAATCAGATTAATATAGAATATTTTGTTATGTGATTGGAGTTCAAAAGGAAGAAGGCAAATTATAAATGATTGAATTAAACATAAACAGGCACCTCAAAATCTCTGTGAAATATTTATTTTTATTACAGGATTTCTAATTTGAAGGTATTATTACTGAAATCCAGGGAGGTTTTACCAGTGAAGTGGAAAAAGGCTTGATTGACAGAACATAGCTTGAAAATTCATCACCCTATATTCAACCTGAAAATTCAGGGCATTTTGAGGACCAATTAGAAATGGTATAATGTTTAGAGTTTACCATTTGCTTACATATCATATACATCAAAGCTATGGAGTCCTTTATCTTTACAATTACATTTTTTTTCAGCTTTAGTCACCTCTTAGGTTGTCTTTCATGTAAAATGAAAATATAGGACAAAAATAGTATTACCTTACATAAGAAATTGTCCTTATATAGGCAGTAATGGAGTTTAAGAGCTATGTAGGCCTTGTGCTGACATTTATTCTGGGGGTAAATTTCATAATGTACAAGTCAACTTTTAACTCTGATTAGTTCACAGGTACCTAAGTATGGGAGAAATAATTTGTCTTGTAACTTATTTGTGTGAATAAATGCAAATACCTGCAATTACACTCCCCCATGATTTTGAATTTCAATCGTCTTGAAGACTCATGTCAGTAAAACTGAAAGGCATGAATCTTTGTAGAGAGAAAAGCCAAAAAGAATTTGTGTATCACTGGAAAACTTCAGTGGATATCAGAGTGAATATACTTGATTCTTAGTAGCATTTTCTTATAATCTGGTTGTTTTTTGGGTTTTTTAAGACACTGAGCCACTGTGATAGAAAAAAAGGGTACAGTGTCTCTAGAATCATGTGAGATATAGATATATATAGATAGATATAGATATTTGTACATTCTGAGCATCTCTCAAAACATAACCTCCCCAAAAAAGCAGTTTTGTGAGCTTAAAGAATGTGTGGCATCTGACAGGCTGAGTTGAAAGGATTAAGGTGTAGAGAAACAGAGGTAGCATGAGAGAGACATCTTTGATTTATTCATTAATTTGTAAGGCAACAATACAAGCAATGTAAGCAAGCAGTTTTTAGGTAATAAGTAAACAATTTCCATTTAAGAAAGAAGATTAAATGCTGGTTTTTAGTAAGGATTTGTCCCTGTTACCTACCTCTCCACTGAAATTTTTAATCTTTTTTACATTGTCTTTGCCGTGGAAACTAATCAATCTTCAGTTCATCTCAGGAGACAGAGTCAAGAGCTTGAATCCTGTGCCCATTTTCGATGTGTTGTGTGGTAATCCAGTTAGATTCCTGTTTCTAATTACTGAATTTAAGACTTATCAGTGTTGAAACTGTTGAATAAAAATCTTGCCATATTTTCCAATTGGTATGACCATTTTTTCTGGTTAGCTCTCAAATAGATCTGTAGTTAAGTAAGAGTTCAAATGAAAAGTTAATCCTTTGGAAAAAGCCCCAATGCACTGCAGCTCACTTTGTTATTGGTTTTCAGGTTGATTGAAATGGTCACACATTTTCCTGAGCATACCATGCTGTTATCTCTGCCTTTACAGGGTCATTCCTTCATCTTCATTTATTGGCAGTGTAGACATCATTACTTTTCTGTTTTCAAAGATCATGGAGTTTCTGCATGAAAATCTTCTCATGTTTGTGTTGCAAAGCTTCTGAAGAAAGGCCCAGACCTCAACAGTAAGCTGTGGTTGTAAACAAAAATAAGTGGTTTCTGCAGTATTTGACTTTGTGCTAACCTAATGTGATGTATAAATCTGATTTTATCTTTATTCAATTGCTAAAGATACATAATGATCTCACCTTGAAAATAGATTGGTATTCCATTCACAGAAAAACAAAAAAAAAATGAGTTTACTGTGAACTACAGTCTGTACCTTGAACACTTCCTTTCTTTTGTATCTTGTAATGATGTCTACTCTATTACCAAAACATATTGTCTAACACTGATGAAGGAGTAATTAATCTACAGCTAGAAAACACAATAAAATTAACTTGTTAACACCAGGTAATTGCATTTCTTTCATGATACATTTATGAAAGTGAATTCAGCGTCACTGCAGTAATAATACGTAATGAATTCAACCCTTTAACAAAATAACTTTACTTAGAATTTAGTATTGGAAATACAGATTTGTACAACTCAGTTCAATATATCAGCTTTGTCAAATGTTAGATGCATATGAAGCCACTATACATTTTTCCAAATTCTTTGTAATATATGGACTTTCTGCAGTGGCTGCACATTGAGTTCTTTTGTCAAAAAAGGGCTTGTTTTTTGCCTTTTTTGACACTCTAGGAGGGAGTTACAAAATCTTAAGCAGATGAAAGGAAATAGCATTTAATATGATTTATTAAAATTTACAATTCTCGGGCTAAGAGGAAAATCTGATAATAAGCAGGCAGCTTCTATGTTCTAATGTTTCCTAATTAATTGCTTTCTTATTGTTCTTTGGTATGTTCCTTTTCTCTTCCAGGTCTGTTCCACCCACATGGCATTGTTTTTACAATTATATTGCCCTTGTGAGCCCTTTGTGGTGTGATCCATCACTTTTCATTCCACTTCCAGTGTCTGATAGCCAAAGCAGGTTGTGAGCAGGTTGTGTAATATAAAATGTTTTATTTTGTTATTGTTCTTATAGCACAAAAAATTGTGCAAACTCCTGATTTGTTTAAAGCTCACGTGTTCTACCATCTCGATTCGTGTATATTGCAATGGGCCTGGAGGGGGATCCAGTCAGATGCTGGTATTAGTCCAGAAACAAATATATCATAAAATCCAGTCCTACATTAAGCTTATGGTGTCTCGTGGGCTGTATGAGAACAGTCTGGACTATCATGAGATGGCAGGAAAAGCACATATGCATATATAGATGAGAGAGAGAGAAAGTTTTATGGGAGAAGGGAATGTTTTCCCACAGCAGGACTGTTCATGAAGTGTTTATGTAGAAATGGAAACGTTTCTTTCTCAAAGAACACTTTGGCATATTTTCACTCTCTTAGGACACATATCTTGAGTGTTCAGGAATATTCTGGATGTATTTTCCCCTTTCATCTGAGGAGAAAGTTCCCTCCAAATCCAAAGGTTTCTCTGCTTCTCTTAATCTGGATGCTAAATGCAGTTGTTGCTAAGGTACCGTGTGAATTTTGGTTTGAGGCTGCTTTACAGCTCTTGCAGGACAAACTTGTTGTCCTTCCACTCAAGGTCTGATTCTGTGCTGCTGTGGCAGAAATTAGGACTGATGATGTGTTGGAGTCCAGAAAAACTGGGAAACTTTTCCAGTTGCTCAGGGGGGTCTGGGACTCACCCCTGACATCCCAGGGTGACACAGCCTTTGATCTGTGCCCCTGGAAAAAGCTCCCAAAACTTTTGGACGAACTGCAAGCATCGAGAATGTGAGACAGATTGGAGTTAGTTTATCACAGGGTGAAAAATCATAGTTTTGGGTTTTGTAGGATGGAGGTGAATGGGGACAAACATGGAGGATTCAGGGTGGTGGCCCTGGGTCTTTCCTTCTCCTTCTCCTCCATTTCTGCTGTGCTGGTGGCACTGAGTGATTGGTAGGATAGATTTGAGGTAGAAGAAACATGTTAACTAGGATTAATAGTTATTGGTACACTGCTGAAAATATCTTACATTGGAACTGTTAATTGGGTAAAAAGTCTTTAAAACATTCTGTGCTCAAGGTCTTGTGACCATTCTGCAGTGTGATTCTGACAGTGCTGAGCCCAGGTGCGGGTGGCACACAGAAACTGAGATAAGAACTTAATAAACAACACAAGAAACAGAAGCTGCACTTGTGACTCTTTTCTTTCCTGGTATGGAGCCTGGAAAAAGAAGAAAAAACAGCCTGGCTGGGGGCAGTGGGCTCAGTCAGTGATGCATTACTGTTGCATGCACACTTCCCTGCATCACACACACGTTTGTACACTCATTTGTTCCTCTGAGATTTTGCTTCTGAACAAGAATGCAAACCTTTCTCTGATGTTACACAAGACAATGCATGGTTCATTGCGATGAACTCATGTCAGCAAAATCCTGGATAGAACAGATTAAAAATAGTCTTGCTCTTGGGTTGTGCAGCATTAGTCACCGCCGGTAAGCACAGTGGTTAACTTTGTGATAGCTTAAGATCAAGACACAATAAAATGATTATAAAAAAATAGTCATACTTAATCAGCCACTCATCAGTAGCAACACATTTATATCATGATAAAGCTGCTTCACTTTCATGTGTTTTTCTCTTGGACTGCGACACGAGTTTGTGATTATACAATGCAAATTCAGAAAGAACAGGAAGTGAAGCTCATTCCCAGCATATCACAGACTTCCAGAAAAACCCACCCTGCATCAAATGCAGCTATTAGAGAGGTGAAATTGCATGTGGCA
>VZTN01000122.1:15655-55515 GCA_013400515.1 Erpornis zantholeuca
TATATGTTATATGTTATATATTACATGTTATATATTATATGTTAGATATATTATATATAATATTATATATTATATTGGTTATATTTACTGTATTTTTTAATATTGTATTATATTATATTTTATTGTATTACATTATATATAAAAATGATAACCTCTGTTTCCCCTTTCTAGCAGTTGGGACCCAGCTGAGCAGGAATTTGCCCTCAGCTCCAGAGGAGGGATCAGGGCCACTCTGCTCTGCATTTAAACTCGTCCCATTTAAACACAAGCCCAAGTTAAGGCCGGGATCAGGGGCTGGCCCAGGTGAACATCCTGACACGGCTGTGCCCAAGGGGCTGAGCCTGGCCTGGGGCTAAACTCTGTGCTGGACTTCCCACATGAACTCCAAAGCCCCAGACTCCCAAAATCCCTCCCTTGCCTGCTCCCGTGCACCCCTGGCTCGCTCCAGCTCCGAGGTTGGAGCAGTTTATTGATCACCTCTGCTCTTCTCCCCCTCTGGGCAGGGCTGTTCTGTCTCCCAAAGAGCTGCAGAGCAAACCCTGGGTGACTTTCTCCCAGCTCTCCTCATCCCCGTTGGGCTGCCAACCCCACAGGGCACCAGGGCTCTGGTGTTTGAGCACTAACCCACGGTGGGTGAGGGCTGGATGGACCCCCTGGCTCCCAGCCCCTCGGGGGGGGCACAAAGCTCGTGCTGGGTGTGGAGGCCAAGTGTCCTCTGTCCCTCTTGGATCTCCAGCCCCTGTCCCAGCCCCTCTCCCAGGACTGGGGCTGTCTCAGCCTCCATCAACAGGTACTAAATATGTCCAGGACCGCAGCAAGAATTCGTGGATCCACCCTCAAAGGTTTGGGTGATTTATTTTTGCTATAAATCTGTTTCTTTGGAGCGATCCAAAATTGATTTCAGGCTCGTTCCTGCTTTCGCCCATTTGGTTGTAATTTGGGATGTCAAGGAAATTGTGTTGAAAGCAGAAGATGAGCAGCTCTGAAAAGGATGATCTGTCCCATCTGGGCAGAAGATGCTGCAGCAAGGGAGAAGGGAGAGGACAGTGTTGGGCCTGACGTGCTTGCACATGTGCAGAGCCAGGCAGGAGGGGCTTCCAAAGGAAAGGGGAATAAAGAGAGAACCCTGAGCTCCACAGAAACATCCCATGACAAGTCAGCAGCTGTGTCAGGACCATGGCTTGGGTAGGGAGGGAAAACCAGGGAGAGGGAAGTTCCAGGATCTGCTGTGCACTGGTTTAGTATCAAATGAGGCCTTTTCTCAGCACACGGGCACAGCTGATGGGATAAACCTGATCCCTTCAGCAGCTCTGTAGGAAAAATAAATGGGAAATGGGAAAAGATTTCGTGATTTTCAGGCTTTTCCATCTGCTCTGACTCCAAATGAGAGGACTCTGCCCAGTGGTGCCAGTGTCAGGACGAGGAGCAATGGCCAGGGACTCAAACACAACAATTCCAGCCCAGCCTGAGGAAGAACTTCCTTGCATGGAACAGCTGCCCAGGGAGGGCCTGGAGTCTCCCTCTCTGGAGCCATCCCAAACCCCCCTGGACACGTTCCTGTGTCCCCTGCTCCAGGTGCCCCTGCCTGGGCAGGGTGTTGGACTGGGTGATCCCAGAGGTCTCTCCCAAGCCCAGCCATGATGGCATTCTGTGATTTCTGAAGCTTGGACAAACTCCTGGTGTCATTTTTTGCAGCTCAGGTGCAAAGAGTGACAGACACTTCAGCCTGGCTCGTGTCCCCTGTGGATTTTGTGTGCCTTGTTGAGATGGGGCAGCTTTGCCACCCGAGTTTGTCCCACCTGGGATCTCCTCTGCCTCCTGCAGTGCCTCCTAAAACCTGTGCATTTATTGCAGGCTGGGTGCGAAAAGAGGGAAATTCAAGGAAATTATAGTATTTGCTTACAGCAGCTTGAGGAGCAAACTGTGAGGGTCAGGTGGGGCTCACCTGGCTGCTCCCATGTCCAGCAGCTCCAGGTCCTGCCAGGACAGGACAGAACAGAACAGGACAGGACAGGACCCTCGTTGTGAGGTGGGACAACTCATTGCCAATGCCCACAGTGACATGTGCGAGTCAGAGCTGGTGTGTAGTAGTGATGGTTGTGATCCAAGGGTTTTAATCCTCCCTGTCCCACATTTCCTCTCTCCAGGGCAGAGTCCCATTGTCCTCTCTCAGGGCTGAAGACCTCACTCTGCTCCCCACTCATCCTCCCACTGGCTCAGTCTCCAGCCCCTGGTGTTTGGTGCTGGACATTTGGGGACAGATGTGACGAGGGGCCAAGAGGGTGAAGGATTCCCTGTTTCCAGGCATCCTCATTCCCTGGCACCCAGGGATGCCCCTCTGGGCACAGGGACCCTGACCCTGCCTCTGGGCACAGCTCCACCTCTGCAGTGCTGGAATTCACTCCTGGAGGCCAGCGGGAAGAGAAGAGGAGGGGCAGCCTTGGCTTCCCCCCAGAGGTGAGACCCAAAGGTGATAGTCTTTGTTGCCTTTCCCTGGTCTTAAAATTCAAACCAAACACAGTTTATGGGGAAAAGGGGTTTTTACCTTGGGATTTATTTCAGGATCCTTGGGTGCAGCACTTGGTGCAGGTGGAATGCCCCAAAAATGCATGCACACCTCACACCAAAATACACACAATTATGGCCTTGCAAAATTAACATATTTATCAAAGATCCTCTCACTGGGGGCAGTGAGAGGCTGGAGTGAAGCCCTCGTTGTGAGGAACCTTCCCCCTGGCTGGGCCTGGCTGAGGTTCCCAAATGTGTTCTGGAGAGGCCCTTGGTGTCTGGGGCTCCCAGGATGTTTGCTTTCCTGGTTTAACAGTGCCGTGGGGCTGAGCTGAGTTCTCAGCCTTGGGGAGGTACAAGTGTGGGGCTAAAAGCACTGAGAACACATCAAACTATAAAAGAGTGTGTGAGAGGGGTGTGAAAGAAAGAGCAGAAAATCATTCTGGCATCATCTTGTCCTCCTGGACATCAGAGCTCCTGTGCTCCCAGGCTGGGAATGGCTCCCTGGAGACACAGCTTTGATGGACACAGGCAGTGCCCGAGCTGGAATGGCCCAGCCCCATCTGTCCAATGGCACAGTGCCCACTCTGCCTTGGGGACACTGGGGACAGGGCACAAACCCCGAGTGACTGTGGGGACACCACGAGCAGCTGGAGCAATCAGCTCAACTCTGGCTGTCCCTCAGGACCACAAGGCTCCAGCCCTTGCTGTCACAGCCTTGGCAGCTCTTCCCAGCCCTGGCAGTGCCCAAGGCCAGGTTGGCCATTGGGGCTTGGAGCAGCCTGGGACAGTGGGAGGTGTCCCTGCCATGGCAGGGGTGGCACTGGGTGGGATTTAAGGTGCCTTGAACCCAAGCCATTCTGGGAGCACTGCTGGTACTGCCATCACCAATTCCTCTGGCTTCCCTTTCCCAAGCTTGCCAACCTTAAAGGAAAAATCTGGAGCAGGAGTCCAAGCAGAAAAATGTGTTCTTCAAAGTCCCTTCCAGTGGTGGCTCTTCCCTGGGGAACCTCAGATTCATTCCCAGTGTAGTGGGGAAATCTGGGACCCTTGGGTGTGTGCTTATTCCTGAGAAGGAGCAGAAATCCTCAGGCAAACCCTCGCTTTGGCAAAGAGTTCCTCCCAAAAAGGGATTTTCAAGGCTGCAGAGCCAAAGGAGGGGTGGTCTTCCCAAAAAGTTGGTCTGGCTTGGGTGACCCAAGTGAAGCTCAAGCAAAACCTCCCTTGGTTCGTTAAAGTGTTGGGGCCTTTCCAAGTAAATGGGAAATAAATAGAGAGTAAATGGAAAGTAAATCCGAGCAATAATGGAAGATAAAGTGGATGGCTGGTGGGAGGGGATGTCCCTGTCTTAAACTTGTATTTATCCTGGGAATATTGGGAATATTGGGATTATTGTGCATTCACCAAGAGGGATTTGTACCAAGGATGCTCAGCTTTATATCCAGGTACGGCTGTGCCTCTGCAAAGAGAATTTTTGCATTGTTTTTTTGTTTTGCTTCATTTTGTTTAGTCCTTGAGGAGTGAAAGTGGCCTGGCTGTGTCTTCTCAGGAAATGCTGAATTTTTACTCATCTTTTTAACAGTCCCTGCATAGCAAAACACGATTTTTAAAAAGTTTTAAATTTTTTTTTTAAATAAAGCCACTTCTAGGAGTTTTTAGTATTTGATACACCACAGAGCTGTGGTTTTTTGCTGCTGTCTCAGCCCGTGTTAAAGCATCTGGCTGGACTCTCGTGCCAGTGCACAGAACTGGCCCAGCTCCTTATAGGGAATGATAAAAATTTTTTGCAAGTGATAATAGGGCTGGACAAAAAAGCAGCGCTAAATTTCTTCCCCAAACTCTCCCCCTCAAGCCTGACCGTGCCGTTCCCAACGGGAGGAAAGCCTCCTTAATTTATTGGAGGGGTGCCCTTTCAGCTCGTGTTTTAGTGGGAATTTACAATGCCCGATGCCCTCATATTCACCTTTCCCTCTTCTCAAGTAGGTGAACACAATGGAATTGTCTCGGCCGCAGAAAAAGGGATGCTTTTCCCCAGCAAGCCCCATTAATTGGGAAGCAGCAGACAACTGACAGGAGAGCGCGGGGTGTGATTATCAGCGCCGGGTGAGAGCCATTAACAAATGGAGAGTGTCATCTTCAGAGCACAAATATTTTCCCTGCCCATAATACCCTCTCGAGGGGACCTGAAGTGGGGCCGCATTGTCCCGCCTGCTCCCAACCCCACCGCCCATCATTTTTTTTTTTGCCACTGATGGGTTCGGGAGCGAGGGATGCCGGCACTCACGGGGCCATTGTGCTTCTCCCCCCGGACAAAGCATTCCCGGCCCTTCCCTTCGGCCCCCGGAGCCGCGCGGACACCGAGAGCCGCGGAATTCTATCCCAGGCGTCCCCCAGAAGCGCTTTAAAGCTCCTCCTGAGACGATGCGGTTTGGGTTTAATTCCCTTCCCTGCCCGCTCTCCCCTTCTTTTTGTCCGGCCCGGCGGAACAGAGGATGGGTTTGTCGGCCTGAATCGCGGGGATTGTTTCACATCATCGGCCCATTCAGGCTCTCCCCTCCCCTGTTGTAAAACACCAGCCCCGGCCCGGGGAACAGTGGGGGCTTTGTGCGGCCGCACGATACCACCCAGATTTTACCTCGGCCCTCGCCGATCCCGGGTTTTGTTCCCCCTCAAAAGAAAGCATTTGCTCGGGGGAGGGGAGGGGGTGTTCCTATTGCTTCCACTAACACGGAGGTTAAAGGAAAGATTGATGGGAGAAAGTTCACCTAGAAAACCAGGATAAATTTCTGGCTGGCCAAGGCCAGTTGTTTCATTGTCCGAGGGCCATGTTTTTTGTTAATTATCTCTCACTCTCGCCTTTTATCCAGGAAACTGGCAGCAAAGCGCGGAGAAAGGAACAGGATATAGAGGTCAGCGGGTCCCGTTTGGCCACCTAGGTATTCCATTGGGGATGTGGAGGGGACTGAGGAGCGGCACCGGCTCCTCTGGCGGGGGGAAGTGGGGACCATCGAGTGATAACCGGGGGTAGCCCCGGGATTCACAGCCCAAAGCCCCACTCCTGTCTGCCAGATAAAAAGGAAAGAAAAGAAAAAAACGGGAAAAAGGGGGGGAAATAGGAAAAAATAAAAAGCAACACTGGAAAGGGACTTTCTTTCTTTCTTTCTTTCTTTCTTTCTTTCTTTCTTTCTTTCTTTCTTTCTTTCTTTCTTTCTTTCTTTCTTTCTTTCTTTCTTTCTTTCTTTCTCTCTTCTTAAAGGGAGGAAAGTTGCTTCAAACAAGCTCATGTTGTCAAGGAAATAAACCTCAGTGAGGGGAGGCATTAAACACACAGCTGCTGGACTTGGCCAGCCCCGAGCCACTGGTGGCAATGACAATGATTCTTGGTGGCAGCAAACCAGATCGAAACATAAATAGGGCTGCATGAAAGGAGAGGAAATGGAACAAAACAGTTCCTCGGGTACCACTGGCAGAGGAATAACATCAATTTCGATTAAAAAGCAAAAGAATTCTCCTGTTTCCACACATTAGTAAAGGCATGCAAATTCATAACTGGCCAACAATGTACCTTTGAGATGCAGCTGCGCCCCACAAACGGGGCCTTTCTCCCCGCACAGAAGCGGGGCTCTCTTAAGCAGAAAGAAAACAACCATTGAAAAAAGCCACCAGGGTCCCCAGCCGCGGGAGGGGAGCCGGGCAGAGGTGGGACAGGCGAGTTGGCTTTGGCAGATGCGGCAGGGCAGAGTCTGCCGCAGGCCTCCCGATCCCCAGGGTCCCACAAGCGGCAGCGCTTCCCGGGAGCCGCGGGCAGGGCAGGGCAGGGCAGGGCAGGGCAGGGCAGGGCAGGGCAGGGCAGGGCGGCTTTGGGCACCTGCTGGACACTGCCGGGGATGTGCATGGCCCAGGGGCCAGAGGGAAGCTCCAGGGGCGGGCACACACAGCCTCGGGTGCTCTCCAGGAGGGAGGGCAGCTCCTCTCTCCGGTGTTTCAGGAGGGTTGGGGTGTGCCCAAGCATTCCTGCCCTGCTGGTGATGCTGGAGATGTCTCAGGGAGCCACAAGTTCTCACTGTGTCCCACCTGGACTGACATCGCCTCTCATTTATTGGAGAAATAAAGTGCTTTGCACCCAAAATACCCATTTGGTATGGAATAGGTGGAAATGGACCTGACTTACCAGGCTTTTTGCCCTAAATTCTTTATCCTGGACGCAATAGAACTCTGGTAGAGCTGTCAGCCAACTTCCCAAAGAGCAGCACTGACCCCCTGCTCCTCCAAAACACCCCGGGAGCAGCAGGAGGGAGCTCAGCCCCACGTTCCCACAAAGGCAAAGCCCTTTCTGGCAGCAGGGGTTGGAGCTCCCATGGAAGTGGGGCTGGGGCTCCTTCTCGGTGGGTGGGGATGACTCCTTCTCTCATTTACAGGTTTGGGAGGCCATTCCCACTGCTCAGATTCCATCCTGGCTGTGGCAGCTCAGGGAACATAGAGAATATCAGAGTTTTTACACTCTCCACTGCAGCCCCTTTGAAAAGTCTCGAGTTAAACTCACGGGGACTCAGTGAGGGGAAGGTCCCAGGGTTTGGCTCATTTTCTGTAAATCAGGTTTTCCTTCTGGAGCTGCCTCACGCCCGTTGCAAACCCATCACCAGCAACGCTCCCTCTCGGGTTTATCTTCTTCATTGGAGAGAAATCATTTGTGAGAGGACAAGGCCACTGTCACGGAACAGAGTGGCATTGACACGCCCCGAACAATGCAATAATTATTGCTCAATGATAAAATCAATGGTTGTCTGTTGGTGAGTCACTGCTTTTAAGCCCCTAAACTGATTGAGAGCTCTTGCCTTGTCCTACTGTCCACCACGGTGACAGTTGGGTCACCGCCTGGGCCCGTGAGCCCTGGCAGCATCTGACAACTCTTCATTAATTGGCAGTTTTGTTGTCCTTGCACGAGCTGGAGGAGGGACTGTGGTGGCATTGTCTGGGCCAGGCAGATGGGACAGAGCCGTGCATGCAGGCACAGGGACTCCTGCCCTGCTGGGACAGCACGGTCCTGCCTTGGCACCGCACCGGGAGCAGCGCTGGCACAAGGGCATCCCCGGCTCCCCACGGGGGACAGGGCCTCGAGCTGCTCCTCAGGAGCTTCGGGGAATGAAATGTTGGCTTGGCCTGCGTTCATCTCCCTGCAAGGACCACAAACCCTTCTTGTGGGATCCAGTGGGGATCCAGAGCCATGGCCCCGCACTGGGGGATCCTGTGGGGATCCAGAGCCATGGCCCCGCACTGGGGGATCCCATGGGGATCCAGAGCCATGGCCCACACTGGGGATCCTGTGGGGATCCAGAGCCATGGCCCTGCACTGGGGGATCCAGAGCCATGGCCCCGCACTGGGGGATCCTGTGGGGATCCAGAGCCATGGCCCCGCACTGGGGGATCCTGTGGGGATCCAGAGCCATGGCCCTGCACTGGGGGATCCAGAGCCATGGCCCACACTGGGGGTTCCAGAGCCATGGCCCACACTGGGGGATCCAGAGCCATGGTCCCACACTGGGGGTCCCGTGGGGCACTGCAGGAGGTGCAGCCCCGGTGCTGGCATTGCTGTGTCACCCAGGGCTGGTGTCCCCGCGGCTTCACTCCTGGCTGTCCCTACACGCGGAGAGGGAGGGCAGGGAGAGCAGGACGGGGAAGCAGAGCCAGGCTCGGCCACGCCCGGCTGGCGCAGGAGGTGCTCCGAGCTCTCCGGGCCGCAGAGCTGCCGTGTGCCCCTCCGGAGGGGGGACGCGAGTCCCATCAAGCCGCAGGGGGGACAAACGGGGACAGCTTGACATTTGTGTAAGACAGGGTCAGGACACCGCGTCATCCTCGGCTTCCCTGCCAGGAGCCGGATGCAAATGAGCCGGGAGGAGCCCCGGGAGAGCCCACCTGGCCCGGCGGCCGCGCTCCGCAGGGCGCCGGGAGGGAACGGTGCCCGGCGGAGGAGCAGGGGCTCCCCGGGGCCATGTCTGAGCGGAGATGTGCGAGCTGGCACCGGGCAGAGGCAGGAGGAGCAGGGGCCATGTCTGAGCGGAGATGTGCGAGCGGGCCCCGGGCAGAGGCAGGAGGAGCAGGGGCGATGTCTGAGCGGAGATGTGCGAGCTGGCACCGGGCAGAGGCAGGAGGAGCAGGGNNNNTCTGAGCTGGCACCGGGGAGAGGCAGGAGGAGCAGGGGCCATGTCTGAGCTGGCACAAGGAGAGGCCGGAGGAGCAGGGGCCATGTCTGAGCTGGCACCGGGGAGAGGCAGGAGGAGCAGGGGCCATGTCTGAGCTGGCACAAGGAGAGGCTCCTCGCCAGGAGCACGCACCAGAGCTCGCCCTGCCCCGCGGCTCCTCCGGGAGGGGCCCAGCAGAGGCACAGCCCGGCCGGGCTGGGACAGCACCAGCGGCCAGGGGACAGCACCCAGCGCTCCCGGCTGGCCGAGCGCAGGGCCGGGGTGAGCAGGAGCAGCCTCGGGACACTGCCGTGGGAATGGGAATTCTCGAAGGCTTCTCATCACAAAGAGTGTGCAGCTTTTGGCTCCCCCTGACAGGGACCCTGTGGCTTTATTCTGCCTCTGTAAGAAGCCCCCGGATGTTTGTCTGTGTCTTCCAGAAAATTCTCTGGGATTCTCCCTGCAGTTCCTCCCCAGATCCCTCTGGTTTGTCCTAGGCTGGGCTCTGCTCATCTCTGTGTCTTGGTCCACGAGGAGGTGCTGGGGGGTTCCGGTGGTGGAGTGCCCACGAAGGAGGGGTGCCAGGAAGGGCTGGAGGTGGCACTCAGTGCTCTGGGCTGGGGACAAGGTGGGCATGGGGCACAGCTTGGCCTGGCTGGGCTGGGAGGGCTTTGCCAGCCTCAGGGATCCTGGGATTTTGGGATCCTGATCTGCATCATTCCCCTCAGTGGCAGGGGTGGCAAAGCAGCCCTGAGGAGCTTTCCCCTCCCTGGCAGGGCCCACAGGCACCCTCTGGAGTTTCTGGGATATCACACATGCCCTGCACACCCTGTTTCTTTCTCTTCAGCACTGAGGGAGAACATTTGCACGAGGCTTTGCCTTGCATTTCTCTTTGCCAAATCCATTTCTCCATTCCTGTTACTTAAGGAACATGTGATTTTTTTTCCGTTTGGAAAAAAAAACCATTTGTGTCAAGAAGAAGAAATTCTTAAGTTCAGAAACAAACAAATTCTCTTCTATTTTTAATTTTTTCATATATTATCTTCTGGGGGGGTTTTGTATTTGTATCAGCTTTAATCTCTTTCTGGAAGACATCCCTTAGGATCTCAAATGCTCCTTCCTTCCTTCCTTCCTTCCTGCCCATTCTCCAGTTCTCTTTTTCTGCATTTCTCTCTCTTTCCTTTCTTTATATTTCTCTTGCTTTCTCACTTTCTTTTCCCTTTCTTTTTTTTTGCTCTATTTCTTTTTGTCTCTCTTACCTTCTCTCCTTCTTTTCTTCATTCTTTCCTTCTTTCTGTCTTCTTTTTTCAGAGTCTTTATTCTCAGCATTTCTTGCTCTCCTTCTCTCCCTCTTTCCCTCTTTCCCTCTTTTCCTTTCCCAATCTCTTTGCCTCTTTCTCTCTCAAACACACCCAAACAATGACTGCAACAGCAGCCCAGCAGTTTGGACAGTGATTTCCCTTTATTCCATGCAAGCCCGGGTCCTTTTCCTTTTCCCTGCCGTTTTCCAGAGGCTTTGGGAAGCTGGCCGGGTTTCTCTCTCCCGGTGACGCCCAGCAAGGTCTGGCGCCGGCACAAAGAGTAAAGATCCCGATTCAAGTGCCATGAATTTTCTCCTTTTAGTGGTTTTATCACTTCATTGTGCATCTCTTAAACTGGCTGGAGGCGTGAGCCGTGTCCAGCACACCCCGATTGTGTCCCTGAACACTCGTTTGAAACCAAGTGCTGTGCAAATACTCCACCAGCACTCCCATTCTCCCTCGAAACGCGCGGAAGAGATTCCCCGTATTTGCCGAGGTACTTAAATGACTTTGGCGTAGCTCTGAGGCTGGAGCAGGAAGTTTGCAGCTGCACTGGCTCCTGGTGCAGCAGCCTCGGCAGCGCCTGCAGCAGACAGCGCGGAGCTGGGGTTAAACCGAGCCTTTTGTGCACAAAAACCAGCGCTGAATAAAAACAAGTGCAGCTGGAAATCCCTCAGCGAACGATTCAGGGAGGGAGCGAACCTACACCCATCAGAGAGAGAAAAAATCATCTTCCTCAAGAATAGGGAGATACTGAGAAGTCTTAAAGTATATTAGAGCAGCTTAGAGCTCTCGATGTGGGGGAGAAACCTCGGATATTATCCCCGGTGCTAAGGAGATTATCAATGGATTTCACTCCCCAATCCTTTTTACAACACCCATCTCATTAGAATAAGTAATAAAGATGACATCACAGAGAGGTCTAATTGATCAAAAAGAGCTCCCTTTAACTGTGTCCAGACTCACTCCTGCATTCAATGCCATTTTTTTCCCCCCCAAGAAATTCAGCCCTGCCTTTGATGGAACAGTTGAAAAGTTTTAGTATCAAATCAAACTCACGTTGTTATTATGCAAAGCTTCCCCCCAGTACTCCGCTTTGGTAAATGACCTCTATTAGCATGCAGATTGACTGGGGATTACCAGAAGGTTTCCCAAAATAATCATCAGAAAATGTCTTTCTAAGGGCCGCGTTCCCCCAGCGCGGGCCGGGCCCGGCCCCTCGCTCCTTCTGCCGCGGCCCGAGTAGGCCCAGCCCCCGCTCGGGGGGCAGCCCCGGATCGCTGTCCCCAGATGGTCGCGGGGCTGTTGTTTTCTACCAGCCACGCTCTGAATAGGCCGAGGGATTCCCAGTGGGAACAGCGGGGGAAATGGTTTTGTGCAGGGCAGCAGGAATTTTGCCCCAGATGCCCCCACAGCCGGGATTTCCCTCCCGGCCTGACCCAGGGGAAGCTGCGGTGGAGCGGATACAGGCCGTAAATGGGTGGTGGTTTCTGTACGTTTGTGTTTAATTGCTCAGTTTCTGCTGGAATCAGCCCCTCGGGAGAAAGGAAGAGGCTGAGGGAGCTGGGAAAGGAGCTGAGCCTGGAGAAAAGGAGGCTCAGGGGGGACCTTGTGGCTCTGCACAAGTCCCTGACAGGAGGGGGCAGCCGGGGGGGGTCAGGCTCTGCTGGCAGGGAACAGGGACAGGAGGAGAGGGAACAGCCTCAGGCTGGGCCAGGGGAGGCTCAGCTTGGACACCAGGAGCAATTTGTGCATGGCAAGGGAGGGGAGGCCTTGGCAAGAGCTGCCCAGGGAGGTTTGCAGTGCCCATCCCTGGAGGGGTGCCAGGAAGGGCTGGAGGTGGCACTCAGTGCTCTGGGCTGGGGACAAGGTGGGCATGGGGCACAGCTTGGCCTGGCTGGGCTGGGAGGGCTTTGCCAGCCTCAGGGATCCTGGATTGTATGATAATTTGCCACTTTTACTCCAGTGTCCTGCCACTTCAGCCCATGAGCATCTCCATGGGATGTACCTGGGGCTTCCCACAGCCCTGAACACACACAATCCCAGGATCCTGAGGCTGGCAAAGCCCTCCCAGCCCAGCCAGGCCAAGCTGTGCCCCATGCCCACCTCGTCCCCAGCCCAGAGCACTGAGTGCCATGTCCTGGCATTTATTGAACAGTTCCAGGTGATTCCCCCCTGCCATTCCCCCGCAGGAGGCCGAGGGAATGGAATTGCAAGGACTCGGTTGGTGATTAGAGACAAGAATGTAACTGATAATTAACGCCACTAAAAGGTGACCAGCTGTGGGCAGTGATGCAGAAAGTGTCAACACTGGCTCAGGGAAAACTCTGCCCTGTTTGGAGTCGACCTGCAGAGCCCCAGAGCTGCCCATCACTAAGGCTGGCACCTGAGCTGGCACCTCAGCCCAGCCTGTGCCGCTGTTCCTGCTGCTCTCACAGCCCTGGCTCCCCAAAACTGTCCCCAGGGGCTTCAAACAGGCTCCGGGGCTGCCTGGGAGGATCAAATCCTGCTCCATTCTCTCCGGGATCCAGTGATGCCGACAGCAGAGGCACCAATCATCCTCTGGGGTGGATCTGGGAAATGCCACCGATTCCCATCTTTTCCTTGTTTTTTCCCTGTGGTGATACAGCTGTGATGTTGTGCCATGGGATGAGCATTAAAATATCCTGCAGGTGGGGGGGGTGGTGTCTCTTTTTTGTTCTGCTTTTCCCCCACTCCCTTCCCTGGAGGAGTTGGCACAAGCACAGCTCCCACCATTCCCGGATCATGGAATCAGAGAACCATGGAATATGCTGGGCTGGAAGGACTCCGAGGATCATCCAGTCCAACCCAAACCCTGCACAGACACCCCGGCAATCCCAACATTTCTTTTATTATTTAAAATATTATTTAAAAGGCATCCCAAGGGTTCACCCAGCTCTTGGTATCAGCTGAGGGACAAACACATTAATGAAGCACGCAGGAGAAACTTAGTGAACTTGAGGGCTTTTATGCCTGAAACTCCTAACACTGAACCTTCTGACAAAATAAAATCCTTTCAGGTGCCAGAAGGCACCAATGGCTTATTGTGGAACCATTCTCCATGTAGTGATTGTAATTATGTAATAATTCTGTATCATTTTTCTCCTGTAGAGGTCTTTAAATATGACTTGGTTTCTGTCTTTGGGCATTTGGCTCTCCTGGTACTTTGGTGTCCTCCTTGTTTTTTCTCTCAATCTTGATTTTGTGTGCCTTTTTCTGGTGGACTTGGACCCAACCTGGTGTTTGTACAGTAAATCATTAAAACAGCTCAGAGCAGAGCTCAGAATCTCCACAGCAGAAAAATTTCTGCTTGAAAGGAGGAAGGTGCAGTTCCTGAACTCCTGGGGGCTTTTGGGTTTTTTTGTCACCTTGGTCATCAAGTATTTATTGATTCAGTTTTTAAATTTTGTATTTTAATGTTTATCTATTAAATTATTATTTTCATTATTGTATCCTACATGTGTGCATTAACAGGATTATTTCCAGGATCTGGGATTCCTGGTGGATAAATTGACCATGAGCATGTCCTGGGGCCGGGAGAGCCCCTGGGATCCTGGGGAGCACTGGGAAGAGCATTCCCAGCAGCTCAGGGAGGGGATCCTGTCCCTCTGCTCAGCCCCAAGGAAGCTCATCTGGAGTGTCCTGTTCAGTTCTGAGCTCCACAGCTCAAGGAGGAGCAGGAGCTACTGGAGAGGGTCCAGTGAAGGTCACAGAGATGATTTGGGGTCTGGAGCATCTCTGATGAGGAGAGGCTGTGGGAGCTGGGCCTGGTCAGTGTGGAGAAGGGAAGGCTGAGAGGGGATCTGTCCATCCATCCAAATCTCTCCAAGGGCTGTCAGGATGGTGCCAGTGACAGGACGAGGAGCAATGGCCAGGGACTCAAACACAACAATTCCAGCCCAGCCTGAGGAAGAACTTCCTTGCATGGAACAGCTGCCCAGGGAGGGCCTGGAGTCTCCCTCTCTGGAGCCATCCCAAACCCCCCTGGACACGTTCCTGTGTCCCCTGCTGGGTGATCTCCAGAGGTCCCTCCCAACCCTGTCCCTGCTGTGATTTCGGGATTCTGGGAACTCCGCTCTCTCCAAGGTGAAAACCCGGGATCATTCCCGGCTCGGGGCTGGTTTCTGTCCCCCTCCACCTTCGCCCCGCGCCGCCGCCGCTCTCAGCCCGGGGAGCAGCGCAATCTGTTCCCCTCGGGCCGTTAATGGCCCATCCGCAGCCAGGGACGGAGTTTGTGTCGGAAAGAGCCGGTATTGTTTGCTTAACAGTCAAGTGACAAATTATTTAATTAGCACATATGCCATTTGTCTCCACAGCTGTGTTCATCGTTCTAATTGCAAAGCAGCCTTAATTTATTGCGCCTATATTGCTCCCTAATACTAACACGGTAATTATATGCTTCCATTAGCCCACTACACCCTATGGAAGGAGGAAAAAAAAACGGGAAAAAAGAAGATTAATTCCTCCACACGGTGTATCTCCCCACTAGAAAAGGTGTGGATCACTTGCCGGGAAGAGGAGCTCAGGTAGCAGCTGGAAAAGTGATTCCTTCCCCGGGCGTTTTCCTCCCAAACACTTTCCTTAAACTTTTTATTGCCAGGATTATTCCGTTCGGGCTTTGTTTTGGGAAGCGTTTCCTCGGGCGCGCAACCCTGCTTTGAGATCTCCACCTGCTGGAGAAATCCCCGCACGCACAAAGGAGCTCCGGGAAAACCGCGGCTGCTCCGCGGCCGAATCCGCTTCTCCTCCTCCTCCTCCCCTTCCTCCTCCTCCCTCTGCTCCCGGGGAGAGCTGCCCCGGCCGGGCAGGGAGCGGCGCTTCCCCCGTCCCGCCTGCAGCTTCTCCCCTCCCCGCATCGGCTGGGGACGGTTCTGGGCCCTTCGGGATGCGCTGCTCCGGGCAGGAGAGGTCCAAACTCTCCACAGGTCACCCTGGAGAACCTGGTGATGGTTTTGTTCTGGCAGCTTCTTGGGAACCGTCCCGGTTTTCCTGCTCGGATATACCTGGGATAGTGGGAGGTGTCCCTGCCCACGCCACGGGGTTGGAGCTGGATGAGTTTAAGGTCCCTTCCAGCCCAAACCATCCTGGAATTCTGTGATTCTGGGATCCTCAAATGATGATATCTTTAACAGATACAAAGATGGGAGCCAAAAATCCCTTCGGGAGGGCTGGGGCTTCCCCTGAAGGGTGACGGCAGCAGGGGCCGGGAATGCCACTGTCCCAAAGCAAAGCTGGAGCTGAGCCCGTCAGAGAATCCCGGGATGCTCCGGGAACGCTGCCCCGGGTGGCCTTATCCTCCCTGACCCCACAGAAAGCAAAGAAAGGTCAGAACTGGGGGCTCTTGTCAACTCGGGAAGGGGAGAAGCCGCCTCAGATCCCAGCTCAGCCCAGCAGCCCAACAGCTGCTGGGTCCTCTCCTCGTTAGGCAGAGCCTTTAAGTGCATCCCCAATTTGAGAGCGCTCAGCTAAGCCCGTCTGAAGTTGAGAGGATTTAAGCAGATGCCCCTCTCTCTCTAAGCCCGGGCTTAAGCCCCCTGAAGGGCTGCGGAGCTGCCGAGGGCGGTGGCAGCTGCAGGAGCCGCTCCCTTCCCTTCCCTTCCCTTCCCTTCCCTTCCCTTCCCTTCCCTTCCCCTCCCGATGCCCCGCGGCTGTCCCGGGGATCTCCAGCCCTCGGGGCAAGCTCCAAACGCCAGCCTCAGCGCGGCTGTTGTGCAGAGGCCCCGGGGCGATGCCAGCAGTGCCCGAGGGAGGTGAGGGGTGGCTCCCATCCGAGCACACCCCAGGACTGCCTCCTCTCTCCCCGCCAGATGTCGGTGACAAGGGGCGAAAGCCGAGGCCACCTCTCGCTCACGTCCCCCGCCAGGGACATCCAGGAGGGCGAAAATCCCCCCGAGGTGAGGCAGAGCCACGGGAAAGGGGGAAAGGGCAGCGGAGCGGGGCCGCGGCCGCGCTCTCAGGTGGCTCCTCCAGCCCTGCCTCCCGCCAGACGCCAAATCCAACCCGGCAAATGCAGCTCCTTTCTTTTTCCCCCCTTTTTCTTCCTTCAATGCGGGCTACAAGGCTACTGCCAAAAACATATCCAGCACAATCAAACATCAGATGGTGACTCCTTTCCCACAGCTTGTGTGAGTGAAAACAGTGAAATTATACCCATGTTTTAGCGGCGAATCCCCTGGTGTTCGAGCGAGGCAAGCCCAGCACAGGGCTCTTGTTCTCCTGCTTTTTGTTCCTGGACTTGCACTGTTTTTAGCACTGGACACCATTCAGCCCCCATTCAGCATTGTATGTCACTTCACATATGGTTCATCCGCTCCAAATGTGTGCATGTACCCAGAAAATGCAGCTTTTCATTATGTATTCTCTATGTAACAGAAAAGATTAAGATGTAAGCCCGGTGAATGCAGCAGGAATTAGTTGGACAGATGAATAAGGGAAAAATGAATCTGGAATGACGGCGGATTTAGTCTAATGATGGTGGGAGGGCGGTAAGAACTTGGTGGTAGGTTTCAGCCCTTTTAATCCCAGCCTGTGTGTGTATTTTGGCAGGAGAAATGTTTCTTCAGAACTACATCCAGAGGGATACAGTAAAAACACTTTTAACCCGATCCGCATGAAAGGCATCAAAATTGTCAGGCGCCACAACGCCTGCCCCGCCCCAAACTCCTCACAAATTCGGGGCTCTCTCGTTGAAGACCCCGCAGAATTCGGACAATAAACATAAAACCCCCACCTTAATGAAAGCCTGGAACATCAGCCCTGAATTTATGCGTTTCATTCAGTTATTCCTCCTCTCGAGATATAATTTCCATGGATATCCACTAATGAGGAAGCCTTTGATGAAACTCGGAGAGAGGATTTCGGTTTTAAGAGGAGAATAAAAGGACTGAGAGCTAAAGTTTCCTTACCCCCTCTGCCCACAAACGCTCCCCTCAAATGTTCCCGAGGACGAGCTAAAGATATTTTTAAAATGCAGACGTTTGTGCCCAAAGGATGGAGGCTGGAAGTGTCAAGGCTTGGATAAATAGAAAAGCAGCTCATTTGATAGCGGCCGTTTGCAGTGTTTGACAGAAAACAAGGAGGGAAAGAAATCCCGCCCTTCAATGGGAACATTTGGAGTTAAGCTCACTTCCTACAACAGTTTGCACAGGGAGAAAGAGATTTTTTTTTTTTTTTAAATTTTTTTTTTTTTTTTCGGATTGAAAATCAGCATTTGCATCACAATGGAGATATTTCAAAAGTATAAACACAAAGGGCTGCAACTTCAGAGGCTCCTGGGTCAGCTGCGTCCCCCGGCTCGCAGCACATCCTCTCCCAGCGCCGGCAAAGGGCGATTTGCTCATTCCGAGCAGCACCCGCCAATTCTCGGAGCCGCTCGGGGCCGAAAGAGTTTCCTTCAGTGACTTCTGGGTCCCGCGAAAATCCAAAGCGAGCCCTTCACATCCCAAAGGCGCCGCTCGGGTTTTCTCTCTGCGTAGAGAGAAATTTCTCTCTCTTTTAAAAAGATTTAATCCAGTAAGATTTCATCGAATAAATTTTCTCCGGTCGAAAAATAAAAAGAAATTTATCTGAGCAGGGAAGCCTCGGGATAAGTAAGGATTCCTCCTGCCTGGCACCAAAGGCATTCTGACACATCCCGTGGCTCTCAGCTGTCCCTCTTAAACACTGGCAGCCTAAAAAATAAGGAAAAAATTCTCTTCCTGTGTTTCAGTACATTTCGACTGAAAAGAAAAAAAAAAGTGGTTTAAAAATCCCAGTAGTATTTTTAAATATATCCCCCTGTCTCTCCACAAAAGGATATTAAGGATTAATTCCTCTAAGAAGTTGAATAAACCCTTTAGAGTTACTGACTAGAAAATTACATTTATTAAATATATCTTAAATAATATAATTAAATATATGGTCCTGTGAAGAAATGGTCTCTTTTTAAAACGAAATACAAATTTAATTTTTAATTGCAATTCTTCAATGCCAGAAGGTGAAAACGTGTCAATGTGATCTTGAGAAATTTCCCCACCAAACCGAGGGGCTCCTCTTCGGGTGGTGACTGCAATAATTGAGCTGAAGTTGCTACATTTGATATTTGCACCTAAATTTCGCTGTTCTGACAAAATTTCCTAAACTGAGCAAAATCAGTGGCCCGAATCTGACAAACCAGTGAATTTTACCTCCTTTTCTCAGCCTCCTATGAGGAGTCCCACCATGAACTACAACTGATTTAAACTCCATTAAATCAGGCTCCTTTTGGTCTCTTTCCCCACAGGTTTGGTTTGAAATGCAGAACAGGAGCAGCAATTCCAGCTCGGCCTCAGCCCAGCCCTGTTCCCACAAGGACACTGAGCTGGTGCCAGAGCCTCTGGAGCCTCTCCCTCCTCTCCCTGTGCCAAAGCCCAGCCTGGAGCGTGGAAAACCCAAGCCCAGAGCCACACGGAGGGGCAATAACTCCTCCCGAGGAGGGGAGAGCTCTGGGCCTTGGCCTTTTATCCTGATTTACTCCTGCTCCTCTTCCTCCTCCAAGGGAACAGGGAAGCAGCAGAGCCTTTGCAGTGCTGGGGGTACAGAGGGTGCCCAGGTTCCTCCTGCAGCTCCCTGGATTTCCAGGTGCTTTCCAGGCTTCCCAATCCAGGCCTCTTCTAATACTGAATTTATGGTGTTTTGGTCCTGAAGTGAATTTTCAAACTGTTCCCATTTTATCTGTGTTTCCCCTACTTGCCCATCTGGAATTTTCTAGGGGATTTTTTTCCCTGTAGGACCATGGATTGAGTGGCAGCTCGTTAAGTCACAATTCTTTGTTAAAGCCAAGGACAATTTGGAGGCTGCAGGTGCCTCTCACAGGGCCCTGGGCTTGTCCTCAGCCTGCTCCTCTTGGGTGTTAGCAGGAGGGAACCTCCTGAGCCACCAAAGTGATGGAGAAGATCCCAGAGGCTGATTGGAACCAGGAAATGTGTGAGAGACTCGAGGAGGGCACAAAACCAGGTGATGCCTTAGGTTTGAACTTTTCTGTGTTCCCAGCCCTGCCCTGCCCAGTGTCACTCTGCAGTTCCCTGGAGCTCGTTCAGTGCTGTTCTCTCATGCTCACACACACACAACAAAGCCTCTCCAGCTCTCCAAGGACACCCAGACCCTCCTAGGCACAACAACTGCAAACCACAATCTTGGGGACAGGGGGGCAAGCTTGGGCAAATTCCATCCTTGCCTGGCTTCTGCTTGGGGAATTGATGCTGAGATCCAAGTGGGAAGAACTCGGGAGCTGTCCTTGTCCATGTTGGGATGCACTGAGGCAGGAGCCTCTGGAGCCCAGAGTGTACCTTTGAAGGCCTTTCCAACCAATCCCTCCTTGATTCCTTTATTCCTGTCTGGGCTCTGTTCCTAGGGAGCCATTGAAGGCATCACAGGCAGGGTTGGGATGGCAGCAGCAGGAATGAGTTGGAGGCTGAGGGCAGAGCTCCCCGGGGCTGCAGCTCCTCCCGAGGGGCAGCGCAGGGCCAGCTCCGAGCTCTGCTCTGGGCCAGGGACAGCACCCAGGGAGCAGCTGGAGCTGGGCCAGGGCAGGCTCAGGCTGGAGAGCAGGGAAAGGTTCTTCCCCCAGAGGGTGCTGGGCACTGCCCAGGCTCCCCAGGGAATGGGCACGGCCCCGAGGCTGCCAGAGCTCCAGGAGTGGGGCCAAGCCCTGGATTTGCTCCCAGCCTGGCTCTGAGCTGAGCTTTGCCCATCCCAGTCTGTGCCAGCCTGGAGCCATCAATCCAGGAGGGAAACAGCCCCGTTTGGGATGTTCTGTGTCGGCTCAGAGGATGACACATATCAGGCTGCACAGCTCTGCTGGGAATTGTCTGCCTGCTGAAATTAAATAAGCAGCCAAGGCTTTCAGACTTGCTGCTCCATAATGGATAAAATATTCCATGTGATTAGAGCCTGGGAAATCAATATGACCTTTGCAGCATTATTAAAAGGTGGTGGTTGAGTCAGTGCTGGGTGAGGTCCCTGGACACCAGGGACACCAGGTCACTTCTCCTCCGTGGGGTGATCCCTGGAATGGCAGCTGGAGTGGCCCAGGGACACTCACTGTCCCCAGAGAGGTCACAGCTGCCAGTGCAGTCCCCATCTGCAGCGTGGGTGAGCCCAAAGTGCTCTCCAAGGTTATGGGGAGCCTTATCCCTTCCTTCTGCCCAGGGAACACCTTCCCCCCACACCTCTGCCCTCTGCGCTGCCTCTGCCCAGAACTGCTGGGAGTCCAAGGTGGGCAGGAGGCCAATGGCCCCTGGGCTGTGCCAGCCCCAATGTGGACAATCCCCCCTCAGGGCAGGGATTGTCCCCAGGGCAGGGATTGTCCCTCAGGGCAGGGACTGTCCCCTGTGCTGGGCACTGAGAGGCCCTCGAGGGCTGTGCCCATTCTGGGTCCTGCAGGAGAGCCCTGGAGGGGCTGGAGGTGTGCAGGGAAGGGAAGGGAGCTGGGAAGGAGCTGGAGAACTCCTGAGGGAGCTGGGAAAGGAGCTGAGCCTGGAGAAAAGGAGGCTCAGGGGGGACCTTGTGGCTCTGCACAAGTCCCTGACAGGAGGGGGCAGCCGGGGGGGGTCAGGCTCTGCTCCCAGGTGTAATTTGTATATAAGTGATTCGTGTCAAATAAAATAAAAGAATACAAGAAAAACTTGTAGTGGATTGGAAATATTACTGTAATATTGTGTAAAACTTAGTAAAACAGAGAAAAACCAACTAAAGCATAGAATAAAAAGCCTAGCTAAGAGTTTAGCTGATAATAGCAGAATTAAAAAACTTTGTAGTTAAGAGCTATTAGTGAACATAGAAGCTTAACATATCAAATGAGGAACCTGAGTATTAAAAACGCTTGCTTAAAATATATAATTAGTGCATACGTACAAAAAAAAAAACAAAACAGTAAAGACAAAGAGAGGACAGTCTCCTAAAAACCACCAAATGAAGACCCAAGATCTAACGTGTCAACATAAACTAAACCTGCACAAGCACTCTAAAACATACCAGGTCAGCATAAATAAAAACAACAAGTGTATAAAAACCTAACTAAAACTGCATTCAGTGTATGTGTTAGTTAAACAGTGACTCCCCATGCACCCAGCTTGAGCCTAATCACCCAAGGCTGTTTGCTTGCCTGTCTTTTATCTCAAACACATAATAAAACTTTCATTGAAAGCTATTTCAGCTGACTTAGCCTGAAATCATTTATAACATAGGGAACAGGGACAGGAGGAGAGGGAACAGCCTCAGGCTGGGCCAGGGGAGGCTCAGCTTGGACACCAGGAGCAATTTGTGCATGGCAAGGGAGGGGAGGCCTTGGCAAGAGCTGCCCAGGGAGGTTTGCAGTGCCCATCCCTGGAGGGGTGCCAGGAAGGGCTGGAGGTGGCACTCAGTGCTCTGGGCTGGGGACAAGGTGGGCATGGGGCACAGCTTGGCCTGGCTGGGCTTTGCCAGCCTCAGGGATTCTGGGAATCTGGGATTGGAGCTGAACCTGGAGAATGCTGTTGTTTCCTGGAAAAGGCAGATGAGACTTTTGCCAGGTTTTCCTCTTACACAGGGAGTCCCTCAGCTGTACCAGGCAGATGCTGCAGTCAGGAATTCCTTCCTGCAGTTCAGGAATGGAGAATTGGGGAGCTTTAGACCAATTCACTTTTCCAGTGGCTCCCAGCACAGGCGTGTGCAGCTCAGTGACACTTCAGGCTCCTGGTGGGAGCAGAAGGGGAGATGTGGAGGCTCCAGAAATTTCCCTGCCCCAGGCCTGGGGTAGGCAGCACCAGGTACCAGCATGGCACCTTTCCCTCCTCACCCTCGGGGTGAATTGACCTTTTCCATGTCAGGGAATGTGGACACCCCTTCTGCCTTTTAGGATCAAGAGGAAGGGGCACCCCACTGTGTCCAGGACACAACTGGGGAAGATCAGAGCAGATCCAAAAGCTGAATGTCAGGCACAGCTCTTCTGGAGAAAATAAAGCCTCTCTCATTAAGAGTTTGTGATGTAATTGCTTTTCCATAATCTCTCTCCTGGTACCTGCAGCATTCCTGGGATGGGGATCCTTTCCTTCCTGCCAGGTACAGACAGCACTTGTCTGGTTCTTCACTTTCACAGATGCCCCTGCCTGGGGCACTGAGGGTGGAAATGGTCCCAGCCCCCATGGGATGGAAACCTGGAGTTACTGGAGTGACTTTGTTGGCACTGGGGGCACAGAACAGCTCCTTCTCTGATGCCAGCTGTGGAAACAAGTGCCAGGGTCAGTGTCACCTGCAGGGAGGGAGGGATGAGCTTCCTGCCAGAGCTCCCTGCCCAAAGGCTCCTGGAGCTGTGGCAGCCTCGGGGCCGTGCCCATTCCCTGGGGAGCCTGGGCAGTGCCCAGCACCCTCTGGGGGAAGAACCTTTCCCTGCTCTGCAGCCTGAGCCTGCCCTGGCCCAGCTCCAGCTGCTCCCTGGGTGCTGTCCCTGGCCCAGAGCAGAGCTCGGAGCTGGCCCTGCGCTGCCCCTCGGGAGGAGCTGCAGCCCCGGGGAGCTCTGCCCTCAGCCTCCTCCAGGCTGGACTGACCCAGTGACCTCGTGGGGCCCCTGCAGACCCTTCCCCACCCTCGTGTCCCTCCTGTGGACACCCTGACACCCGAAACTGCCCTGGCACTGAAGCACCCAGAGAAACTTCAATTACCTTCTCCTGGGCAAAATGTCTTTTGGTTTTTTTCAGTCCTAAATCCAAACCCATCTGCAGCACAGACCTGGGAGACCCAAAGGAGTGCTCCATAGTCTGTGACAGCAGTGGGTGACAAACAAAGAGACCTCTGCCCATCAGTGCCCAACTGAGACCACCTGCCCCAACACGGCCAGGGCTCCGAGATGCACCTGCCCCAATTCTGCCAATGCATGCAGATAAGAGCAGAGACACTGGGAGAAGGATGATTTTTCCCTGGAAGAAGGACACAACTGCTGAGGTGATGTTCAGTTCCCCAGAGCAGCTCCCGTGCCCTTGTTAAGTGTGGAAGGAGGGGTTGCTCATCCCCCATTTCCCCTTCCCCACCTCCCTGGCAGTGCTCTGGAGCTGTGCCCATCTCGTTGGGCCCCTGGCCCCTGACAGCTGCCCTGTGCTCAGGTTTTCCCCCTGGTTCCAGCCCTGCAGTGCTGCAGAGGCTCCATCCTGCGAGGGCAGAGCTGTGCAAACGCGGTGCCCGCGCTGCCAGCGCCGCTGGGCCCTTTGAGCTCGCCCTCAGCTGTGCTCATTTTTTGTCACCATATTGGGGCAATCCGGGCTGTTTTGTCACTCCACACTAATCTGACATCTGATGTCTGCCTCGCATCATTGTCTGTGGCACAGCTGGATCCAGCCCAGCAACACCCACCGCCCTTGCACCCTTTAGTTCTCATTTTCCAGCGCTCGGGGCCTTGTTTGTGGGAGGCCAAAAGGGCTGGAAAAAATCAATTATTGCTGCAACAGCCCTCGGCACCCACTCTGCACGGGCAGGTACGAGAGGGAGGAGGGTGGGGATGGAGCTGCTGCCCACTGGCTCACAGGGGGCTGAGTCTGACCAGTTAAACCAGTGAGTTAAACTGGGGCAGTCCTTCAGTGGCTCCCAAAAGGTTAAGGCAGCTTTGCATGTACAACCTGCTCACAGCCTCTCCCACACCTGGCCAGCAGCAGCCTCTAAAGCATCTTTCAGTTTTGTTTCTTTGGTTTTTGTGGCTTTTACTTTTGTTTCTTCTCCCTTCCCCCCCCCAGAAGCTGCTGCCACCACCCCGCCCGGCAGCAGGACTAGATTATCCCAGTTATTAGCGGGAATCTCGAGTTGGACCTCTAAGGAAAGGCAGCGAGGTGTGGGTTGTTAACTTAACACAGCTCTGCAGCAGGGCTGAGAGCTCAGGTCGTGACCTTATAATGGCCAACCAGCCTATTAGTTTAGCAAAGCTGGGCTCAAATGTCATTTCAGCGCCCGTCGGATGCTTGAATTTATTACCCGGGAAGCTCCTGACTTGAAAACGATAGGATTTCTTCTCCACCAGCTGCTGGAAGTCCCCTTTTTCGAAATAATAGCGACAAATCTGCACTTTCAAAGTTCTTAACTGGTGGGGGTGACCTGTGGTGAAAGAGGAGGCAGAGCAGGTACAGCAAATCATGGAACCTGCAGCCTCCAGGAAAAAGGGGGGGGGGAAGGCAGGATAAAGGCAAAAACTGCCAATCAAACTGAAATGATGAGCCCATTAAAGAATGATTTTCATTCGGGCCTCACCTTCCACAGTGCTCACATTTTCATGGTTAAAACTACGGCAAACAAACTCTGCCCCTTCATCCCCCTCCCTCCTGCCCGTTATTAATTCCTGATATTTTCTGATAATTTCAGGCGAGGGGGAGAAAAAAAAAAAAAAGAAAAAAAAAAAAAGAGAGAGAGAGAGGAAAAAACCTGACCAAAAAAATCTTGCTGCATTCAGTCCCCTGAGAATGTTGGGTCGAGTTTTTTGATCCCTGTTGCTCATTGATTTGAGGGCTGATGTAGTGCAAGGGGTCCCTATTAGTGGCGTCTGTCACTGCTGTAATGTTTTTGTTATTTTTCCTCATTTGTTCGCTCTGACATCATGTCATTACAGAATGGTGCTGTTCAGGCCCTGCCTTGGCTGTTCGTTAGCGTGTGTTTAATGAGCAGCTTAATTGAGCTGTCTACTAGGCCACCTGTCACCCTCCGGACTTATTAACATACTAATGGCCTGACATTGTCCTCGCTGACAGGCAACAGGGTTTACTGATTTGATGTCTGGACATGGGGATTTTATGCAGGAATGAGAGAGGATATTGGGAAGGAGGTTTAAAAACGCAAATTAACTCTTTGGTATCTCTGTATTTATGGCTGGCTCGGAAAAGTTCAACACAAAGTAGCCGGGGGGGAGCGGCCCTGCTTAGCCAGAGCCACTTTGTCATCGATTGCAGCACGTTTGTGCAGGGGAAAATCTGCTTGGGGTAAGAGGAGCGGGCTTTACTTCTATTACAGTATTATTGTTGGGGCTGCTTCAAAGGAGAAATCTCCTTAAGCCCACAGGAAAGTTTTGTGACTGGGCTTTTCTCCACTGTGGCTAAACAAATGAAAGGCACGAAATTTCCAGTGAAGGGATTTAAGTGCACGACATTGTCCCCACCTTTTAAAGCCAGATGAGGACATTCATCGCCAGTGAACACTGGGCCGGGCTCTAAAGGTTCAAAGGAGCGCCTTAAGTGCATGCAAGTTTAATAAAAACGCTTGTTTTGCTTTGCTTGTTTTTTGTTGTTGTTGTTGGGTGGGTTTTTCCCCGGCCCGGGAGCTGCCGACCTTCTGTCACGGCAAAGCTCGGCTTTGCGCAGATCCCACACCCAGATGGGGAGGCTCTGAGCCCGGCCCGGCACTAAACCCGGCTCGTGGGCAAGCGCTTTGGGCTGCGGGGGTTTGTTCTTGGGCTGGCTGGGGCTCAGCTCCAGGGTCCCGGTGCGAGGGGAGCCCCGAGGAATGAGTTTGCCGATGGATGCGCAGGAGGCTCGGCAGGCACCGGGACACAGCTACGGACAGAGCACGGCCGGGCTGCTCCAGCCCTGCCCGGCACCACCCCGGGGGTACTGCGAGGAGCTGGGATGGGGGCAGGGAGAACAGGATCCTGTGCGGAACAGGGGAACAGTGCCACTGGAAAAGAGCCTGGGAGGTGCCTCAGCCCCGGCAGCTGCCGAGCAGCGCCTGAGCGTAACCACGAGAAAGTGTTTGACTGCTGCGGGCACAGGCACAAGGGGGATCCTGACCCTCTGCTCTGCCCTGTGAGACCCCTCCGGCAGCCAGGTCTGAGATCCCAGCACGGGGAGGACGTGGAAGTGCTGGAGACAATCCAGAGGAGGCCATGGAGCTGCTCCAGGGCTGGAGCCCCTCTGGAGCCAGGCTGGGAGAGCTGGGGGTGCTCACCTGGAGAGGAGAAGCTCCAGGGAGAGCTCAGAGCTCCTTGCAGGGCCTGAAGGGGCTCCAGGAGAGCTGGAGAGGGACTGGGGCCAAGGCATGCAGGGCCAGGAGGCAGGGAATGGCTTCCCAGTGCCAGAGGGCAGGGCTGGATGGGAGATTGGGAAGTGGGAATTGTTCCCTGGCAGGGAGGGCAGGCCCTGGCACCGGGCGCCCAGAGCAGCTGTGGCTGCCCCTGGATCCCTGGCAGTGCCCAAGGCCAGGTTGGCCATTGGGGCTGGGAGCAGCCTGGGACAGTGGGAGGTGTCCCTGCCATGGCAGGGCTGGCACTGGGTGAGCTTTGAGGTCCCTTCCAGGGAACAATTCCTTCCCAACACCTCTTCTAAATTTCCCCTTCTTCAGCTTAATTGGACAAAACTTTCCTTGGCTCTGCTGGCCTTGGAAAGGCACAGACAATTTGTGGGAAAAGCACAAAGAGTATTTATGAATTCTCCACCATCTGCTGGATTTCTGGCTGGAATCAGAAGGACCCCAAAGCCTTTGCCCCCCAGAGCACAACCACATCCTGCAGGATTGCCTGGAGAGCCCAAGCACAGCCCAAGGACAGTACCTGGGCACTTGGAAATGCAGATCTACTCCCTAAAAGAGCAGGGATGGAAAGGTGATCCAGGCCAATGGAAGAGGAATGAAGGCAATGAATGAACTTAAGGAAGAAGTTCCAGGCATAGTTTATCCAAAAAAAGGCAGCTTCACTCCCAAACTCCAGACTCCAGCAGCTAGGCATGAGGTGGAACTGTTGGAGAAAAGAAGGAGAAGGTCACAGGCTGGTTTCAAACACAGTTGGAGATGGTAAATTGAATAAGGGAGATCACAGTGCTGGGGACAGGAGAAACAGAGTTTCCATTCCATTCCAGAGTTTTTGTGCAGATAGTGGCAATTCCTTTAAAAGGAAGGATCCAAAAAAACCTTGATTTCGAGGCCACTTAAATCAATAACAAATTAATTAGTAGAGGAAATAAAGTGAGAATGAAAATTCTGATCAAGCTGGTCGATCCTGTTTCGCCTCTTTTCACCCACATTTGTGTTATAATGTTGACTACAAACAAAATCCAAGGTATTTCACACAGAACCTGGCTGTGAACCCAACAAAACCTGAGAATGTTTGTTTGAAAAGACCAAAATACCCAACACTGCTGGAATTTTCCCTCCTGAAGCAAAACTGCAGCAAAATGCACTTGAGAGATTGCTGGAGCCGGGGTGGGGTTTGCCCTCGGTGGGATCCATCCAGCACAGCCATCCCAGAGCCAGCAAGGCTGGAAGAGAAGCCCAGGACCACCCAGCCCCAGCATCCCCCAGGCTCCAGCACCACAAACCTGACAGAAACCACAGCAGCAAAAGTGCTGCTGGTGCCAGGCCAGGAACTCGATTGTGATTTCCTAAATAACAAACCTTGAATGGAACAGAGCCCAGGCTTGGGCAAGGGCCTGGAGAAATAACAGGGGAGAGGAAATCCCTGGGAAATGTTGGCTGGAATTGGTGTCCCCATTCCCTGTGGGAGCAGCTGCTGGTCCGGGATGGGAGATGTGGGATATGGATATGGGGTATGGGATGTGGGATATGGGGTATGGGGTATGGGATATGGGATATGGGATATGGGATATGGGATGTGGGGTATGGGATATGGGGTATGGGGTATGGGATATGGGGTATGGGGTATGGGATATGGGGTATGGGATATGGGGTATGGGATGTGGGATATGGGGTATGGGGTATGGGATATGGGATATGGGATATGGGATATGGGATATGGGATATGGGGTATGGGATATGGGATATGGGGTATGGGATATGGGGACATAGGAAACAGTGCTTTCAGACAGGGTTTGATCCTTGCCGTGGTCCAGAGCTGAAGGGAAAATCCTTCTCAGACCAAAGAGCAACTTCTCATCTGTGGCAGGGTTTTCCTGCTGGATTTTAGGATAATTCCTTACCTCCCTCAAGGGGACATTGTGTCTGGGGGCTCTGCTGTCCCCTTTGTCCCCAGGGCTGGGCACAGGGCCAGTCTCAGCTCTTGTCTTTCCATTCATTGTTTCTTTGGCCCTGCTCCGATGCTCTCCCCGATCATTCCCACAGGGAACTCCACTCTCTCCTTCCACAGGGGCCTCCTGCAGCTCCTGGGGGATCCCCAGCCTTCCCTGGCTTTGTGCAGTCCATCACAGGATATCCTGAGCTGGGAGAGCTTTCAGGCCACCATGCCCTCGGGCAGGATGGCACAACGTGTCCCCAGGTGCTGCCATTCCAAAGGGGCACTTCCAGGCTCCCCTTCCCTGGTTTTATTGAATAACAACCCCAGTGAGCCCCTGCAGTGCCCATCCCAGAGGGGCACTTCCCATGTTTGCTCCAGTCCTGGGGGCAGCAGGGCCAGGCAGGGGGGACCCTCTGTGCCCATCCCTCCCTCACCTCTGCTCGCCTGAACTCAGACACCTTTTAGGGTCTTGTTCCCCCTCAGGGTTCTTACATTCCCAGCACTCCTTTTCCTATCCCTTTCTGCCTCCCCGGGGCTGCTGGATGTGGCAGCAGTGCCACCCTGGATGTGGCAGCAGTGCCACCATGGATGTGGCAGCAGTGCCATGCTGGATGTGGCAGCAGTGCCACCCTGGATGTGGCAGCAGTGCCACCATGGATGTGGCAGCAGTGCCATCGTGGATGTGGCAGCAGTGCCACCATGGATGTGGCAGCAGTGCCATCGTGGATGTGGCAGCAGTGCCACTCTGGATGTGGCAGCAGTGCCACCCTGGGTGTGGCAGCAGTGCCATCCTGGATGTGGCAGTAGTGCCACCATGGATGTGGCAGCAGTGCCATCGTGGATGTGGCAGCAGTGCCACCATGGATGTGGCAGCAGTGCCATCGTGGATGTGGCAGCAGTGCCACTCTGGATGTGGCAGCAGTGCCACCCTGGGTGTGGCAGCAGTGGCATGCTGGATGTGGCAGCAGTGCCATGCTGGATGTGGCAGCAGTGCCACCCTGGATGTGGCAGCAGTGCCATGCTGGATGTGGCAGCAGTGCCACCCTGGATGTGGCAGCAGTGCCATGCTGGGTGTGGCAGCAGTGCCACCCTGGGTGTGGCAGCAGTGCCATCCCAGCTGAGCCCTAGTCCTGTCCTGCCTGTGGGTGAGCAGATCCCTCATTCCCAGCAATGTGCCCGGGCAGGGCTCTCCCTCAGGAGCCTCCCTGCTCCCAGCCATTGCTGCTCCCTAGGATGCCCTTCTGGGGAAGGAAACTCTACCCCACAAGGTCACTGACTCTGTGCCTTCCTGGGGTGCAGGCCAGGCCAGGCCATTCCCGAGGTCAGGGCAGCTCCTGCTCTGCACTGAACTTTGCCTGGGTCACGCCTTTGGGTTTCCTGGGAAAGGCCCCACACCGACCCCTGCCCAGGAGGCAGAGCTGAACATGCTCCCTGGGTAATGAACAGTCCCTGTCCTGATCCTGGAGGGGTCAGCAGATGTCAGAGCAGCCAGGGCAGATGGCCTGGAGCCCTGTCCTGCTCCCAGCCCCACATCACGAGGTCTGAGGGCTTTTGCTCAAAAGTCCTCTCAGGAAATTATCAGCCTGACTTTTTTTTTTTTTTTTCCCCAATTCCTGTGATGCCTTAGGTTTTAACTTTTATATTTTTCAAATCCTGCCCTGCCCAGTGTCACTCTGCAGTTCCCTGGAGCTCGTTCAGTGCTGTTCTCTCATGCTCACACACACACAACAAAGCCTCTCCAGCTCTCCAAGGACACCCAGACCCTCCTAGGCCCAACAACTGCAAACCACAATCTTGGGGACAGGGGGGCAAGCTTGGCCAAATTCCATCCTTGCCTGGCTCCTGCTTGGGGAATTGATGCTGAGATCCAAGTGGGAAGAACTCGGGAGCTGTCCTTGTCCATGTTGGGATGCACTGAGGCAGGAGCCTCTGGAGCCCAGAGTGTACCTCTGAAGGCCTTTCCAATCAATCCCTCCTTGATTCCTTTATTCCTGCCTGGGCTCTGTTCCTAGGGAGCCATTGAAGGCATCACCTGTACCCAGGGAGAAGGAACAGACAGGCTCCACTGTGTTTGGGTCTGATTGGGAGGAAAGGAAGTGGCAGCAATTAGTGAAGTCCAGCACATGAAATATGACAACATCGTAACATCAAGAAGACAAAAAAATCTCCCAAATACATGAAATTCAATGGGATAAGGAGCAAACTGGAATTCCTGCCTCGTTCTACCTGGAGAGGGGAAGAGAAAGGAAGCACCTCCAATTAGAGACACTCCCCAAGGGATTTCCTCCTCCAGTCTCGTTTTCAGTTGTGGATTTAAGAGATCATGGAAGCTTTGGGGATTATTTTTCCTTCACTGTTACATTTCCATCAGAACAGTCCCTGGAAATGAGGACACAAACAAGCAGGATGTTTCCCTCCCCTCTGAAACCAAAACCTGTGAGCCTTTTCTCTAAAAATCTGAAAATCCCGAGAAGCCCAGAGCAGCTGTGGCTGCCCCTGGATCCCTGGCAGTGCCCAAGGCCAGGTTGGCCATTGGGGCTTGGAGCAGCCTGGGACAGTGGGAGGTGTCCCTGCCATGGCAGGGGTGGCACTGGGTGGGCTTTGAGTTCTCTTCCAACCCAACCCATTCCATGACTTTATGATTACAAACAGCTCTCACATTCCCTTTTTCTGAGGGAAAAGTGTTTCCTCAGCACATCTCAACCCATTACAGCTCTTCAGCCTTTCCACTCACGTGACAACAAATGCACACCCTGCAACACCCAGAGATGTCCCACAACACCCAGAGATGTCCCACAACACTCAGAGATGTCCCACAACACCCAGAGATGTCCCACAGCACCCAGAGATATCCCACAGCACCCAGAGATATCCCACAGCACCCAGAGATGTCCCACAACACCCAGAGATGTCTCTCACCTTCTGTCACAGCCATGGATTGTTCTCCTACAGGCTCAGCAATCCTGAGGGGCCTGGAGCAGCTCAGTGCCCAGGACAGGCTGAGGGAGCTGGGGCTGCTCAGCCTGGAGAGGAGCCCAGCTGAGAGGGGCCCTCAGCCCTGGCTGTCCCTGGCTGTCCCTGCCTGTCCCTGCCTGTCCCTGGCTGTCTCTGGCTGTCTCTGGGTGTCCCTGCCTGTCCCTGGCTGTCCCTGCCTGTCCCTGGCTGTCCCTGGCTGCAGGCAGGCTCAGAGCAGGGCCCAGGCTCTGCTCCAGGGCCCAGCAATGGCCCCAGAGCAAGGGGCAGGGACTGAGCCCAGCAATTGCCCTGCACAGGAGGCACAAGTGCTGCCCTGGGCAGGGCCCGAGCTGGAACAGAGCCCAGAGAGGAGCTGCAGTCTCCTCCCAGGGAGATTCCAGAACATTCCCAGCCCTGTGCTCTGGGGTGGCCCTGCCTGAGCAGGGAGCTGGGACCAGATGGGACCCACTGAGGTCCCTTCCAACCTCACCCATCCCGGGATTCTGGGATTCTGGGATTCTGTGAAATGCCTTTGCTGTCAGGATAACAAGAAGTGTAACCTGGAGGCTGCTGGTGTGTCCCTGCAGCCAGCCTGGCTCAGGTGGATTCCTGCTGCTCTCCTGGCTGTCTCACGCTGGTTGTATCCAGCAGGGAATGCTCCGGGTGAGGTACAGGAGTCTGGAAAGACCAAACCTTCTTGAAGGGTCAGTGAGCAGCCTGCGCACATCCACCCTGCCTTGTTAAACTCCGTGGAAGGGAAGATTAACCAGGCAGGGAACGTTCAGCTGGGAAAATGATGGAAATGAGCATCATTACAAGGCTCTGGGTTGAGGGAAAGGGAGATAAATAATAAATCCTAACTGAGGCTGGACAGGAGGAAGGGACAGGGCGGGGATCACAGGCACACCCAGCCAGGCTGCAGGAGGGCATTTACCCTGGGCGTGTTCTGAGCACAGCCCTGCCCTTCCCTCCCGATGGCTCTGGGACAAACGGGGGAGCACCAAGTTCCCTGGACACGGGAGAGAGAAGGGACAGGATGTGCTCCCCCCATGCAGCCTCGCAAAGGAGTTTGTCCTGTCCCTGTTCCCTGCCAGCAGAGCCTGACCCCCCCCGGCTGCCCCCTCCTGCCAGGGACTTGTGCAGAGCCACAAGGTCCCCCCTGAGCCTCCTTTTCTCCAGGCTCTGCTCCTTTCCCAGCTCCCTCAGGAGTTCTCCAGCTCCTTCCCAGCTCCCTTCCCTTCCCTGGACACTCTCCAGCCCCTCCAGGGCTCTCCTGCAGGACCCAGCACTGGGCACAGCCCTCGAGAAGCCTCTCAGTGCCCAGCACAGGGGACAATCCCTGCCCTGAGGGACAATCCCTGCCCTGGGGACAATCCCTGCTCTGGGGACAATCCCTGCCCTGGCACAGCCCAGGGGCCTCCTGCCCACCTGGACACACCTGGGCTCACATCCAGCCACTGTCCCCAGCAGCCCCAGGGCCTTTCCCAGCTCTCCAGCCCCTCTGCCCCAGCCTGGAGATCTCCATGGGGCTGGTGAGTACCATAAAATCCTGGAGTGGTTCGGGTTGGAAGGGACCTTAAGGCTCATCCCATCCCAAGCCCTGGCACGGGCAGGGACAGCACTCTCTAGCTCAGGTTGCTCCAAGCCCCGTCCATCAGGGATTTGAGGCTTGGTTGTGTCTCCAGGAGGTGCCAGCAGGAGCCCCCAGCCCCTGTCCCTGCACAGCTCCACCCGGTGCAGCCCTGGCTCCTGGCTGCTCCCCTCCCACCTGGAGCTCACAGGATGGTTCCTGAGCTCTTCTGAGTGTGGCATCAGAACTCCTCCTCCCACATTGGTTATTCCTGAAGATCCACCACCTGGAAGGGAATTTTGCTCTAAAAGCTCTGCTTCCCTCCCCTCTCTCTGCAAGAACTATTAAATCCTGTCGTGCTGTGCTGGGGCACTGCCAAGAAGAGCCTGAGTGTGGTGGCAGAGCTGAGCTGTGGCTCTCAGAGTCCTTCTCCAGCAGACCTGTGCTTCCCTGCTCACCCCGGCTGTGCCTGTGGCCACACTCCGAGCACAGATTTGGAATTTAATGATTCCAAGCCCAAAAGAAGCCAAATTGCCACGGGTTTTGTTTGCAGATGGAAACACCAAGCTGGTGACACTGCTGGTGTTTGGTGACACAAAAAGTCAGGCCAGCTTCAAAATTCCTTTCCTTGCCCTTTTTTACCTAATTTTTCTGTTTCTTCAAAGGAAACATTTCATTTTCTGGAAAGGATTTTGCCCATTTGGTCGAATATTTGATGCAGAAAAATGTATTTATTAGAAACTGGAGATCTCCATAGGATTTTTAGTCCTGGCAGTTATTTCGTTTTGGTCTCCAGCTTTCCCAAAGTGATCATTCCTGATAAAAGTCACCCCAGCACTGGCCAGGCTGGATAATGGTGATTATCACAGGCTTTTCCTGGAGTTTGTGGTTAAAAAGGAAAACCTCCACTGTGTCCAGAACTCCATCCCTTGCTGAGCCAGCCTGGGAAGTGGCCCTGGTGCTGGAATTCTGGGCTGCAGCAGAGGATAAAACCACCAAATGCAGAGATGCTGAGGGGGGCACAGCACATGCAGCTCTCCAGGTAAGGCCAGTGGTTGCCTCCAAGAGATCCTGGCAGAGATTCCAAGTTGTTTGGAGCCGTTCCAGAGGGAGGGAGCACAGAGAGGTTTCCAGAAGCTGAAATCCCCCCATGAACAGGGGGAAGAAGTGAATCCAGGTTCCTGTGTGGCTGCTGTTCAGTGCCACAGCCAGGGGCGTCCCCACAGGTCAGGTTTGGGACCTCTTGTCCACTCCCTGCAGCCAACATCCCTTCCAGAGCCCAAAGGGGCTCCAGGAGAGCTGGAGAGGGAATTAGGACAAGGGATAAGACAAGGGAGAATGGGTTCCCAGTGCCAGAGGGCAGGGCTGGGTGGGAGATTGGGAAGTGGGAATTGTTCCCTGGCAGGGAGGGCAGGCCCTGGCACAGGGTGCCCAGAGCAGCTGTGGCTGCCCCTGGATCCCTGGCAGTGCCCAAGGCCAGGTTGGCCACTGGGGCTGGGAGCAGCCTGGGACAGTGGGAGGTGTCCCCTCAAACACCTCGGGCTGAAGGGTGACCACGAGAGACCAAAGGAGACATTAAATCCAGCAGGATGTGAGGCTTCAGCATCGGCAGGGGCTGCCCAGGGAGGTTTGCAGTGCCCATCCCTGGAGGGGTCCCAGGAAGGGCTGGAGGTGGCACTCAGTGCTCTGGGCTGGGGACAAGGTGGGCATGGGGCACAGCTTGGCCTGGCTGGGCTGGGAGGGCTTTGCCAGCCTCAGGGATCCTGGGGTTCTGTGATCTGAACTCAGCTCCCTGCCCAGCTTGTGGAGAGAGCAGGGATCCTTCAGGGAATTCTTCGGGGCTGTCTGGGGACAGTGACCCCTCCCTCTGAGGGGCACTTTGCAGGTGACCCAGGTGCCTCTGCCAGGCTTCCTGCCAGGCATCCGAGCTGGTGCTGCCCCGCAGCCCCTCCTGCTTCCCCCCATGGCAATCCCCACTCTGCTGCCCGAGATTCCCTGCGGAAGGAGGGATGGAAAGCGCGGAGGTGCCGAGGGCAGCCCTGGAGGGGGGCACCGCAGGGTGGCCGCGGGTGACAGTGACCACAGGCTCGCAGAGAGCTTTTCCCAGCGGGATCAGCCCCTCCTGCAGCACAGCAGGGCCCAGCCCGTCCGAAGGAAGCCCTGCCAGCCCTGGGGGCTGCCGAGCCGCTCCCTGCTCCGGTTAAAAATCCCTTCCTGTGCTCCCAACACAGGGGCTGCGGAGCAGAGGGAACAGGAGGTGCCCGTCAGGTGGGAATGTCGCGAGGTGAGGAAAAAACCCGCGGGGAAGGCTGTCCCGGGGCTCCAAGGGCAGCCTGGAGGAAAGCTGGGCTGGCTGGGCACCCCTAGGCCGGCTGTGCCCCGTCCCGGCCGGAGCCCAGGGAGCACAGGCCCCGTCCAGCTCGGATTCGGGGTGAGCCACACCTCGGAATTCTGCAGGAGCACCCGGGCCGGGACCCTCGGCCCGCAGAGCACAGGGATGCGGGGCTCGCTCCCTCATTCCCTGTCCCTCAGAGCCGCAGGATGCGGGGCTCGCTCCCTCATTCCCTGTCTGTCCCTCAGAGCAGAGGGATGCGGGGCTCGCTCCCTCATTCCCTGTCTGTCCCTCAGAGCAGAGGGATGCGGGGCTCGCTCCCTCATTCCCTGTCCCTCAGAGCCGCAGGATGCGGGGCTCGCTCCCTCATTCCCTGTCTGTCCCTCAGAGCAGAGGGATGCGGGGCTCGCTCCCTCATTCCCTGTCTGTCCCTCAGAGCAGAGGGATGCGGGGCTCGCTCCCTCATTCCCTGTCCCTCAGAGCAGAGGGATGCGGGGCTCGCTCCCTCATTCCCTGTCCCTCAGAGCACAGGGATGCGGGGCTCGCTCCCTCCTTCCCTCCCCGGGGCAGGCAGGAGTCCCAAACCCTGCCCTGGCCATCGCTCCCCAAAGCAGCGCTTCGGGACCATCATCTCTGACAATTAGTCCCTATCATTCACACTGTGCAATCAGCTGTTAAATCCTCATTTATGCTAATTGGAATGCGAATGTGCTGCTCGGCAAAATGTTAGATTGCCATGTTTACAAATATACTCCAGGTATTTGGAAATTTAGATGATCCAAACCATACTGCTTAAGCTACTCGTGCTGCTAGTTTAAAGAACTTAAGCCTATTTATCAGTTATTTAACAATTCTTCGCACATTCCTCTGTTTTCTTCGTGCAGCCCCTCGTCACACGAGCAGAACCAAGCTTGCTGCTTTAAAAAATCCATATATAATCTAATAATTGGTAATCTCAATGGCAGGATTTAATTGCCTGCAGCCTCGACGTGGGTAGCACGATTTACCCAAAACATGTTTTCCTAATCCATGAAAGCGTCCTTTAAAGCTGCTGCCTTTGGAAATAAAGAGGAAAATCACCTCTTTGGCTTAGCTGTACCTCAGAGACTGCAATATGCCCGTGGAAAGTGATTTTCCCAAAGCTATTACAGCATAATAAGCTCAAGAATTAGTTTCAAGTGAAAGTTTATCTCATTATGAGCTCTGACCTGTGCGCAGCTCGCACTCCCCATCAAAGGCTGAGCTCTTCTAATGGCTCTGAGTCCTTCTAATGGCGGTGGGAAAGGTGAGGCCACTCAGAGACACAAACCTGCTCTGAGCCAGCAGCTCCTCCCCTGGGCCCTGCTGGGAGTTCAGAGGAGCTCCCACATCCCAGAGCCAGGGAGGCAGGAGAGCTCTGCTCCTGCTGAGGGGTCAAGGCCCTCCTGAGTTCCTGGCCAAGGAGCTTTGGTGGATCCAAAGGACATCCCTGATTGTATTGCACCAAACCAGGAATGCCAGGATCCTGAGGCTGGCAAAGCCCTCCCAGCCCAGCCAGGCCAAGCTGTGCCCCATGCCCACCTTGTCCCCCGCCCAGAGCACTGAGTGCCACCTCCAGCCCTTCCTGGCACCCCTCCAGGGGTGGGCACTGCAAACCTCCCTGGGCAGCTCTTGCCAAGGCCTCCCCTCCCTTGCCATGCACAAATTGCTCCTGGTGTCCAAGCTGAGCCTCCCCTGGCCCAGCCTGAGGCTGTTCCCTCTCCTCCTGCCCCTGTTCCCTGCCAGCAGAGCCTGACCCCCCCCGGCTGCCCCCTCCTGTCAGGGACTTGTGCAGAGCCACAAGGTCCCCCCTGAGCCTCCTTTTCTCCAGGCTCAGCTCCTTTCCCAGCTCCCTCAGCTGCTCCTCACAGGATTTACAATTTGAGGAATCAGGGTGAGACCAACCTGCTCATAATCCCCTCTTTGGGAAAACAATTAATTCAGTAACGAGGAGATGAAGCTGCATCTCACTGTGGAAACTTTTGATAAAGCTGTGGGTTTTGCACCAGGCCCTGTGCAACCATTGCACACTGGGGGTGCCACTTCCCTTTGTCCCTGGATACACAGAAATGAGCAAGTCTCAGCCTTATCCTTAGTTCTGACTGTGAATGGATCCTCGCAGCAGCAGCAGTGTTAGGCTTGTGCTGGCACCCTGGTGCCATCTGCCACTGCTGACCCAGCAGTCCCAAAGCCATCCCGAACTTCTGAGAGACAGGCAAGAGGTGAAATCCATAGAATAGAGCAGAGTCATGGAATGGTTTATGTTGGAAGGGACCTCAAAGCCCACCCAGTGCCACCCCTGCCATGGCAGGGACACCTCCCACTGTCCCAGGCTGCTCCAAGCCCCAATGGCCAACCTGGCCTTGGGCACTGCCAGGGATCCAGGGGCAGCCACAGCTGCTCTGGGCACCCTGTGCCAGGGCCTGCCCTCCCTGCCACGGAGGGATTTCTTCCTGATCTCTAATCTGAACCCAGCCATAAATTCCTATAGAATTCCTGTTGTGTGAAGCACAAGTGGTTTTGGGATCAGGAGAAGCAGTTTTGGGGCTGGCTCTGGCACTGCCTGTGGGGGCAGCAGGACACTGCCCACAGCACAGGGGTTGATTGTTGATTGGCAAACACAGCATGTGGATGTGTCCTACATCCCTTCCACCCAAACTGATCCTCATCTGCAAGGAAAGGAAGCATTCCCAGTGGAGACAGGGTGAGGAATCAGAGCTGCTCACCCTGGAGAAGAGAAGGTTGTGTGGAGACCTCAGCACCTGCCAGGGCCTGAAGGGGCTCCAGGGGAGCTGGAGAGGGACTGGGGCCAAGGCATGGAGGGCCAGGACACAGGGAATGGCTTCCCAGTGCCAGAGGGCAGGGCTGGGGGGGAGATTGGGAAGTGGGAATTGTTCCCTGGCAGGGAGGGCAGGCCCTGGCACAGGGTGCCCAGAGCAGCTGTGGCTGCCCCTGGATCCCTGGCAGTGCCCAAGGCCAGGTTGGCCATTGGGGCTTGGAGCAGCCTGGGACAGTGGGAGGTGTCCCTGTCATGGCAGGGGTGGCACTGGGTGGGCTCTGAGGTCCCTCCCAGATCAAACCAGTCTGGATTTCCATAATCTTAAAAGGAAGATGCTGAGCAGAACCACACACAGGCAGTTGGGTCTGGAAATACTTTCCATGGCCCAAGACCAAGATCCTGAGGCACAGGAACTCTGCAGGAGCCACAGAAGGCACAGTGGGAAGTGCTGGGGCAGTTCCAGGGAGCAGATCACAGCATCCACAGCATCCACAGCTCCAGCACAGCAGGATCCCCAGTGGGTTTGGTGCCACAGGTGAGCACATTCACACAATCCCAGGATCCCTGAGGCTGGCAAAGCCCTCCCAGCCCAGCCAGGCCAAGCTGTGCCCCATGCCCACCTTGTCCCCAGCCCAGAGCTCTGAGTGCCACATCCCCTCACACAGGGACAGTTTGCTCTGCATGTCTCTGTCCTCACCTAGAGGTGTTTGTGTCTCATTTTTCATTTGCAAACAGAGAAAATCCAAAGTCAGGTCATTCTTGAGGGCTGTAACTGAGCAGTGCAGGGAGGTTTGGGCTTCCCTGGAGCTTCCCACAGGATCCATTGACACCTCCCGGGGTCTCTGCAGGCACCAGCACCTGCAGGAAGGACCCAGGCCCAGCACAGGAGGGGAATGAGATGGAAGAGCTGCCATCCATAGGAACAAGGAGGATGAAGATAAAAACCACCTCAGGACTTCAGGCCAGAGCCCCTGGAAGCGGAGCAGGGAGCTGGGATCCCTGTGGGTGGTCTGGAACCTATGCTTTCCATAGGGAGTTCTCCACAACCAACTCCTTTTTGCCTTTTCCAAGTGTCCCACAGTGGGACTGTCACCTAAAACCGAGAGTAACCCCTGCTTATTCCCAGAGCCTGGGAGCATCCCATGCCTGGGCCTTTGGCAGGGCAGAGGGGTGGAAGGAGCAGCAGTGCAGGGTGGAGGCTGCTGTCACCTGCTGCTGTCACCTGCTGCTGTCACCTGCTGCTGTCACCTGCTGTCCCCAGCCCTCTGACCCCCAGGTAAGGAACCACAGAACCACAGGACAGCCTGGGTTGGAGGGGCTCAGAGATTGTCTCATTCCAGCAACATTCCAGTGCCCACCCGAGCAGGAAAGCTGCAGATTTCCTGCTGTCCCAGCACCCCAAACCCCTGGGCTGCAGAGACCTTCCTATGACACACACTGGCTTTGATTTTTGATGTTTCAGATCCGTTTCATGCCCTTGCATTTGTCCTCAGTGAGAGCTGGGATCATCAGCCGAACACAGCAGCTGGAGCTACTCTCTGTCAGTGAATCCTCCACCAGATTCCCAGCCCAGCAGTTGGCACTTCTGGTGAAAATACTGGAAAAGAATATATTTATTATATTTATTTGAAAGTAGAACCAAGGGAAAAAAAAACCCAACAACTTTAGCTTTTTTTTTTTTAAAAAACACCTTTTTTTGAAGGATGAAAAGTCAGTCATTCAGCCAACCTTCAAAGTGCTCGACTTAATCCGCGGGGGACTCGATCTCGCTTTTCTCAGCCCAGATTTTTCCCCCTTGTTCACACACCTTGAGACAAAGGCTGCAGGAAAGAGGCGGAGGGGGAGGGCAGGGGGTGCTTTTTGTGCGGGATGCGGAGCAAATTTATTCCGGAGAGCGCCTGAAACGGCCTTCAGAAAATGGAGAGAGTGTCTTCTGCGAGAAAAGGCCCCTAAGTAAACTCCAGCGCCATTCAGGAGATTTGCTCTGGCACTTAACAAGTGGGGCAGGAAGAAAGGAAAAGCTGTTGTCAGGTTTGGGGTGTTTATCAGCTCCCCTCGAGACACTTGACCCGGAGTGGGACCCCCTAATCCCTGCTCTGCATGCGCGGCCGGGCCGGGCCCGGGGCACTTGTCCCGGTGCCCATTGTGTGCCACTCACCTCCTGCCGCCCCCCCGGTGGCATTCTGCTCACAAACGCTCAAATAAGTTGTTTGGGCTGGATTCGGCGAGGGAATTGTGCTCCTAATGAAACAGTCTGGTCATTATACAGCG
>VZTN01000122.1:55595-66004 GCA_013400515.1 Erpornis zantholeuca
GCTTGGCACACAAACAGTTACTGCTGTGTGCCAAGGGATTTAGGGGCTCCCTTAATGGCCCACGTTTGTAAGGACAAATCCCTCCGGCTCCGAGCTGTTTGCCGAAGGGGGAAAAGCACCGAAAATGAGTTTGTTTTAGGAGTTGTTTCCTTCCTAAATGAAAGGTGGAGGGGGAAGCACCTCCATTGGCCAGAAGCCTTGAGCTGCTTCTGCCCTCTCTCTTCCCAAAGCACTAAAATGCCCTGATTGAGTTAATTCCCAAATCTCGGGGATTTGCAGCATTCCTTTCAATGATTTTTAATACCTGCTGATTAAAACTGTTTGCAATATTTTTTACCTTTTTAATTGCATTAATCATTAACTGTAATTATTTCGATTTAGGAACTCCTTTGTTCGGCAGCTAAGCGCAAACTCGATGGAAACAGCTTGATTTTCATAAGGGAGAGTGACTTATTTCACTTAATGAATTGAACTAAGCAGAAATCCCAGAGCAAGAGTGGGCTGGGAAATTTTTACCAGGTGATTTATCACCGGAGGGACACTTTAAATCTGGATCGGTTTTATTAAACCTGCCAGGCATTTATTAAAGCCGGAGCAGGAATAATAGCTGGCTGCAATATCACATAATGACCATCATTCCACAAAGCCCCAAAATAGCAGCTGAATATGGTTTGGAAGCAACAAACAAGGATAATCCCGGGACGTGTTTGAAATAACTTGTGAGCTCCAGCCCCACCCGAGCCGGGCTGGACTCCCAAGGACAGGGGCTGAGAAGCTCCTTCCCCACACAAGGGCAGGGACGAGGCTGGGCCTTGGCTCAGCTGCTCCAGCACAGCTCCTCATTCCCAACAAACCCACGGAGAGCTCCACGTGGGGAGAGAGAAGCACCTTGGCCATTCCCTGTCAGACCCACGGGAGCTGGGGAAGGAGCTCAGCCTGGAGAGAAGGAGGCTCAGGGGGGACCTTGTGGCTCTGCACAACTCCCAGGGAACAGGGACAGGAGGAGAGGGAACAGTTCCTGTTCTCTGAGGAGGGAATTCACACCCACCACGAATGAACCCCTTCTGAAAGTGCAGGTCCTGCCAGTGGCTCTGACATCCCACAGCAGCTCGGGCCCTGTGGGAGGGGGGCAGAGCCTCCAGGGGTTGGGGATGGGGAAATGTTTGGTACCAACCCCTCCAGGATTTCGCAGCAATTCCCAGGGCTGCTCAAAAAAGCCATCCCTGCTCCCCCTGCAGTCCCAGCAATGTGAGGAGACCACAGTGCACAGGATCCCAGGATCCCTGAGGCTGGCAAAGCCCTCCCAGCCCAGCCAGGCCAAGCTGTGCCCCATGCCCACCTTGTCCCCAGCCCAGAGCACTGAGTGCCACCGCCAGCCCTTCCTGGCACCCCTCCAGGGATGGGCACTGCAAACCTCCCTGGGCAGCTCTTGCCAAGGCCTCCCCTCCCTTGCCATGCACAAATTGCTCCTGGTGTCCAAGCTGAGCCTCCCCTGGCCCAGCCTGAGGCTGTTCCCTCTCCTCCTGTCCCTGTTCCCTGCCAGCAGAGCCTGACCCCCCCCGGCTGCCCCCTCCTGTCAGGGACTTGTGCAGAGCCACAAGGTCCCCCCTGAGCCTCCTTTTCTCCAGGCTCAGCTCCTTTCCCAGCTCCCTCAGGAATTCTCCAGCTCCTTCCCAGCTCCCTTCCCTGCCCTGGACACACTCCAGCCCCTCCAGGGCTCTCCTGCATGACCCAGCACTGGACCCAACCCTCGAGGGGTCTCAGCACAGGAGACAATCCCAGCCCTTGTAACCATAACATTTTGGAACCATTTTCCATGCCTTTGCTGTTGAGCTTTTCACCTTTTATTTTAAAGCATTCAAAGCCTCTTGATGTAAATTTACCTTCTTGTTTGTAGCTCTCCAAGACCCCCAGGCAGCACCACTCGTACCTGGAATGTTTCTGTGCTGCTAAAGCAGTCTGAAACTCTGTTCCCATAAAAATGGAAAGACAACACAGCCCAGGGATGTTTATTAGCGTGAGGAAGAAGGGAAATAGGGATTCTTATTCACTGCAGCTAAAGGTCCATGCACAGGAGTTCAACAGTAAGATTTTTAAAATTCAAAACATAAGAATGAGCAGCACTTCATTGCAGAGTTGAAAGATAATTGTGCAATTAATGGTATGAGGTCAATAATGCCAGAGCTGGATGCTTCTGACAGATAGGGATAATCAATCCAGCCTCCAAATGAAAGGCTCAGAGGTAGCAGTGGAAAAATAACACAGTGCCAATGTTTCCATGCCCTAATGAACACCAGACAAGTCATTATTGACTGGTTCTTACTTATTGGAGTGCCAGAGCACAAGTATCTGCTTTGATTAAATGGAACTTTAGAATTTTGCCTGAACTTAACTTGAGTTCAGATTCTGTCCTGATCTAAGCAAGGACATTAATTTGGGAATGCAGCAAAGTCTCCCCGTGGCAGTTGCAGTGTCTGCTCAGGGAACTGCCAGGAAAATGCCGAGGAAAATGCCCTGTCCTGGTTTGTTGTGGAGGGAAAAGGGATTGTCCAAGCTCTCCTCGTGTTGGGCAACATCCAGACTTGGCTGCATGAGAATTCCTTTAAGCTTTGGCTCTGTGAGTGGATCAGCTGTGGCACCAGAGGGGGAATGAATCCAGAGCAGGGATCAGCAACCACAGACCCAGGGAGAGAAACATGGAACCCTGAGGTGCTGAATGATGGCAGTGACAGCCCTTCCCTGCTCTGTTTTCCCTGTGGAATTGATGCCTTAAACTGGCTACCTGGAAACAGAGAGCAGGCAGGAATAAAGGAATCAAGGAGGGATTGATTGGAAAGGCCTTCAGAGGTACACTCTGGGCTCCAGAGGCTCCTGCCTCAGTGCATCCCAACATGGACAAGGACAGCTCCCGAGTTCTTCCCACTTTGATATCAACATAAACTCACCAACCAGAACCCAGGCAAGGATGGAATTTCTCCCAAGCTTGCCCCCCTCTTCCTAAAATGAAGGTTTACAGTTCTTGTTCTGAGTGTCCTTGGAGAGCAAGTTAGAGGTTTTGTTATGTCTGTCTTAGCATAGAGAACAGCACCTAATGAGCTACGGAAAACTTCAGAGTTACACTGGGCAGTACAGGATTTGAAAAATATAAAAGTTAAAACCTAAGGCATCATTATCAGGAAAAGCATCATGGCAGCATTTCAGCTGGGAGTGCTCACCTGGAGAGGAGAACAATCCAGGGAGAGCTCAGAGCTCCTTGCAGGGCCTGAAGGGGCTCCAGGAGAGCTGGAGAGGGACTGGGGCCAAGGCATGGAGGGCCAGGAGGCAGGGAATGGCTTCCCAGTGCCAGAGGGCAGGGCTGGGTGGGAGATTGGGAAGTGGGAATTGTTCCCTGGCAGGGAGGGCAGGCCCTGGCACAGGGTGCCCAGAGCAGCTGTGGCTGCCCCTGGATCCCTGGCAGTGCCCAAGGCCAGGTTGGCCATTGGGGCTTGGAGCAGCCTGGGACAGTGGGAGGTGTCCCTGCCATGGCAGGGGTGGCACTGGGTGGGCTTTGAGGTCCCTCCCAGTCCCAACCATTCCATGGTTCCATGATGAGCACGGACAGCGATCACAGGGACCCCGGGGGAACACGAATCCTTCTCCTCCGCCAGGGTTGCAGCCTCCCAGCCCAGCCCAGCCCAGCCCGGCCTTGCTGTGCCCCTTCCATGCGTTTTCCGTGGCCAGGACGATGGGAGCGGAGCAGCCTCCCCACCTGCGGCCGAGAAAGGCAACGCCGAGCCATTAACGGGATTAATGCGGGGATGCCGCAATCAGCGCCAGCACGTGACTCATTAGCCATCAATTAGGGGGCTCATCCGCACACGGCTGATTAGGGGCCATCAGTGCCTCAAATTAAGCACGAAAAAGATGTTTTAACGCAACCATATGGTTGTGCTTCAGAAGCAGTTAGAGCACAAACGGAGCACATTGATGGCTCCTAACTGGCGATGAATGAGGGGAGAGTGGCCCAAATTTGTTTAGAGAGTTCCCCCTCCGCTTTTGCTGCGGTTTTTAATGTGATCTAATGAATAAGCAGAGTCAGCTTTAATTGCCGACTCACTCTCCGATGAAAAAGAGCTTCCAAAAGACCTTTTTCCTGCTCCCTCCCCGCTGGAAAAAAAGACCAGGGGAGATGATTTTTCCCCTGCACTGAAGGTAAAGCTTTGGTTTTCCCTTTCCTTTACTCCGTGGTGCAATTCCGAATTGCCCCATCCAAGCAGGAGCGAGACTTTGCAGACTCGTCCAGGGAAGAGGTGGGATTTTGGCTGTGCTGGGAGGATTTTGGCTGTGCTGGGGGATTTTGGCTGTGCTGGGGGGATTTTGGAGACGGGAGGGGTGGCAGGAGGAGATGTGTGGGGCGGCCACCTGCAGTGGGCTCGTGGCTACGGCAGGAGACTGCATGGAAAGGTTTCTTGGAGGACGGGGTGGGACTGCCGTGGTGGGGCACTCACAGTGTCCTACAGATCCCAGGATCCCTGAGGCTGGCAAAGCCCTCCCAGCACAGCCAGGCCAAGCTGTGCCCCATGCCCACCTTGTCCCCAGCCCAGAGCACTGAGTGCCACCTCCAGCCCTTCCTGGCACCCCTCCAGGGATGGGCACTGCAAACCTCCCTGGGCAGCTCTTGCCAAGGCCTCCCCTCCCTTGGCATGCACAAATTGCTCCTGGTGTCCAACGCGAATGTCAAGAGAGAATTGTAGTGGCCCAGGAGAGCCCTGAGTGTCCTCACTGCAGGGATGTTAGTGACTTGGGGCCACCACTCACAGGCAGCCCGAGTCAAAGGGGACATCCTGGCTCTCTCCTCCGGGTGCTGGGTCAGGCCCTTCGCAGCCAAGGAAGGATGGCAAATACAGGAGATGAGGCTCCCACGCAGGTTTATTGTCAGCCTGCAGGACACAGAGGAGGTTTGGAAGTTATAAATACTGACCCTGCCTTCTCTGGGGAATAGTTTGTCATTTTCAGTGAAAGCACAGAAACAGGGAAAGGTTTGGGTTGGGAGGGATTTCAAAGCCCACCCAGTGCCACCCCTGCCATGGGCAGGGACACCTCCCACTGTCCCAGGCTGCTCCAAGCCCCAATGGCCAACCTGGCCTTGGGCACTGCCAGGGATGGGACAATCTTTCCTCCTGTCCTGGAGTGAGGAGGGAACAATCCCTGAGTGCTGAACGAGGAGGAGGAACAGAGAGATTTGGGGGAACCCTGTGGGATCCCCATTGCTGGTCCCTGCCAGGCTGGCTGGGAAATGATCCTGCTCACCTTTCCCAGCAGAAGGAAGGGAAGGAACTGCTGCAGTTCAGTTCCATGACAAACACCCCAGTGCCACCCCTGGCCTGAGGGAGCTGGGGACGCTGCTCTTCCTGCCACAGCAGCCTTTGGGAAGTGTCCCTGCTGGATCCTTCCCATTACCTGGTTTCATGAACCCCTGGAGCCCTTTGTGTGGCCGCTGGTGTCAGTGGGGCCCTCAATAGAAGCCCTCTTGTCACAAAATTTGGGAACAAGCTCCTCTTGAATGGGCCCAATGAGCTGGGGGGGATGTTCCCTCCTTAATCCCACATTTCAGAGCACGAGCTGGGGACAAAAGGCAGCTCCTGCAGCTTTCTGTGCCTTGACTCCGTGTGACACATCCAGCCTGCCTTTGTCCTGCTGGGAGGACACTCCAGCTCCTCACTGGCCACGTGCCTGGAACGTCCCGGAGCCCCAGGAGGGGCCTGGGCCATCCCCCTGGAAAACCCGGATGCACTGACTTTGGTTGGCCTCTTTTTCCCTCCTTGTCCTCCTGTAAGGATGTGATTCCACCCAAGAAGTCCAGGATTATCAGATTTTGCCATGGCAACACGTTATTATAAATGCAAATGGAAGACTGGGAAAGGGAGAAGGCTTTGGTGCTCCTAATGAGATGACAAAAGGGGATAACAGCAAAATATTCCATGCACTTTGAAACTGGAAAAATCCTCCTCTCCTCTGCCATCTTTTTTTCTGGAGAGCTGCTCAAGAGCTTTTGGCTGGAGCCCGGGGAAGAAATAATTTGGTTTAATTTCATTTTTATTTAGAGTGGTGGGGCTGACACTTCACCTGCACCACTGGAAGGTCTGAGTGGCTGCTGCTGGTTTGGGAATTTGCTCTCCAGAAGGACAAGAAAAAGATCAGTGGGAACATCACTCATTTTCAACAAGGAGTTCACAACCAGGAGCTGTTGTGCCCTGACCTTGCATTTGTATTTACAGCACCTGAGCCAATCACATGTTCATTAGACATTTTCTGCTTGTGGAACAAGGGAACTAATTTGGTTTAATTCTGACAAAGAGAAGCCTTAGCCTGTGTGGAGCTGGTTAAGAGTAAAATGCTGTGCAGGACCTTGTACAGAGAGGACCTGCAGCATCTTTTTATAAAATGATCCATCAGTATTTCCCTTCTTCACATGCACAGAAAACTTTAAGGAGTGCTGTGCAAACCAGCCCTGAGCAGCCTCAGTGCCAGAGCGCTCCCAGCTCAGGGGAAGAGGGGAGGTTTGAATTACTGCAGGTGCCAATCCCAGCTCCTTTCCACGCAAAAGAAAGAAGCAAAGCCCAGAAGCACTCTGAGGGCAGCGGCTGGGAGCTGTCAGCGATGCCCACATGTAAACAGCAGCGTGTGGGGACACTTCCCCTGCTGGGACTCTCAAACAGATCCTGTCTGCACAGCAAGGAGCCTTCCCAGGGATTGCCAGTGGTTTAGGGCTGGTTACCGAAGCTGAAAGCAGCTGCTCCTCACTCCCCTGGTTTGTCTGCAAGCCCCAGTCAGGCATCACCCATTCACGGAGCCTCTTTCAAGGTCCTTTAAAAATCCATTTCTTTAATGCTCCTGCAAACTCCAAACTCCCCCCTGCCCGCCCAGCTTTTTTTTTTTTTTTTTTTTTTTGCTAATTTGATGAAGACCACACACATAAAATCAAATGCTTTTGTCATTTGCTTCTCATTGTCCCCACTTGGTGAAAGGAAGCATCGCCTGCGTCGTGTGATCATAAACATCGGAGTTCAGAGCTGGCACCTCTCCAAATGTTCATTTTTCAGGGCAGCATTTGGGATAATTGTGGGGCTTCGCTATCAATTATGGTAACTATCAATTATGGGACTGGCTGGGAGCACCAGGACAGTTCTCGTGTGCTGAGAGTGTCCAGGGAAGGGAAGGGAGCTGGGAAGGAGCTGGAGAACTCCTGAGGGAGCTGGGAAAGGAGCTGAGCCTGGAGAAAAGGAGGCTCAGGGGGGACCTTGTGGCTCTGCACAAGTCCCTGACAGGAGGGGGCAGCCGGGGGGGGTCAGGCTCTGCTGGCAGGGAACAGGGACAGGAGGAGAGGGAACAGCCTCAGGCTGGGCCAGGGGAGGCTCAGCTTGGACACCAGGAGCAATTTGTGCATGGCAAGGGAGGGGAGGCCTTGGCAAGAGCTGCCCAGGGAGGTTTGCAGTGCCCATCCCTGGAGGGGTGCCAGGAAGGGCTGGAGGTGGCACTCAGTGCTCTGGGCTGGGGACAAGGTGGGCATGGGGCACAGCTTGGCCTGGCTGGGCTGGCTATAGTTCCCAGGGAATAATTTGAAAGAATAACAAATGTGGAAACCATCCTGCCTCAAATCTCACACATTTCTCACAATTCACTGGGTTTGAGACAATCCCTACTGCTGGATTGGGATGCCTCTCTGACAAGCAAAGAGGGAATAGATGAGATTTCATCTTAGAAAGGAAAAAAGTCTTCAAAAACAATCAGATGAATCTGATGGAATGCAATGGAGAAGTTGTGTCCAAATGAGCATCTGAGCTGATAAAGGCTGGGTGAGGTCCAAAGAACTGATAAGACATTGCAGTGGTGACAGCACCACATGTGTCCAGCACTGCAGGAGCTGTAGCAAAGTCAGGATCATGTTCAGTCCTGAGGTTTTTTCCCAGGACTTTTGAGTGATTTACCTCCTCTCAGACTCTGTGAATAACCCCCCTGTGTTTGTACAATGTTTGTGTTCATTTACTCTGCTTTATTCATTCTGCAGAAGGAATTTTCTGCAGAACTGTTCCCTCTGACTTCCAGGAATGACACACAGAGGTGAAGCCCTTCGAGCTGGGAGCATTCCTGCTCTCTGAAGATCCACCTGCTCCATGGAACATGGAGATTTTCCCATTCCCAACCTGTAGTTCAGCTCCTCCCATTTTGTGCCAGGCAGATCTGTACCAGAAGCCTGGTGGGTGGGTTTGTTCTTTGCTTGGGAATCACTGCTGGAAGCACATTTGGGATCCAATAAACTGTAACAAACCTGAGTCTGTTCCTCTAAGTGCCTAAAAATGGTCACATCCAGATAAAAATTACACTTAAACTAAGAATGTCAAGCCTTTCCCTGCTGTGTTTGCTGCTGGATAGGAGCAGACTGAGATCCCAGGATCCCTGAGGCTGGCAAAGCCCTCCCAGCCCAGCCAGGCCAAGCTGTGCCCCATGCCCACCTTGTCCCCAGCCCAGAGCACTGAGTGCCACCTCCAGCCCTTCCTGGCACCCCTCCAGGGATGGGCACTGCAAACCTCCCTGGGCAGCTCTTGCCAAGGCCTCCCCTCCCTTGCCATGCACGAATTGCTCCTGGTGTCCAAGCTGAGCCTCCCCTGGCCCAGCCTGAGGCTGTTCCCTCTCCTCCTGTCCCTGTTCCCTGCCAGCAGAGCCTGACCCCCCCGGCTGCCCCCTCCTGCCAGGGACTTGTGCAGAGCCACAAGGTCCCCCCTGAGCCTCCTTTTCTCCAGGCTCAGCTCCTTTCCCAGCTCCCTCAGGAGTTCTCCAGCTCCTTCCTAGCTCCCTTCCCTGGATACACTCTACTTCCTTAATGTTTCTCCTGAAGACATTAAAGAAATGTCTTCATTAAATCCTACCTTTATTTTAATTTTATTTTCCTTCCTCACTACTTCTGAGCACACAGGCCCAAGCCAGCATCTCCCCTGAGCCAGTAATTCCAGGGGCTCAGTGAGGCACAGGTAAGAGATTCCCTCCCTTTGTGCCCCCCTGCTAAAACCTCCCCTTGCCCCAGACGTGGGCTCTCCTCAGCTTCCCAACCCTCATTACCTGGGAGAAAAAACGAGTGCAGAAGGAGAGGATTAGTGAGCAGCAGTGCAGCCTAATGGCCACCATGGCACAGCCTGGGAAGCTGCAGGCCTGGAGCTGCGGGAACAGCCACTGGGGAGGGGTCCCTGGGGGGCACCTGGGGGCAACCTGCAAGGAGCTCCTGGCTCAGGAACTCCTCGGCATTTAGCCCGAGCCAGGCACAGCAAATCCCAGGCCAGGAACCCCTGCCTGAGCTGGGACAGCCCCAGCAGCTCCAGAGCCTGGGCACAAAGCTCCCAGGAGTGCACCAGCAAGGGCCCCAGTGCCCTGTCCTGTCCCCATTGCCCCATCCTGTCCTCCCAGTGCCCTGTCCTGTGCCATCCTGTCCCCCAGTGCCCTGTCCTGTCCCCATTGCCCCATCCTGTCCCCCCAGTGCCCTGTCCTGTCCCCCCAGTGCTGTGCTATTTCCCCGGTATCCATCCTGTCCCCCTAGTGCCCTGTCCTATCCCCCTTGCCCCATCCTGTCCCCCCAGTGCCCTGTCCTATCCCCCTTGCCCCATCCTGTCCCCCAGTGCCCTGTCCTGTCCCCAGTGCCCTGTCCTGTCCCCAGTGCCACTCTCCCATTCCCCCACCCTGCTGTTCCCATGCCAGCTGGTGAGGATCTGCTGTGGTTGCCCAGCAGCTGCCCCAGCTCCAGCCCCTCCAGTGCCTCCCAGTTTGAGGTGACAGAGCCGTGCCCGGGGCCACTGGAGCTGCCCGGGGATGGCCGCGGGGGCTGAGGAGAAATTCCAAGCACGAGGAAAACTCGAGCCAGCTCCGTGTCCCCCCGGGCAGGGAAGCCGAGCTGGAGCAGGGCAGCACTGCCGGAGCTTCCCCCGGGGAGCCGCGGGAGCTCTGGGGAGGTGGCTCAGGACCGAATTGCAGAGAGGAAACCTGGACCGAGCCACAGCGAGCCCTGCTCCGGGGCTGGGGGCTTTGGGGAGGGCAGGGGGTGTTCAGGGAGGTATGGGGAGGTTTAGAGAGGTCTGGGAGGTTCAGCAAGGCCTGGGGAGGTTCAGGGAGGCCTGGGACATTATGGGGAGGTTTGGGACAGAAGCCTGGGGAAGGTCAGAGAGGTTTGGGAAGGCCAGGGAGGTTCAGGGAAGATCAGAGGGGTTTGGGGAGGTTTGGGAAGGCTTGGGAAGGTCAGGGAGGTTTGGGGACAGAAGCCCAGAGGAGGTCAGGGGGGTTTGGGGAGGTTCAGGGGGATTTGGGAAAGCTCAGGAAGGTCAGGGGGGTTTGGGGACAGAAGCCCGGGGAAGGTCAGGGAGGTTTGGGGACAGAAGCCCAGGGGA
>VZTN01000122.1:68516-90414 GCA_013400515.1 Erpornis zantholeuca
ATCCATCAGGAAGAAGCCCCCAGCCCCAGATAAGCCCCTGTCCATGAGGAAGAAGCCCCCAGCCCCTGTGCTGCCCCTGGGCAGGGCAGAAGCCCCCAGCCCGTACCTGCTTCCAGCCGTAGAAGTGCATGCTGGTGAGCTTGCCGTAGTTGGGCTCGGCGATGTGGATGTTCAGGGACTGGCTCTGGTCGATGAAGGCTCCTCTGTCCGCAGCCATCTTCAGGATGGTTTTTTGGGAGATCTCCCACACGGTCTTGTAGAGCTGCTTCAGGTCATCAGGAATCTCAGGGATGTTCTGGAAGGAACAGGAGGAGTTTCCCAGTGTGGAGAGCACTGACTGCCCAAATGTCCCTGATTGTAACATGGAATTCTTCAGTGATTCCCGGGGCTCCAGCAGTCCTGACTGGAACTGAGGCCTGGACAGCTGAGCTCTGTGACCCAAACACAGGATCCCAGATTGGTTTGGGTGGGGAGGGACCTTGAAATTCACCTCATCCTCCCCCTGCCATAGCAGGGACACCTCCCACTGTCCCAGGCTGCTCCAAGCCCCAATGGCCAACCTGGCCTGGGGCACTGCCAGGGATCCAGGGGCAGCCACAGCTGCTCTGGGCACCCTGTGCCAGGGCCTGCCCTCCCTGCCAGGGAACAATTCCCACTTCCCAATCTCCCCCCCAGCCCTGCCCTCTGGTACTGGGAAGCCATTCCCTGCCTCCTGGCCCTCCAGCCCTTGTAAACAGTCTCTCCATGTTTCCTGTTGGCTCCTTTAGGTCCTGGAAGGTCACCCTGGACCCTTCTCTTCTCCAGGCTGAACAATCCCAATTCTCTCAGCCTTTCCTTGTAGAAGAGGTGCTCAATTCCTGATAACTTGGTGGCCTCCTCTGGACATCCTGTGTGTGCAAGCACCAACCACACCCACACCAACACCCTCAGTTCCCCCTCAGCAGTTCCACGTGGATAGGCTGGAGAGCAGGGAAAGGTTCTTCCCCCAGAGGGTGCTGGGCACTGCCCAGGCTCCCCAGGGAATGGGCACGGCCCCGAGGCTGCCACAGCTCCAGGAGCCTTTGGGNGGTCTGGGCAGGGCCTGGGCTGGCACTGGGTGATCCCTGGGGGTCCCTCCCAGCACAGCAGATTCCATGACACTCCCTGCTATGAAATCACCCCTTTATCATCTCTCTGACAAGTGGGAATCCAGAACCAGCCAGGAATTCTGCCAGGAATCCCTGCCCTGCTCCCCCTGTACCTGGATGGAGCCGTTGTGGGCGATGATCTGGTTCTTCATCTCCTCGTTCCACAAGCCTCTCTCCGTGAGATCCTTCAGCAAGTGGGGATTCACAACCTGGGAGGGGCAGAAGCCAAAGGTTTTTAAAGGATTGAAGAAGATCCTGCACATTCCTGACAGTCTCTCACCCCTGCAAGTGTTCCAGGCCAGGCTGGACAGGGCTTGGAGCAACCTGGTCTAGTGGAAGGTGTCCTGCTCATGGCAGGGGTGGAACTAAATAATCTTTAAGGTACTTCCAACCCATTCTGGGATTCTACTGGACATGGCAAATTAGAAAGGGGGGGATGTATGGAACTGCCCTGCATGAGGAACTCCAAAAGATGGGAAAAGGAGATCTTGCAGTCTCAGGGCCACAGGCCACAACCTGAGTGCCTAAAGAAGGGTGTAAACAATCAAGACTGATGCCAGGACAGAAAGAACAGAAGAGGGGCAGGCTGAGTATTGGGAAGAAAACACAGCCACCTTCTCCTGCTGGGACTGAGGTCCCTGTCCCCCAGCCCTACACAGGGAGGCAGGGCAATGATCTCTCCCTTCCACCTCCCCTCTCCTGCCTGGGGGGGGGGTCCTGCAGCTGGGAGAAANTCTGGAGGCCCCACCAAGGTTTTTCCCAGAGGAAAGCAGCACTTGTTTATAATTTCACTTATTCCATGGTGACTGTGGTGATGCCTTAGGTTTTAACTTTTATATTTTTCAAATCCTGTACTGCTAGTATGACTGAAGTTTTCTGTAGCTTGTTCAGAGCTGTTCTCTATGCTAAGATAGACATAACAAAACCTCTAACTTGCCCTTCAAGGACAACTCAGAAACAAGAACTGTAAACCTGCATCTTGGGGAGAGGGAGGCAAGCTGGGGGAAATCACATCCTTGCCTGGCTTCTGCTTGGGGAATTGATGCTGAGATCCAAGTGGGAAGAACTCGGGAGCTGTCCTTGTCCAAGTTGGGATGCACTGAGGCAGGAGCCTCTGGAGCCCAGAGTGTACCTCTGAAGGCCTTTCAAATAGATACCACCTTTTCCCTTTATTCCTGCCTGCTCTCTGTTTCTAGGGAGCCATTGAAGGCATCACTTCAACACAGGAAGCTGGACTCCTGCAGCACCCAGTGCTCCAGGTCCCCTTGGTGCTTGGACACAAACACCCAGCTGAACTGAGCCCCCAAGGTGTGAGGCCTCCCCTTGTGTTCCTCAGTCACAGCAAATAAGGGAGGAGCAGAGCACTTCCCCAGAGCTCACCTGGAACTCCCCTGAGAGGACCCTGCGTGTGTAGATGTTGCTGGTGTAGGGCTCGATGGACTCGTTGTTGCCCAGAATCTGGGCAGTGGAAGCTGTTGGCATGGGGGAAATGAGGAGGCTGTTCCTGACACCATACCTGGGGACAACAGGCAAAGTTAGGGAGCTGCAGCCAGGGGAGACAGGACAGAGGCAGGAACAGCAGGGACTGGGAAACCCAGGATAACCTGCAAAGCCTCACATCGCTCACAGCGAAGAGGGAAGCACCACTGACCTGGCTCAAGTGGAAATAAAGAATTCATTAAATTGCTATTTTCATAAATGACTCGGTCGTGGGATAGGGTGCAGGGAAGACAATCTGCCAGGCACTGCCCTGGGGCACAGCTCAACCAGCAGCCCATGAAGAGGCTGAAACCTCTCCACACACAGGACAGGGGACAGATTTACCACGTTTCAAAATTAGAGCCAAACAGATGGAATTAGTCCATGACAGGCACTTCACACTTCAGAGATTCCTGTCTTCAGGATGTTTGAGGCTTAGCTTTTCCCTGGCAGCAGGGAAGAGCCCCCAAGCCCAGCTCACAGCTCACTCCTCACTATGTTTGTTTAATGGGAACACAAATCCTCCTGCTGATGCATCCAAGATAGAATTAGAGCTAAAGCAGAGCAGTGAGGGTGGGCTCCTCTGCCTTGGAAGGACAAAAATGAAAGAAAGGCACCCAAAAACCAATTCTGAGCAAAGATCTGCTGGGGTGTGGGAACACATGGGGCTGTTTTCACACTTGGACCCTGCCTTTAGTTCTCAGTACACAGAACATACCAAATTCATAACCAAGGCCAGGTTGGCCATTGGGGCTTGGAGCAGCCTGGGACAGTGGGAGGTGTCCCTGCCATGGCAGGGGTGGCACTGGGTGGGCTTTGAGGTCCTTCCCACCCAAACCAGTCCGGGTTTTATCTGACATCTACTGCAAACTGTGCAGGGTCACTCACTTGGCAATCTTCTCCTTCAGAGCCTTCCAGTCCCAAAGGTCAGAGGGTGTGACGTTCCACATGTCATACTGAAGGATCTGAGGAACATGGTTTGGTCCAAATTAGAGAGGGCACTGTCTTCTCCATGTTTTATAAACCCCCTTGGAAACAGACCTGTTATTCCTATTAACTCTCCTCTCCAACTACATCTCAGTGAAGCTCCTGTGTGACCTGACACACAATCCTGTGACTGCCCCAGGGCACAGCCAGCACCGGCTGAGTCTTGCTTGTCTTTTCAAATCAGAGAATCAGGGAATATCCTGAGCTGGAAGGGACCCCCAGGGATCACCCAGTGCCAGCCCTGGCCCTGCCCAGACCCCCCAACAATCCCAGCCTGGGCATCCCTGGCAGCAGTGCCCAAAGGCTCCTGGAGCTGTGGCAGCCTCGGGGCCGTGCCCATTCCCTGGGGAGCCTGGGCAGTGCCCAGCACCCTCTGGGGGAAGAACCTTTCCCTGCTCTGCAGCCTGAGCCTGCCCTGGCCCAGCTCCAGCTGCTCCCTGGGTGCTGTCCCTGGCCCAGAGCAGAGCTCGGAGCTGGCCCTGCGCTGCCCCTCGGGAGGAGCTGCAGCCCCGGGGAGCTCTGCCCTCAGCCTCCTCCAGGCTGGACTGACCCAGTGACCTCGTGGGGCCCCTGCAGACCCTTCCCCACCCTCGTGTCCCTCCTCTGGACTCTAATATTGAGACACCCAGAACTGTCTCCAGCACTGGAGGTGAGGCTGCCCCAGCCCAGAGCAGAGCAGGACAATCTCCTCCCTCTGGCCAAGCTGGTGATGGTGGCCCTGGTGTCCCCAGGACAGGGCTGTCCCTCCTGGCTCCAGGGCACTGCTGACTCAGATCCCACTTGCCATCACACAGGTCCCTGTGGGTCTCAGCAGCAGGATCAGCCCCCCCAGAGCTCTTCCCTGCCCCAGCCCCCAGCACTCACCCCCTTGCTGACCGGAGAGCCCTCGTAGGTGTCGTAGGGGCCCTGCTCCCTGGCCAGCTCACAGCTGGCCTCCAGGGCCCCGTAGTAGATGGTCTCGAAGATGTGCTGGTTGAGGCGCTGTGCCTCGGCGCTCTCGAAGGGGAACCTCATGAGGATGAAGGCGTCGGCCAGGCCCTGCACGCCGATGCCGATGGGGCGGTGCCGGCGGTTGGAGCGCTCCGCCTGCGGGGGCGGCACCGACACAGTTACCTCCGGCACGGCACGGCACGGCTGGGAGGGGCTCTGGCAGCAAAACCTCCTGCTGCGCCGTGCCAGGAGCTCTGCATCAGCACACCTTCCATCCTGCCCAGGGCCTCGCTGCTCGCCCTTTGCTGAGGCCCACACTGAGTTCGTCAGAACTCAGCACAGACTGTCACTGGCTGACCCAGCAAAGGGAGCCAGGCTTTAGAAGTGAACACTCAGCACGTTCTGATAAATGAAGACATTTAACAGAGCAGAATCACAGAATCACTGAGGTTGGAAAATCCCTCTAAGCCCACCAAGTCCAACTGCTCCCCAGTAGTGCCAAGACCACTGCTGACCATGCCCCCAAGCACCACATCCACATGGATATTAAATCTCTCCCAGGGATGAGGACTTCACCACTGCCCTGGGCAGTCTGTGCCAGGGCTGGACAGCCCTTTCCATTAAGAAATTTTTCCTAATGTTCAACTTAAACCTCCCCTGGCCCAGCCTGAGGCCATTTCCTCTTGTCCTGTCCCTTGTTCTCTGGGAGCAGAGCCTGACCCCCAGCTGGCTGTCCCCTCCTGCCAGGGAGCTGTAAAACCAACCAAAATGAGTTACAGCTTCTCAGGATCTTTCCAGGATCCTTCTCTCTGTTCCCACTTCCCACTCTGTTCCTAGTGCTGGTCTGTGCTTTATGGAAATCCTCACACATGTAAAAATTCCAAAGGCAGAACTGGAGTGGGAAGCTTTTCCTACAACTGCTTCACTATGGAACTGCTCTGGTTGAAGCTCAGGCAGGCACTGGCAGGTCCCACCTGGGAGCAGGAGCTCCCCTCAGGTCTGTGGAGTTCCCTGGTGTCCCACACTGCTCTGGGATTGCTCTGGGCAGGACTCAGCCGTGCCCCAGCCCAGCCCTCACCTCTGGCACAGGGTAGTAGTTGATATCAATGATTTTGTTGAGGTTTCGGACGATGACCTTGGTGACCTCAGCCAGCTTCTTGAAGTCGTAGGTGTGCTCGGGGGTCACGTACATGTTGAGGGCGATGGAGGCCAGGTTACACACAGCCACCTGCGGGCACAGACAGGGAACCCTCGGGGATGGGCCAAGAACACACAGCTCATAGCTCCAGGGCAGCTCCCTGTCCAAACTGCAGGGGAACAACCCACCAGGGAACCTGCCAGGCTGGGAAAGTGATCCTTGATCCCGTGGCACCTCAGAAGTTGTGCAAAAGGCAACAACAATTCAGAGAACTTCAGTAGAAATTGGTATGACCAATTTCCAGAAAAATCCTCCCTGGTCAGTTCTACTGCCTGGAAACCATCCTTACACAGAATCCCAGAAGAGTTTGCATTGGAAGGAACTTTCAAGCCCATCTTGTTCCTTCTCACTTTCTCTCTCATGGATGCTTGGTGTCATCCCAAATCCTCCAGAGGAGTGGGAAGGGAACCCACAGTCAGTGGAAGAGCTGTGAGTACTCAGGTCAGAACTTTCTCAGCTGCCTGTCCCCATCCTCAAGCACCAGTCAGACATGGGCCAGAGAGCTGCCACAGGAGGTACCAGTCAGACATGTGCCAGAGAGCTGCCACAGGAGGCACCAGCCAGACATGTGCCAGAGAGCTGCCACAGGAGGCACCAGCCAGACATGTGCCAGAGAGCTGCCACAGGAGGTACCAGCCAGACATGGGCCAGAGAGCTGCCACAGGAGGTACCAGCCAGACATGTGCCAGAGAGCTGCCACAGGACACTCCCAGCCTCCCCCAGCACCCTGAGCTCCCGTTCTGCACCCACCTCCTCCTTGCTGGTGTATTCCACGATCTCGGTGCACAGGTTGCTGCACTTGATGGTGCCCAGGTTCTGCTGGTTGCTCTTCCTGTTGCAGGAGTCCTTGTAGAGCATGTAGGGGGTGCCAGTCTCGGTCTGGGACTCGATGATGGCATACCAGAGCTGCTGGGCCTTCACCACCCTGCGCACGCGGCCCTGCCGCTCGTAGCTGCAACACACACGGAGCCCTGTCAGCCCCAGAGCCCCCAAACCAGGGAGAGAGTCCTTCACCTCCTCGGGGTCTGGGGCAGCCAAGGCCTTCCTCACTGCTGAGCTCTGAACTAGCATGGGGAGCCCTCACAGCAGGGCAGCAGCATTGTCCTTGTTTAAGGGACACAAATCTGGCACTACAGCATCCACACAGCAATTCCACACAAAGCCATGGAGTGCCTGTGATGCCTTAGGTTTTATCTTTTATATTGTTCCCTGCCCTGCCCAGTGTCACTCTGCAGTTCCCTGGAGCTCGTTCAGTGCTGTTCTCTCATGCTCACACACACACAACAAAGCCTCGCCAGCTCTCCAAGGACACCCAGACCCTCCTAGGCCCAACAACTGCAAACCACAATCTTGGGGACAGGGGGGCAAGCTTGGCCAAATTCCATCCTTGCCTGGCTCCTGCTTGGGGAATTGATGCTGAGATCCAAGTGGGAAGAACTCGGGAGCTGTCCTTGTCCATGTTGGGATGCACTGAGGCAGGAGCCTCTGGAGCCCAGAGTGTACCTCTGAAGGCCTTTCCAATCAATCCCTCCTTGATTCCTTTATTCCTGTCTGCTCTCTGTTTCCAAGTAGCCATTTAAGGCATCACCTTGAGCAGGGATCACTCAGGCTGTCCCTCTAACAGGCTAAAATGGTCACTCCCACACAGCTCCACCCTGACAGGTCACAGTGTGAAGGACACATCCCCATCCTCACATTTTTATCAATCTCACAACGAGCCCAGTGGCCACTTCCAAGCCCCCTTCAAACCTGTGCCACAGCCCTGGATCCCAGCAGGGCAGCTCTGGGACAGGATGGCATCACTCACTGGTCTGCTCACTCTTCCTACCTCTCATAGAGCTTCTCAAATTCCTCTCCCCAGACATCATCCAGGCCAGGACACTCATTTGGGCACATTAAGGACCAGTCCTGTAAGGAAGAAAAATATTCAGAAGAAATCTTTAGGCACTCTGTTAATTAAAGCTGTGGCTGCCCCTGGGCTCCTGGAAGTGTCCAAGGCCAGGCTGGATGGAGCTTGGAGCACCCTGGAATAGAGGAAGCTGTCCCTGCCCATGGGACTGGATGAGTTTTAAGGTCCCTCCCAAGCCAAACCAGTCTAGGATCCTGTGAAATACAAGCAGGCATAGGAAGAACAATTCACTGAGAAAGTGTTGATGCTTTAAAGAAACCCCAGAGTCCAAGCAGCCCTACAGTCCAAGAACACATCATGAGCTCTAAGATTAAGCCCTGAAGCAAAGTGTCCCTCTGAGCTGTGCAGCTCCATTCTCCACCTGCACAGCCAAGTTCTCAAACAAGGTGCAGCAGCCCTTCCAAGAAGGTCCTGGAAGGAAAAAGGAGCAAAGCAGCTCTGCAGTCCCTCCCCGGCAGCTCACCTGCTCCACCACTACCAGACCTTTCCTGTGCCAGCCAAGTTCTCACCTGGTTGGTTTCCACTCGCTTCATGAAGAGATCAGGGATCCAGAGGGCAAAGAACAGGTCCCTGGCTCGCTGCTCTTCTTTCCCAGTGTTTTTCTTCAAGTCCAGGAACTCAAAGATGTCCAGGTGCCACGGCTCCAGGTAGATGGCAAAAGCCCCAGGTCTCTGGGAATGGAACACAACCTGGATCAGAACAAGCTGTCCTTGGAAAGAAACCTCCTGCCCCACTCCTGAGCACACCCAACACCCCAAACCAACTGGGAACTGGGGGGCAACACCAGGGGAACACCAGATACCAACACAAGGGGGAAAATGCCCTTTTTTGATGATGTGTCACCCACCACCACTCCAGCAGCTCCCTGATGTTCATGGGACAACCCTTCCCAGTGTGGAAGCTCCCCCACCACCCGAGGTTTCCCTCTGGACCCTCATTAGAGGTACCTTGTTTCCACCTTGATCCACGTAACGGGCAGTGTTGTTGTAGACCCTCAGCATGGGAACGAGCCCGTTGGAATTCCCATTTGTCTGCAGAGGCACAGGAAAACCATCAGTACTGAAAGGCTCCCTGCAACTCCTGTGGGTCTTTCCTCACTCTGCAGAGCTCTTATACCTATCACCACCAATTATTTCCAGTCCCTTCCCCACACTTTTTCTGACACAAATGTATGTACCAGCTACACATCCCAGAGTTAATAAAATGTCCCTCCCAGCATCTTTCCCCTACATTGTCACCTAGAGGCCTGCAGGGCCTACAGACACTGTGACAAGAAACACCCAACACACATCCACAGACAGTCTGGGGCAGTTAGAGACACAGAAAGGCAAAGGGCTAGTGCAGGAGGCTCTGGGCATATTCCTAGGCTGCTATCAGATAAACACTGGAATTGTCTGACCAAACAGTGGAATAAGATCCTCTTTTTGGAAGGATTTCTATCAGGAAGCCAAACCACTGAGGAAAACCAACCTTCCTGCCTTAGGCCAAAGGGACTGCTGAGGGAGGCTCACTGCTGTGTGAGCTGAGTGAGGAGCAGCACTGCTTTGGCAGGCAGAGTGAAGGCATGTCCTGGGAGCAGCAGGAGTGGCCCTGTGCTGCACACTCACCCCAGCAATGTAGCTGCCAGAGTGAAGGCATGTCCTGGGAGCAGCAGGAGGGGCCCTGTGCTGCACACTCACCCCAGCAATGTAGCTGCCTGTGGCACGGATGCAGCTCACGGCAAGGCCGATGCCCCCAGCAGACTTGGAGATGAGGGCACACTGCTTCAGGGTGTCGTAGATGCCCTCGATGCTGTCATCCTTCATGCACAGCAGGAAGCAGCTGAAGGAAGCAAATGGTGTCAGTGGACAAAGGTGGGAAGGAAAAGCCACAAGTGTTTCACACCAGGCTGCAAAAACCAGGGCAGACATGGGACCTTTAATGTGCCCCACAAGGCAATGCCCACAAATAGGTGGGGAGTAAAGGACAGTGTCAGAGAACATCATGAGCAATACCTGTGCTGCTGACACCTCTGCTATCAAACATTTTCCATCATAGAATTGCAGAATACCCTGAGTTGGAAGGAACCTCCAAGGACCAGAGTCCAGTTTCTGGCCCTGCACAGTCCCAGCCTGGGCATCCCTAGCAGCAGTGCCCAAAGGCTCCTGGAGCTGTGGCAGCCTTGGGGCTGTGCCCATTCCCTGGGGAGCCTGGGCAGTGCCCAGCACCCTCTGGGGGAAGAACCTTTCCCAACACATTGATACAAACCTTTATAAAATATAATCCTTTCCCTGATATATATGATATCAAAAACCTATCCATTATGCTTGCTGCTTTTAGAAAAAAAAAAACAAGATGTATTTGGTAACCATGCACATCAGGAACTTTCCAATATGACACAGCCATGCAAAGGTTTCCATTACCTCCAGAGTTTACAGAAATGTGAGTATTTTTTCCCAAAGACAGCTAAAACTCGTCAGTGGCAGCTCAGAACTTCATAAAACACAGAAACTCAGCTGCTCGTTTCAGAGGCTCTGAAAGGATCTCACGAGAGCAGCTGTGATCCCCAAGCCTTTCCCTGTGCCCAGGAATGCGTTAAGGAGAGGGAGAGCACCTGGAGAGCTGGGGGCGGTTGGTGCCCGCGTTGAAGAGCGTGGGCGAGGCGTGGGTGAACCAGCGCTCCGAGAGCAGGTTGTAGGTCTCGATGGCAGCGTCGATGTCAGCCTTGTGGATGCCCACAGACACCCTCATCAGCATGTGCTGGGGCCGCTCAGCAACTGCAGTGCAACAGACAGGGAATTCCATGGGCTGGGCTGGGAAGGAGCTTAAATCCCACCCAGTGCCACCCCTGCCATGGCAGGGACACCTCCCACTGTCCCAGGCTGCTCCAAGCCCCAGTGGCCAACCTGGCCTTGGGCACTGCCAGGGATCCAGGGGCAGCCACAGCTGCTCTGGGCACCCTGTGCCAGGGCCTGCCCTCCCTGCCAGGGAACAATTCCCACTTCCCAATCTCCCACCCAGCCCTGCCCTCTGGCACTGGGAAGCCATTCCCTGCCTCCTGGCCCTGCAGCCCTTGGCAATTGTCTCTCTCCATGCTTCCTGTGGGCTCCTTCAGGCCCTGCAAAGCCACACTGAGCTCAGCCCAGAGCTTCTCCTCTCCAGGCTCAACAATCGCAGCTCTGGCAGCCTTTCCTCCCAGCAGAGCTGCTCCATCCTCTGCTCATCCTGCTGCCTCCTCTGGGCTCTCTCCAGCAGCTCCCCATCCTCCCTCTGCTGGGCGCCGGGCTGGGGCAGCTCTGCAGGTGAGGTCTCACCTGAGCAGGGCAGAGTCCCCCTTTTCCTGCTGCCCACACTGGGGATCAGCACAGGGATTTTGGGATGCCAGGGCAGGTGGCTGGGACATGTCCAGCCTCTCACCCACCAGCTAAACCCAGAGAGCCAGGGAGAAAGAAGACTCCATGTGACAGTCACAGACAGACACAGGAGTCACAGCAACAAGCTCCAAACACTGTGCAGTGGCACTGAAAGCCAGAGTTTTCATGGAATCACAGAGGAATTCAGGTTGGAAGGAACTTGAGTTCTCCAGCCCAACTCCTGCTTGAAGAGCACCAGACCTGTTTATTCAGGACTTTATCCCATCAGGCTCTGAAAAATGCAAGGAACAATCTGCTCCAATGCTCAACTGCTCTTGTGGAGGAGGGAAAAAACTCCACATGTATTAACAGTTAAATCCAACCAAATATCCAGTCCAGAATCCAATCATGTTTCAGCTTTATGATATTATAATTAATCTCTGTTGTCCCAGGATTTCCAAGCCAAGGGCCTGCATCACTGACAGCACAGTACCTAAACTTAGCTTTAATTTAATTTAAATTAACTCAAATTTCCTAAGAGGTGCTCAGCACTAGGAACAGCTCTTACCTTTGGAGTTGATTTTCAGCAAGTAGGAGCGTTCCAGAGTCTTTAAAAGAGAGGATGGATTTTTAGGAGACAGGCAGATTTGGATTTTTTAAAAACCCCTGTTGACTCCCAACTCAGTCATCTCCACAGCCCTCATCCCAGGCTTCACCACCACTCTGCTCCTCCTCTCTTTATTAGCTTAATTAGGTGATTAATGACTGAAAATACACAAGCCCACTGGAAGATTCCAGCAGTGCTTTGGATTACAGTGTGTGGAGCACAGGCAGGAGGTCCCACACTGCCCTGACCCCACACGAGCCCTCAGGAGTCCCCAGAGCTAGGGAATAGTGGAGCCCTCCAGAGAGCCCCAAAGCTGAGCCAGACCCAAAGCAAAGCAGCACAGCTGAGCTGGGTGTGAGGGCAGCAGAGCAGCCCTGGGGCTGGTGTGGGGAGAGGAGAAACGTGTGGCACAACACACTGAGAGAACTGCTCCACTAAACTGTGGGGAAAGCAAAAATCCCTTCTTTAGCTTACTAAGGATTAGATTATTTCCTTTAGGAAGGCATCCAACAACATTCAGTGTGATCTGCTGTGACTGCCCAACAAGTCAAATATGCCAGCAGCAAGAAAACTCCAGGATTTATCTGCTTTGTGCAGGTCCCCCTTCTCTTCACTGATGTCCCACCTCCTCCTGTGTCCCCCTTGGCCCCAGCCCAGGAGATCCCAGGAGCATTCCCATCCTTCCCCACAGGCCCAGGACAAAGTGCTCTTTACCTTAAAGCCAAAGTAGTTGTAGGAGAAGTCTCTGTCGTAGATGATGGCAGAGTTCAGGCGCTGGCAGGAAATAACAGAAGGGACCTTTACAAGGTGTAACAATGTTACCCCTGCTGGCACTCCCGGCCCCAAAGCTCTGGTGTGTAGGGGCCACAGGAGCAAAGCAGGAGCAGCACTTCCCTCAGAAGAACAAAAGCACAGCTTCAACAACCTTTGTTCACTCAGTTTTGGGCTGAATTTACTGAAATCTAATTGGACAATGAGAAACAAAACACAGAACCAAAGGACAAACAGAACTTCCCAGGAGGAACACAGACCTGGAATGACTTGGAACCTGAACCCAAATCTCTCCCTCTTGTGCTGCCTCACTTTGCTACAGCACAAGGCACTTTTTCTCAAATAAATTACTTGTGCTGATTGTGGCAATGGGAACATCCAAGAAAAAAAATTCTATTACAATATCATCTTTTTAGGAAGAAAACTCCTCCATCCCCTCTTACACTCTCCACTCATGCCCTGCCCTGGTTTCTGTGTTGCCTTTTTGCCCTAAAACAAACATGGCTTGCTTATAAAATAAGAAAACCAAATTATTTGAGTTTTCAAAATTCAGTGCAACAGTTCAGAAGTGAAAATTCCCCACTACTCACATCTTTGTTGGCCAAAACTATGTCTAGAGTTTCTTTGGAGATCATTGGGGAGTGCTTCCCGTTGTGAGGGTTGATGTAGGTGTAGAGATCCTCCATCACATCTGCAAGGGAAAGGCATGTGAATGGGGCATGTCCAGGCCTGGACCTGCAACTCCTGGCACTGGGATTTGGATTCAGGGATGGAAGGGGCAGGAATGCCCATCCTCAGACACAGCCCCCTCCAGCCCCTCCAGCACACAACTGCTCTTCTCCTGCTCAGCACTGAGCCTTAACAATGCACTGCTCTTATAAATTCTTATAAATATAAAATCTTATAAATTCTGTCAAAATCCCAATGTAAAAATCAACAAATGGGGAGGAAAGAGGGTACAACCTGATCTCAACCCAACACATTTCCCACCATTCCACTTCTACAGCTGCTGTTCATAAACCAGGCAGCTCCATTCGCCTTGGGAAACTCGTGGGTTGCATCTCCATGGCATTTTCAGCCAGCCTGGGCCCTCAGGAACTCCCACGTGGGAGACTTCCCTATTCCTGTGCTCCAAACCTCCCACTGTGTCTCTCCCCCAGCAGCTGGAGACGTGCACCCACCACTGAAGACTTTCTTGGTCTCCTTGTGCAGGTTGGACACGGCGATGCGGGCAGCCAGGATGGCATAGTCAGGGTGCTTGGTGGTCAGCGTGGCCGCGGTCTCTGCGGCCAGAGTGTCCAGCTCCACCGTGGTGACCCCACTGTACAGCCCCTGGATCACCTTCATGGTGATCTGTGCCTGCAAGGGGGAAATGCCCGAGGTCAGGGACCCCCAGTCCTCCCAGTTCAGGTGGATCTCAGTGCCCAGAGCACTGCTTGATGTGTGGGAAGAGGAAAGCAAACTGGGAGAGCTGGGAATGCTCACCTGGAGAGGGACTGGGACAAGGATTGCAGGAACAGGAGGCAGGGAATGGCTTCCCAGTGCCAGAGGGCAGGGCTGGGTGGGAGATTGGGAAGTGGGAATTGTTCCCTGGCAGGGAGGGCAGGCCCTGGCACAGGGTGCCCAGAGCAGCTGTGGCTGCCCCTGGATCCCTGGCAGTGCCCAAGGCCAGGTTGGCCATTGGGGCTTGGAGCAGCCTGGGACAGTGGGAGGTGTCCCTGCCAGGGCAGGGGTGGCACTGGGTGAGTTTGAAATCTCATGCCAGCCCAAGTGTAAGGACAGTTTCCATGCAATAGGACTGACCAGGCCAGAATTGTTCTGGCCTCACCAATCTCTACTGAACCCCTGTGAGCTGTTGTTACTTTGACACAACTCTGAGATTTAGAGCCTCACTGGGAATGTTTGCACAGAGTTTGGGAGGGTTACTGTTGGCCTGGGAAGCTCCTGGCACTAGCACTTCCAAGTCCCACAGGAGAAACTGAACTCCAAGAAGAGAGGTCACACATGACTGCCACGTAAATAAGAATTCAGGGGCATGAGGAGGCAAGAGGACTCAGAATTTCACTTCTGTCCTCAGCATCAACTCCCAGTCACTGGGGGCAAGTCAGGACAATTCATGCTGTGGTCACCAAGTCACCAGGGTCCCCCTGCTGTCCATCCCAAAGATTTTTGGGCACAGGACCAATGGCAACTCTTTGGCAGGTGGAATTTCAGACTGGAGAATGGATCATGAGAACTTGGGAGATGGGATGAGCCTCAATTGGTGACTGCAAATGGCCAGACTGGGCCTGAGACCTGCACAAAAATCTCACAGACAACAGTGGATCCAAGGGGGAGCCATCCTGGGCACAGCCTTTGGAAGGAGAAGCTTCTGTGAGTGAGATCAATGCCCACCCCCAATCCTGCACAGCTCAGAAAACCAAGCAGGGGTGTTGCAAGGGCAGGGAATTCTGTCCTGGTGTCTGAGCAGGAGGGGATCCAGAGCTACTTCCATAGGGCATTGCTCCAGCTTTGCAGACTGACACTGGGAGCAAAATCCGAAATGTGGGAATTGGAGCAACAAAACTCTTTTTTCTTAAGTACCAGGGGCTCAATAGCTTCCTCAGGGTTTGAAAGGAAAGGGATCTATGGCAGGGAAAGGGGATTTTCCCCTCCACAGTCTCTGCACCTGGGAAATAAAACCCCTCAGAACACAAACCACTGAACAAACACATCCTGGATGCGCTCGCCAGTGGAAATTTTGCGTTTGATTCATGGAATCACAGAGCATCCCAAACGGGAAGGGACCCACAGGGATCCTCAAATCCAGCTCAGGACACCCCGGGAATTCCTGCTTGAGTCTCCACCTGGCTTTTGCCCAGGAGAGGTCAGGGTCAGGGCAGCAGATGGAGGAGCAGGACTCACGGGATCCACGAAGTCGGCGTTGAGGCCATAGCAGAGCTTCTGGATGCGCGACGTGATCTTGTCAAACATGACCCGCTCCTGGCGCCCATCTGGGGACAGAGCCCGTGCCACACCAGTGCCACACCAGCAAGGACCAGCTCAGCACAGAATGCCCCCTCCCAGCCCGTCCCACAGGGGAATCTGGGGTGGGAATCGCCAGGGACAGCCTGCTCGGGTGGGGTACAAGGAAAGGGGAGGCTCCCCCTCCACCCTGGGAATTCCCACCTGAAACTGCACAAACCAAACTCCCAGGGTCAGCCCCCACCTCAGCCTGGGGACCCCTCCCCAGCCCAGCACCCCTGGGACCAAAGGGGTGGGGACCAAGCCCCAAGCTCCTGCCATGGGACCCAAAGCGAACTGAGGGTCTCTCCCTCACTCTTGGTGTCCTGGGGGGAGCTCTCTCACTCAGGGCTCCCCCCAGATTTGGGGGTAGCCCATCTCCTCACACCAGGTGCCATCAGATCTGAGGGGATCCCATCCTCCCACGTAGGGCTCTCCTAAAAGAGAGGGGGGGTCCCAGCTGCTCTCTGCGGGTGCCATGCGGGGACCCCCGCAGCAAAAGGGCGTCTCATCCCCTCACACCACGTACCACAAGAGACCCCCAAAGCTGAGGAGGTCCCATCCCCCACGTGCCACGAGGGAGCTTTCCAAAATGGGAGATTCCCATCTGCTTACCTTGGGTGCCACGCAAGGGACCCCCCAAAGCAGAGGGGACCCCAGAACGGGGGAGGGATTCCCCTTCGGGCGCCACGAGGGACTCCCAAAGCCGAGGGGTCCCATGCCCACACGCTGGGAGCCCTGGGCAGGACAGTGCCCCCCATCCCCGACACTCGGTACCGTGAGGGACCCCCAGAGCAGCGTGGTGACCCCGGGGCGGGGGCAGCGCTCACCCCGCTTCACGACGTGCATGGCGGCGGCGGGTCTCTCCCGGTGCTTCCGATCCCTCGCGGTGTTCTCGGTCTCTCCCGGTGCTCCCGATCCCTCTCGGTGCTCCCGGTGCCTCTCGGCAGCTCCGCGCCCGCCGCTTCCCGCGCCCGCCGCCTCCCACGCCCCGCCCAGCTGAGGCCACCGCCGCCATCTTGCCTCCGGGCACAGCTCCCGGCTTCGCCCCCTCCCCGCATCGCCACGCTCCCGGCGCTGCCTGGCGCGGCTGGCGGACACCAATTCCGTCCCTCAGCCCGATAGTTTCCCCGCTTTCCCCCCGGGAATCGCCACCCCGCCGGGGAACGCGGCGAGTTCTGCCCGCTTCAAAGATGGCGGTGCCAGCGCCCCTCCTCACCGCCGGGGGCGGAGACGGAGGGACAGGACGGGGCCGAGGGCGCCAAAGACGAAGCCCGCGAAGGGTCAAAATACCCCCGTCCTAAAACGCCAAAACAATAACTGTGTTAATTTAATTGCCTTAAATCAAGGTCCAGACGTGAAATACTGATTAAACTTTGGATCCCACTGCTTAGTGAGGTGGTGGAGTCCCCGTCCCTGGAGCTGTCCCGGGAACACCAGACAGGAACGATCTGAGACTCCGATGTGGAACAGCCGCGGTGCCATCAGTCTCTGGCCCAGGGCGAGAGGAGCAGCAGGGAAAGAGCTGAAATGACACAAAGTTCTCTCTCAAGTTCGAAAGCGGCAAAGCTGCACCTGCAAAACCTCCAGCCTCCGGTGCAGCCCTGGCACCAACAGCAGGAGGACATGGAGCTGCTGGAGAGAGTCCAGAGGAGGCCCCGGAGCTGCTCCAGGGCTGGAGCCCCTCTGGAGCCAGGCTGGGAGAGCTGGGGGTGCTCACCTGGAGAGGAGAAGCTCCAGGGAGAGCTCAGAGCTCCTTGCAGGGCCTGAAGGGGCTCCAGGAGTGTTGCAATTGCAGCAGGAGCTGTTCTCAGGGGTTCACCATCGCTCTCCTCCCATCGGGCACCATTTTACAATGGCTAAAACACAGAAGATGGTGGCAAACATCCACACAGGTCAGCAGCCATCAGCAGAAATCAGCTGTTTCCTCAGGTATCAGCCCTTTATTACCCCACAGCACCACCTTTTATACCTTCCCCTATCTCACTCACATGCTTCTTGTTACAGAAATCAACACTCCTGCATTTCAAGTTGTCTTTCTTTCTTCCCAGGGATACAACTGTAACTTAGCAAAGTCGAGGCTGCCTACAGCCCATTCTTGTATCCCCACGGGGGAGAGCTGGAGAGGGACTGGGGCCAAGGCATGGAGGGCCAGGAGGCAGGGAATGGCTTCCCAGTGCCAGAGGGCAGGGCTGGGTGGGAGATTGGGAAGTGGGAATTGTTCCCTGGCAGGGAGGGCAGGCCCTGGCACAGGGTGCCCAGAGCAGCTGTGGCTGCCCCTGGATCCCTGGCAGTGCCCAAGGCCAGGTTGGCCATTGGGGCTGGGAGCAGCCTGGGACAGTGGGAGGTGTCCCTGCCATGGCAGGGGTGGGATGAGATGATCCTTAAGGTCCCTCCAGCCCAAACATTCCATGGTTTGCAAGTCCCGTGAGGGCTCAGGGGCAGCAGCACCAAAGCAGTGCTGAGGTTCCTGTGCTGAGTCCAACCCCAAACACCATCAGTTCCTCTCCAATCCCACTCTGGATGTCGCAGGAACTGTGGCACTTGGGAGCCCAAACTGGTAGAAATCTCCTGTTTGTGGTTTGCAGCCTGTGGGGTGCCTCTTCCCCTGATCCCACCAGGGGGAAGGATCACCAGCAGGGCTGGGCTGAGCTGCTCCCACTTAGGGGGGAACAGGGAGTGGAGCCAAATCCAGCCCCACACCAGAGAGGTTGGGGTTTGTTCCATGAGAGAACAATTAACCATCAACATGCACGTCACCCTTGGGTTGAGGCTGGTCCTGAGAGGCTCAGAGAGAGATCCTTGGGCTCCAAGGGGTTGGAAATGCAGGTTTTTATTGCTTGTGAATGGGTCACTGTCCCTTCCCAGCTGAGGGCATTGGTCCCACTTGGATTCCAAGCCAAAATGCCATTATGGGTTCCTCGGCCCCCAGGCTGGTTGGGAAGGTGCCCAAAGCACCAGGTGAGCCTGGTCCTGCTCAGAGAGAGCCCAGAGAGCTCTCCCCTCAAAGGTGGGACACAGGGAATATTTGGGACCGATCAGGAAATGGGAATAAAGTTGGGATGGTGTCTCTTGTTTTATTGGAAAAGGGCCTATCCCAAACGGCATTTTGGTCTGGTTGGAGCCCAAGCTGCACTCACAGATGTTTGCCCTTAAGTTCTTCTCCTCTGAGTTTTACTCACCCTTTTCTGAAACCAGGGGCAGGTGGAGCAGTTGGTTTCATTTGCGAGGCTGAGGAGGAAAGCCACGGTGCTGCCCCGGCACAGCTCCCATGGGGTCCTGGGCAGGAGACAGAGCCTTTCCACCCACTCCTGAAGCCCTGCAAGGCTTCACCTCCACCCAGCGCTGCTGGAGAGCCCCCAGGGGCCTGTGGCTGCTGCTGTTCCCACAGGGAAATGGAGACATCATCCCTGGCAGGAGGGCTAGGGGCAGAGCAGGGACACTCCGATGTCACCGCCTGTCCTGAGCCCTGCCGAGATTCCCTGCATGCACACGTGGAGGCAGCCAGCCCTAATGAGTGTTAATGAGCGCTAATGAGTGCCAGGCTAACGAGGAGCCAGCCCCAGGGGCTGTGGGGTTTGAATGAACAGCCCACGGAGGCTGTGCCAGAGCTTTGCCACCCGGGGAGGTTGGGCTTGGGAAGGCTGGGAAGTGCTGATTTCTGCCCTGGAAATTTGGCTTCTCCAGAGCAAATGCGGCCAGGTTGAGGCTGCAGGGAGCAGGATCTCCTCCGAGAGGGCTGTCGGTGGGACAAGGTGTGTGAAGATGGAGATGTCAGCACACTGGAAACACCAGGATGTGCTGGGGGCATGTCCCAGGGGAGGGCTGCTGGCTGCCCTTGTGCCATCGCCATCCCATATCCTGGCAGATGCCAACCACCGACCCCAGCGTGTATTCCATGCTTTTCCCTGGGAATGTCCTGCACCTCAGAGGTGTTCCTGGGAGACTCTGTGAGCAGGACCTGCTGCCCATGGAGTTGTCACATCTCTTGAAGCAGTTTGGGGGTGGCTGTGTGTCCCTGTCCCGGCTGCCAGCAGGGTCCCCATGGCAGTGGCAATGACAGGAGGACCGTGGGGTGGATCCCACTGCTGCCTCCCAGCTTGAGGCCAGCTCCAGCTGCTGCCAAGGAAGCTCCATTTTCCATGGCCATGGGCTGGGCTGGTGCCCACTGTGTCTGTGGAGCTGTGATCCAATTCCCATGGGACAGGACTCTGCTCACGGCTCAGGGATCGCATGGCCCTGGGGCAGGGGGAGCCAGGGCGTCCCTCTGTCCCCACTGACCTGGCCCAGGAGCACATCCCCAGCAGGCCCCCAGTGCCCCAATCCCACTGTGCTGGAAGCCTGGGTGTGGCTGGAAGAAGAGAGCAGCAGCCAGCAGCTCGTAAAATAGACTACATGCTTTATTGGATTGAAAAGTTTTATGAAATGACAAAAAAAAAAAAAACCCAACTTAAATCGAGAGTTGGCAGATGCGTCAACAGTTGCCGTTTGGTGGATACCCAAGCCCTTCTCCAGAAACATCCACAGGTCTCTGCCACCACAAGCAGCTCCAGCCCCGACCCCGCCGGCCCCGCTCCCGGGGCAGTGCCCAGGGGCTCGGGGTGCCCAGGGGCTCGGGGTGCCCGGGCAGCAGCCCTGGCTGCGGGGCCGAGTGTGTCCCCCCGTCCCCAGGGAAATGCAGGCACTTAAGTCATTGAGAGGAATTTTTCACTTATCCCAAAGCAACAGTGAAATTGTTTAACTCCCACCTACGGAACAAAAAACACCTCTGTAGCCCTTCCTGAATTGTCAAGACACAAATATATTACTCTGGCATAAAGCAAGGCCCCGGGGGCCCTCAGCATCCAGCCCGGCCTCCTCTTCCTCCCCCCATCATGCATCCTCCTCTACCTCGGCAGGAGCAGCCCCCTCCCCACCCCCAGGGACGTGTGGGACTGTGGCTTGGGGACTGGGGACAGAGGGGGTGGTGAGGACAAGGACCCTGGGCTCGGGGGTCATGTGGTGCCAGGGAGCCACCTCGAGTGGGGCAGGAGGGGGCCTGGGGTTCCCCTGGGAGCCCCAGTGCTGGGGGATGCTCCTGGAGGGAGCTGGGAGGGGGCAGCAAGGGGATGGAGCAGGGCCCAGGGATGGAGCAGGGCTCATCCCTCGGGATGGAATGGTGCTCAGCCCTGGGGATGGAGCAGGGCTCATCCCTCGGGATGGAATGGTGCTCAGCCCTGGGGATGGAGCAGGGCTCGGCCCTCGGGACAGGCTCAGCCCTCGGAGGGAGGGGGACTCAGCCCCCTCAGAGGCTGGAGCTGTGATGGGGACACGCCAGGCCGGGGGCTGTGAGCAGCAGGACGTGACCCACAATGTGCTGAGGGAGGACAGGAGAGCCCCTGCGAGCGGCTCAGGACGGACTGAGACCCCTGTCAGGCTGGCATGGGACACGGGCGGGCACAGCCAGGGACACCCCAGCGTGTGGCCTCCGGGCAAGGGGGACACTGCCCGTGTGAGCCTCCTGCGTCCCCCGGGAGGGCACAGAGCCCCCAGCACCCGGCCTGCTCCAGGGGATGGAGCCAGGACAGCGGGAGGACATGGTCACGGTCCTGCCACCCAGGCACAGCCTGTCCCCTGCTCTGGAGAGCCCTGCTGTGTCCTGGTCCCTCCCCCTGGCCCTGCCCAGCCAGGACAGGGGACAGGGGACGGGCCCTGCTCCCGGGAGCCCCCTCCTCCTCTTCGTGTGGATGTGGCGGCTGGACCTGGCTCTGCACCAGCACCCCTGGGACGGCCCTTCCCTCACTGTCCCTTGTCACCAGGGCCCTCGGCCGGGTCCCCGGGGCACGGCGGGTTTGCAGGAGTCCAGGGGACTGGGGAGGGTGCCCGGGGAAGTAAAGCCGGGGACAGGCGTGGGCTCCTCCCCCGCGGCGTCCCAACCTTTCCCCAGGCACGGGGCAGAGCAGTGCGGGGACAGCTCCGTCCCCCCGAGCCCCCAGGCGGGACGTGGGGACCGGAGCACGCAAGTACCGGCAAGGGCAGAGTCCTCCCCTGCTCCTGCGTAGCGAGAGCTGCTCAGGAGGGGATCCCCCTCCCAGGGGCGTAGCCATGGGGGCCGGGGTGGAAAAGTGACTCGGAGAAATGAGGGAGAACCGCTGCGACCTGAGTCACCCCGGGCGGGAGAGCGCAGCAGCCGGCGCCGCCCCGACCCTCCATCAGCCTGTGCAAAAGTCGGAGGAGGCAGGAAAACAAATTAATAACAACAACAATAGAAAATAAAATAAAAAAATAAAACCACATTGAAACCAAACCCAAAGGCCGCGTGGCTGAGCAGAGCAGGAGTAACTGGAAGCCATGCACAGCAAAGCCGGGACCGCAGCGGTCGGAGGGGAGGGCAGGGGCGGCTCTTCTCCCGGGGGAGCCGGCGGCGTCGCGGTTTTTCGTCTCGGAGATCAGGAAATAAATAAGTTTAAATAGCTCCTCCCGTGCCGGCGCTGGGGTGACTCGGGGTGCGGAGGGTGCCGGGGCCGCGCTGCGTTCCCGGTGCACGGCCGGCCCCGGGCCCGGCGGGACGCGTCC
>VZTN01000122.1:90611-134026 GCA_013400515.1 Erpornis zantholeuca
CCGGCCGTCGGGTGGCTGATCTCCCCCAGGCTGGAGGACTTCTCCATGCCGTGGTTCACCATCATCATCTTCTTCATCACCATGGGGCTCTCGGGCAGCCGCTCCGGCAAGGCCGCCAGGGCGGAGGGCTCCCCGTGCCGGCTNTGGACCTGGTCAGCAGCGTGGGCCGGGCAGCCAGCAGCTTGGGCGCCGAGCTGGGGATACGCTGGTGGTCGCTCAGGTGCGGGATGGAGGAGTCGGAGTCGCAGCGAGTTAAATCTCTGCGGTGGGAGGGCGGAGAGACAGCGGCGTCAGTGCCGGCCCGGCCCGGCCCCGCACACACGGAGGGCAGCGGCGGCTGAGGGGGCGAGGGGACCCCCAGCGACCCCCGAGAGGGGGCTGGCAATGAACCCCTGCCCGCCCCCTGCCCCTCCCCGTGTGCCCTCAGGGGACCCCGGGACGGGGGCTCACCGCCAGCACCCCGAGCAGCCGGGAGGGAGCGGGGACAGGGAAGCAGGACGGAGGCTCATTCCTCCCCATGGATCCCAGTGGGACCCGAGGGTGCTCCCAGCCCGTCCCACCCCCGGTGCCCCCCAGGAAGACCCTCAGCCCTCGCCCCGTCCGTGTGTGCCCCCGCGCCCCCTCCCCTTTCCCGGCTCAGCCGATGCCAACCTCTCATCCCGGCGGGAGGAACCAGAGGTTGGGCGCTCCCACACGAAGCCATGCCCAGCCCCGCCGCTGCACGTGGTTTATGCCCAGCCTGTGCCTACCGGTGACGGCCAACGGGGCCAGAGCGGCTCCCGGAGCCCCTCTGGAGACTGGGAGGCAGGAGGACGGGGGAAATGACAAGTCACAGCTCGCTCCTCCCGGCTGCATGGGTGCTGGCCCTGCGTCCCCGGGGCCCCTGAGCTCCGGTGCTTCCCCCGACCCCACGGCAGCGCCGGAGGCTCCCCGGACACGGGATGGGGTGAGGGGCCCCGGCCCTGCCCCACGCACAGGAGGGTGGTGCGGAATGGGAGGCAAATGGAGAGGAAAGGAGCGAGGGGGAAGAGAAGCGAAAGGCGGTGAGAAGAGATGGGGGTGCTGACCTGTCCCTCGCCCCGGAGCTCCCTGATCTCTGCTCCTGGCACAGACCCCTGGACGTGGGTCACCAAACCTGCCTGGCACTGCACGAGGAGCCCCCAGATCATCTCCTACAGTACAGCAACATCAGCCTGGAGGCAGCCAAAGAGACTGGCAAGGCAAGGGAAAACATCAACAGAGCTGACATCCAGGCACAACTGGGGAGATGCTCAAGAATCCTAGAATGGTTTGGACTGGAAGGGATCTCAGAGCCCACCCAGTGCCACCCCTGCCATGGCAGGGACACCTCCCACTGTCCCAGGCTGCTCCAAGCCCCACTGGCCAACCTGGCCTTGGGCACTGCCAGGGATCCAGGGGCAGCCACAGCTGCTCTGGGCACCCTGTGCCAGGGCCTGCCCTCCCTGCCAGGGAACAATTCCCACTTCCCAATCTCCCAGCCAGCCCTGCCCTCTGGCACTGGGAAGCCATTCCCTGCCTCCTGGCCCTCCATGCCTTGGCCCTAGTCCCTCTCCAGCTCTCCTGGAGCTCCTTCAGGCCCTGCAAGGAGCTCTGAGCTCTCCCTGGAGCTTCTCCTCTCCAGGCTCAACAATCGCAGCTCTGGCAGCCTTTCCTCCCAGCAGAGCTGCTCCATCCCTCTGCTCATCCTGCTGCCTCCTCTGGGCTCTCTCCAGCAGCTCCACATCCTCCCTGTGCTGGGCCCCAGGGCTGGGGCAGCTCTGCAGGTGAGGTCTCACCTGAGCAGGGCACGGGGGCACAATCCCAATCCCTTTTCCTGCTGCCCACATTCCCACATTTCTGCTGGTGCAGCCCAGGATGGGATTGGAGATCAGAACCCCCAGGCCCTTCCCCACAGAGCTGCTCCCTGTCCCTGCTCAGGTCCGGGATTGCCCTGACCCACAAGCAGCCCCTGGCACTCTGTGAGGTCCTGTGGNCGCTGTCCCTGTCCCTGAAGATGTTTCCCAGCGCTGCTCCCTGGCCCCTGAGGAAGCCACTCCTCACTGCTCTCCACAGAAGTGATGGCACACACAAGTCCTGGCTGTCCCAGCACGGGGAGGTTGGGCAGCCCCAGAACGTTCTCCTTGCACTGGAACAAGTGCATTTCTTTAACAAAAGCCATGGAATAAAGTCAGGCTCTCATTCAGCAGCTCCACAGGAATGCACAGAGGAAAACAGGATCACGAGACCCCATGGAGGGCTGGGATTGAGTACGGATCTGCTGGGGGAGCCCAGCTGTGGAGAACCCCTCAGCTCTTCTTCTCCCCAGCAGCAAAGAGCCCTGGGCACTGCTGGCTCTGTCCTTGTCCTCGCCCATGGAGCCGAGCCTGGCCGATGTCCGGGCACTGGAGCTGCATCCCGGGAAAGCAGCACGATCCAGATGGTGTGAGATCCCAGCTGTTCTGAGGGAGCAGCTGCAGCCCCTCCGAGGGACACAACTGCCACAGACCACACGTGCGGAGCCACCGAGCTCCCAAGGCCACCAGCGGATACTGCAGAAGGTCACTGTCACAGCTGGTGGCCCATGGCTGTCACGGGATAACTAACTGGGATAACTAACTGGGATAACTGGGATAACTGGGCCTTGGCCACAGCAGCAGCCATGGAACGTGGTGGGGCTGAACACGGAGCTGACTCCCAAAACACAGACACAGCACACACCTGGGCTGGGAGACCTCGGGATGCTGCCAGTGCCTGCACACGGAATGTCAGTGCCATCACAACCTCCAACTCCTTTAAGGAATTCAGGAGTCTCCTGCTCTTCCCGAATGTTTCTGGCTCAAGGCTTACCACACCTGCAAAGGGGGAAATTCTGCTGGGAATTCCTGCCTGGATACTCTTCTCCCAGGGAAGGTGGCAGAAGTCACCACCTGCACATGCTGAGCCGTTGTTGAGATGCCGCCAGGGTTGAACACCCACTTCCAGAGGTTTATTTCCTCCACAAATCCCTGGAAAGTGCCCCCTTTCCAGGAAAACAAAGCAGACTTTGGCTGCAGGGGCTGGCAGCAGCCCAGCCAGAGCTGGGAGAAGGAGTGAGGCTGTGGAGCAGAACCTTGGCATGGGAATGGTGCTGGTCAGAGCCAGGATCAGGGACAGGCAGGATTGTATCCTGGCAGGAGTGCAGCACTTGCTCTGGACTCAGGTCATGGAGGAGGTGGGAGAGCCCCAAGGGGCCCAGTGAGCCCTGGCTGGGGACAGAGGTACAGCCACACCTGCTCCCTTCACAGTCTGTGTCCCAACTCCACTGAAGAATCTTCTTTTCCAGGAAATCCAACCCTTCTGGCTGCCACAGTCCCACATGGATCTGGGTGAGGGTCGGTGAAATAAATCATTTAAAACAGCAAGAGAGCAGCAAATATGGGGAAAAAATGGATTTTTTCAACTTCAGGAGACTTCAAGGATGTGTGAAGAGGGTGAGCGTTCCTTGCTGGGCTCTGCACAGCCATTCCCTCTTCCCTAAGTCCTGCAGTTTTCAATCCAGAAGGGACCAAAACGATCCTGCAGCGCTGGCAGCGTGTGGAGAACATGACGACAGCAGAGGGAGAGCCATGCTCTGCTCCAGGAGGATTCTCTCCCCAGAGCTGGGAACCCGATCCCAGGACAGCTGCTCCCTGCCGCGGGAGCTGGGACAGCAGCAGCTCGGGCAGGGCCTCGGTGACACCTCGGCCACCGTGTCACCTCCTGGGACTGCTCTCCCTGCAGCACAGGGCCCGGGGCCAGCCGGGGCTGTGGCATCCAGCCATTCATGGCCCCACTCCTGGAGTGGCTGCTCCCTGGGATCCTCTGCCCTGGAGCAGATGCTGGCACCGCAGGGGTCACTGGAGCCCCAGTTCATCCCTCTGGCCTCATCCAGGGGGACTGAAGGAGCTGGTGCCCAAGAGCACACAATTCCCAAACATTCCAATGGTCTAAGCTAACCCTCCTCACACACAGACTCTCCAGCTCTACCTCAGGAATATATTCCTGAAGGATACAGGGAAGACCTGGTGACAGCAGCACCCACCAGAGCAGCAGTGCCCACCTTGCTGTGCCAGGCTCTGGGGACATCCCAGCACCCAGGACACACCCACCATGCCAGGGACAATCCCAGGGACACCCCACAGACCAGGACACCTGGCACAGGGACCTCCTGCATTCCTACTGCAGCACCCACGGGCTGATTTTGGCAGCTGAACCCAATGGCCAGGAACTTGTGCTGGGATTTCCTTCAGCCCCAAATGAGCCTTTTGCTGGTGGTCCCCACAAGGAAGTGCAGACAGGGGGTACAGGATTCCCGGGATCACACTGGCTGGGGCAGAGGCAGCAAGAGGAGTGGACACTCCTGAGTCCGTGCCAGGACAAGAGGGAGGAAAGAGCATTCCCAGGATACTGCCAGCATCCCAGATGGGATGGTCTGGGATCAGACAAGGCCTGGTCTGCATCTCCATTTCCACAAGGATTGTGCTCCTCAACAGTTACGGCACATTTTCAAGAGGAAAAGCTATCCCAGGACACCACTGGCCTCGATGGGATCCTGGGAAAGGATCAGAGGAAGTGCTTCTGCAGAGCAGCAGGAGCCCCTGAGGCTCAGCCCTCCTGGAAACCACAGAGCAGCAACTGGACAGGGAAATACCTGGGAGCCTGAGCCTTCCTCCATCCCAGTAGTGCTCACTGCTCCTTTCCATGGATCCAGGCACTCCTACCACCTCCACAGAGCCACCCTGCTGAGGCAGGATGGATCTGCTTCCACTGCACTTCCTCCTGCGCTGCCTCCCACCCCACCAGGACCCACCCCAGCCCTGAGGGAGGGAGGGTGAGGAGATGGGAATGGCAAACAAAAGAAGCAGAGAGCAAAGCATGGAGTAAGGAAAGCCTGAGAGTGGAGGAGGAGCAGGGGAGGAGCAGGAGGAGGATGGAGAACAAACACCTTGTTTTCCCCGGCCCTGCAGCCCAGCACAAGGGATTTCTCTGCGGGTACAGCCCAGCATGGCCCAGGAGCTGCCCTGGAGTGCTCCAGCAGCCACAGAGCCCTCACTGCCTCACTGCTCCGTGCCCTCGGAGCACCCTCGGCTGCCGGGCTCCGTGCATGTGGCACCAGGGACCAAGGCTTTTCTTAAGGCAAATTCCCAAATTTGCTGTGGGGCTGAGCTTGGCTCTGCCTCAATGCAAACCCAACGGCAGCTTCCTCCCTTCCACCCTGCAAGAGCTGTGAATTACTCATTTCCCTGTATTCCTGACTCTCTCTCTTCCCTGTGCTTTGGCTGCCGCCTCCCTTCCTGGTTGGAGAAGGGCCTGGGCGTGGGGATTTGGTCCTAGGCTCCCATCTCCATCAGTTTTATCCACCCGAGGCAGGCACTGGCAGCAGAAACCTCTGTGCACACACAGCCCCCTCCAGCCAGCCCCTCTCCCCCCGGGGACCCCCCGATCCCGCAGCCGCCTCCGGCCTGGAACCGCTCTGACCTTATTGGCGCCGGATCCTCTGAAGCCAATTGCAAAAGAGAAGCAAAGAGTGAGGAGTTGAGGGAAGTGGCTCCCTGCCGGGATAACCCCAGCAGGATTCCGGAGACAGTGATCCCCAGCCTTGCTCGGGGGCAGCTCCTTGGAGATGGTTTCTCCTGTGAGCTCTCCCCAGGCCTTGGCATCTGCTGGATGTGGGAGAGGCTAAAGAGCTCCAGCAGCCCCCACCATCAGGGTGGCACATTCCTCCTACCAAGGGAGCCAGCAATCTTTGGGGTTCTGCTCTGGTCCTTGGAGTGACTCCCTGGAAGGCCTTTCAGAGCCTCCCCAGCCGTCCTGCCTGCCTCCCCAGGAGGCTGTGGAGCTCGAGGGATGCATGGAAAGGCCTCCAGGACCGGGGATGTCAAGGAGGAGCAGCAATCCATCGGCCTGGCAGCGGCGCTTTGGGGATGCATCAAAGCAGGATCTGCTAATGATGCAGTTGGACAGAACAATTAACAGCAAGGAACGCCCATCTTTGGGCTCATTTCTGCTGCCTGTGAGATGGATGAGGTGGAGGGAGTTGCCTGCTCTGCTGTAGCTGGAGCAAATCCTGCCTGGGAGGTTCTGGCTCCATCACTTCTCCTGCATCACCGTCTGGGCTTGGCCACGGGAGCAGGGAGAGGAGAGTGCTGCTGTCAGCCAGGGTGCCCAGCTGGGCTCTGAGCAAGGGGAACCCCCACTTATCCCCTCCTAACTCTCTCTGGCACCATCCCCTTCCCTCCCTGGGGTCCCCACGCCAGATCCCCTTTCCCTCTGCCACTCTCAGGGGGTCTGCGGGGACTCAGGCTTTGTCCTGGGCAGGAATTCCGTGTGTCATGGGCCTCAGGTAGAAATAAATCACGTTTAAACAGCTGCTTTGGACACAGGACATGAGCCCCGGGCTGCCAGGATGAGCCCTCCCTCCTGCAGACTCAGGGAGGCAATGGGAGCAGGGAGCAACAGCATTCCCAGCTTTTACCAGCCCCACTGGGACAGCTGCAGTGGAGCTCCCACTGGCAGGAGTTAATGAATTATGCTGCTTCTCCTCATCCCCAAACAACCATTCCTGAATTAACTGAGATGCTGCTCTTCAATTCTCCATTGTGGAGCAGGTGCAGGAATTTGCCCCTCGATATTCCAGACTCCAGAATGTGCCTGGGGCTGCTCATCTTTGAGACACATGGGGCAGGGAAGGGGTGGAACATCCAAACCAGAGACTGTGAACAAGGCCAGGAGAGATCCAAGCACCTGAGGGCAGAGGGACCCACAGGGAGGGGGATAATGGGACAACGTGCTGGGATGGGTGAAGATGTGGTGACTGGGAATGTTTCCCTGCCTGGAGAAATAACAGTGGAAGGACATTTCCCCTATCATATCCCTGAGATTTCCAGCCTTCTCCCAGCAGTCTGCTCCCCAACAGTGAGGATTAGGAGACTGTTTTTAATTCGGCCATGGAGAAAGCATGGAACAGAGATGGAATGACCTGTCTGGGGCCACAGGCAGCACCTGGCAGGGACAGGAATCCCTGCTCCATCACAGCCTTCCCACTGCCTGCATCGAGTGCCTGGGACACCTGAGGCCACGAGCACACATCCCTGATCCCAGGGAGATCCCACTCCTGCAGGGACACAATGCCTTGGCCCTGGCTGCATCCAGGACCCCGTGGGACGAGGACGTCCGGGATCCCGCTCGGATGAAAGCCACCCAAGGAACCTGATCCTGTGCTTGGGACACACAGCATTCCTGCCAGGGCCCCCTCGGGGCACCCAGGCAGGATTCCTGCTCCTCCCTATGGCAGCATGGTGAGCTGGGATGGCTCTGGATTTAGGGATGGAGGATAACTAGTCCCAGGGATGCGCCAGGTCTCCAAAGAGCCAACTGAAAGGGACCAAGCTAAAGCCAACAACCGAAGCTCCAACTCCCTCCTCAGACATTCCTTAGCCAGAACACCCCCATTCCTCATCCCTACCAGACCAGTAACTCTGAAACAAATTCCTGAACTGCTGCTGCTGCAGCACCTCTGGAAACCACCCCAAATTCCTGAACTGCTACCTTGTGATCCCCGCCCACCATGTTCCCTTGGCAGTTCACTTGTGAGGACCCCAGGGAATCCCCAGGCTTCAAATCAGGTGAGGTTTGGTGATCAGTTCTGTTACCTCCTCACATTCCCTCGTTTAGGGAACACCAAGCACCCAGGAGTTCTGCTTTGCTCAGCTACAGTGAAACATCAGTGCAGCACCTTGGGAATGCCCCTCTGAGCTGGTGGGCGTGGGGATGGCCCATGGAACCCTCCTTACGAGGCTCCAGCGGCACGGGAGAGCAGAGGAAGGAACAAACGTGGATAAATCATGGAATAAAGGCCCGAAAGAAAAGGGCAGGAGGAATGTGGGAGAGAGAGCACCCGAGTGAGCAAGCGTCAGCTCTGAGGCACAGCAGGCAGGAGGCAGCTAGAAAAGAAACAGCAATATACCCAAAGCTCCCAGTGCGACAGCGAACTCCAGAGGTGACATCAGGAGGGGGCAGGTCGGGGATGGAATCCATCTGGAGGAAATAAGAGGTGGTGTGATGGTAATAGATAGGGTGGACATGGCAAGCAGGAGCAGGTGCAGTGGTGGTGGATGAGGAGCAGGAGGTGGAGGAGGTGGAGGCAGGCGATGGGCTGGAGCCGGGCAGGTCGGAGCTGAAGGACTGTCCGGAGGTGAGGCTGTGCATTCGGCGCAGGGACACTCGGCCCGCCCGGAACGGGGCCGCGGGGCCCGCCTCGGGCTGCCCCGGCACGTGACTCTCTACCAACCTCTGCGATCCGTGGCCGTGCTGCGGCTCCACCAGGCGCTGCCGGACTGTGCTGGGCAAGGCCGGAGCTGCAACGAGACACAGGAGAGCGCTGGGGGCACGGCCTGGCCATTAGAGCTCTGCCAGCACCATCCCCACCCCACTGCCCCTGCTCCACTGGCACCATCCCACTGCCCCTGCTCCACCGGCACCATCCCTGTCCCACTGGCACCATCTCACTGCCCCTGTCCCACCGGCACCATCCCTGTCCCACTGGCACTATCTCACTGCCCCTGTCCCACCGGCACCATCCCTGTCCCACCGGCACTATCTCACTGCCCCTGTCCCACCGGCACCATCCCTGCTCCACTGGCACCATCCCTGTCCCACTGGCACCATCCCACTGCCCCTGCTCCACTGGCACCATCCCACTGCCCCTGCTCCACTGGCACCATCCCTGTCCCACTGGCACCATCCCACTCCCCCTCCTCCACTGGCACCCTCCCTGCCCCACCGGCACCACCCCACTGCCCCTGCTCCACTGGCACCATCCCTGTCCCACTGGCACCATCCCACTGCCCCTGCTCCACCGGCACCATCCCTGTCCCACTGGCACCACCCCACTGCCCCTGCTCCACTGGCACCATCCCTGTCCCACTGGCACCATCCCACTGCCCCTGCTCCACTGGCACCATCCCTGCCCCACTGGCACCACCACCCCACCACCACCATGCCACTGTCCCCGTGCCACCGGCACCATCCCACCTCGTGCCAGCAGTTAAGGCCCATTTAATGCAGAAGCAGCTTTAAGCTGGTGCTGAACATGCTGGATTAATGCCCAGCCCATGGAAAATTCGACACTGCTGATGTAGGTGCCTCTGAACACCTTATCTGAGCATCTTGCCTGACGCAGAGGGTGGCTGCGTGATTCATCCCACCCGTGATTCATCCCACCCGTGACTCAGCCCACCTGGAGCCACCACCCAGCTCCTGCAGAGCCAAGGACTGGGCGCTTCAGGGCTCGGGCCATTGCAGCCTCACCTCATGGCTCCAGTCCTGCTGCCTGGGTGGGACCTTCACAGCCCCAGGCAGGAGCCCCAGGTGAGGTCAATGGTGGCACCTAAAGCTCCACTCCTGGAGCTCAGCTCTGCTCTGCTTTCAGCCCTGCTGTGCCTGGGCAGCACCAGCAGCATGGAGTCATAGAGGGTTGGGAGGGACCCTAAAGAGCATCTCCTCCTACCCCTGCCATGGCAGGGACACCTCCCACTGTCCCAGGCTGCTCCAAGCCCCAATGGCCAACCTGGCCTTGGGCACTGCCAGGGATCATGGGGCAGTTCCCTGGTTGGTTGAAAACGCTAGGGTTGAGGATATTGGGAAGGAATTCCTCCCTGGCAGGGAGGGCAGGCCCTGGCACAGCTGTGGCTGCCCCTGGATCCCTGGCAGTGCCCAAGGCCAGGTTGGCCATTGGGGCTTGGAGCAGCCTGGGACAGTGGGAGGTGTCCCTGCCATGGCAGGGGTGGCACTGGGTGGGCTTTGAGGTCCCTTCCAACCCAAACCATTCTGGGTTTTATGCCTTATTCCTCCATGCCAGAACAGGTGATTCTGGCCCCAGAGTGGCCTCAGCTGCTCCCAGCCTGTTCCATGACCACCGTGACTGATCAGAGACTCTCAATCTGAAATATTCTCCTCTGGTTGCCAACGCCCCTTGGTTTGGGAGCCACACAGGAATGTCCTTTGGAGCCCCAGCTCCTGAACTGCCTTCAAAGCTCCTTGGAATCTCTCCAGCCCTGTGGTCACACCTGGCTGGAACTGGAGCTCAGCAATCCCTGAGCACCTGCCTGTCCCCACACCTGCCCCCAGGGTCACCCCCAGAGCCAGGGGAGGCCCCTTCAGCCACCTGGAGCCTTGGGAATGCTCCCCTCCATCGTGGAAAATGGGATCCCAGGGCTGCAGCCCCATCCTGAGCCAACCAGGCTGGCTCCAGCCCACCCCCTTGCTGCCATTCCATACAAGATGTTCCTCCTTTGGCAGGAGATAAGGTGTTCAGGAGTGTTCAGGATTTCTTATGTGCATAAGAAATTAATGTACAAATGGGTTAAAAAGATGCAGAGACAGGAAAGCTCAGAAATGGAGGAGGAGAGCTCCTTTGGGAATGGAAGAACCAGCAATCCCTGCTCTGGGAACTCCCAGCTGGACGCACAGAGCTCCTCTGGCAGAACCACTCAGGACTGAAGGATCCTCAGGGACATATTTCCAGTGGAAGAAGGAATAAGAAGGAATAATTCTGGCAACTTGGCTGTTTCCACACCCTCAAAGTGAATCCCAGTCTTTCCCACTGCTCAGGTTTGCTGCTCCTTGTTTCCTACACTGCCCATCCATGAACCTGGAATTTTACACCATCCACCTTGTATTGCAGGATTTTGTTTTTCTGCTCCAGAGCTGCAATTTCAGTTTGGGAATCTCAGTGTGGAAGGTTCACAGGGATCTGACTGCAGAGTAACTCACTGGGGTGACAGGTTTCTGCTATAGGTTTCTTTTTCCCTTGGGCCACGCTTTTTTCTCTACAGATTCCCTCTTTTTTTCCTTACAGATTCCCTGTTTTTTCCCTATGGATTCCCTGTTTTTTCTCTATGGATTCCTTGGTTTTCTCCTGGTGTTCTGCCCCTCATTTTCCAACTCAACACCTCCCACCTTTGTGCTCTCCTTCTCCCAGACTTACCCTGCAATGAGCTCTGGAGCACAGGCTGGGACCTCGCTTCCCAGACCCAGCACTTCCCTCGGGATGCACATTTTACCAACATTCCCCAAATCAAAGCCCTCCCTGGCTGAGGCTGGCACATCCCCCTCCTCCTCACCCCACGCCAGGCAGTGCTTGGCCGTGCTCCCAAGGGAAGGCTTCCAGAGGAGGCCAAGGCCAGGAGGCACTGGGGCACCAGGGACAGGTGTCCCTGAGGGGTGGCAGTGCCCAGTTCATGGAAGGACTCCGAGGGAACTCAGCATCAGCAGCGCCTGCGGGGAGGGATGGGGCAGCAGGGAAGGAGGAGGGATGGGGCAGGGAATGCTGTCACCTCCTCCTGGCCTCCCTGGGTTCTTTGTCTCCACCTCAGGGGTAAAATGGACTGAGCCTAACCCTCCAGATTCCCTAACTGCACCCAGGAGCACGTGGGAGCTGCAGCTGAGATTGTTCTTCATCCCACCAGACTCTTCCCGGGGTTAGTACAGATGGCTCAGTGAGCAGAGATAGGTTCATTAGTTCCCGTGCCAGAAAGATGGAAAATCGGTGGATGTATTTTAGTCCAGAAAAAGGCCAGAGGGCAGAATAAAAAATTGAAAATACAACTGAAGAGAACCAAACCAGGGTATTTCCAGAGGGACTGATCCTCCGAGGACAGCGAGGAGCGGTCGCTGAACCTGCGCCCGAAAAGCCAGGCTGCATCTGGGGGGGCAGCCAGGGCAACAGGAGAGAGAGAGATGGCATTTACTGCGAGAAGCACCACGGGGCCTCAGCAACGTCTCTGGGCAGGAGAAACTGGGCACTGCCCTCCTGAGGCAGGGCTTTACACAAAGGACAAAAGCCCTGCAGGGAAAGGCTCCCTTGCTTTGAGAACTTGCGTGGCCAGTGCAGGCTACAGGGTGCACCACCTGCAGGAGAGGGGTGGGCACGAGGGTGGGCACGAGGGTGGGCAGGCTCTGCCCAGCTCTGGGGTGATGGAACAGCAATTGCTCCCTGGAAATGTCTCACTCGAGGCGTCTCAAGTGCGAAGAAGCTGAGGCTGAAGTGGGAGGTGAAGGCTCACACCTGGCCCAGCTCAGGTCCTCAGGTGCCACCTGGGACTGTCCCAAGTGTCCCTGCCACCAGTGCCCAGCTGGGGCTGTGCCAGGGCTTTGTCAGAGCTGTCCAGCTCGATTCTGGTGGTGACTGGTAATGACAAAGAGCAGGAGGGCTCCATTCCCTGAAGCTTTAATGTCCCCAGTCACACCTGGTCCCACCAACTCTGGCTCCAAGCCCTGTGCCTGCTGAGCCCCAGGGACACACAGGTACCCCCATTCCTCCTGCCCTACCCAAACCCCCAACTCTGCCTCCCCCAGCCCCTGCCCTGAGCCCCCTCAGTGCCTGCCCCAGACCTTCCCAGCACCATGGCCAAGCCCCAGGCCGAGGGCACGTGGCCATGGCAGACAGGGCACCTCCTGCAGCCCATGGTGCCAGCCCTGAGAGCCTTCTGCTCCTTCCTCCTCCTCCTGCTCCCCCAAACAGCCCTGCCTTGGATTAAAATGTCCACAGTTGGCCAGAGAAGCTGAGGCTGCCCCTGGATCCATGGAAATGTCCAAGGCCAGGGACTTGGAGCACCCTGGGACAGTGGAAGGTGTCCCTGCACGTGCAGGATAGAACTGGTAGAGGTCTGAGGTCCTTCCAACCCAAAGCACTCTGTGATCCCATGCAGTGCCTGGATCAGGGTGCTGTGCCCTGGCCAGGTGCTGCTCCTGTGCCCCCAGATCCCTGCCACTGCTCTCCAGCTCTCAGTCTCTGGTGCAATAGCCAGAGATGGGAAACTATTTGGAAAATTCCCTTTTGAGAGAAGCAAGGCAGGATGTGGGCCAGTTAAAGGCAGGAACAGCAGCCAGGGCTGACTCGCAGCTGCTGCAGAGAAGGTGCCAGTGCCACCCAGCCCAGGAGCTCAGCAGCTGTGGGGGTCACAAGCACAGGGTGATCCATGCTCAGCCTCCCTCCGTGGGTTCTGGGCTGGCAGAGCAGGGACAGCCACCCTGGGAGCTGCTGCTCTTTGTCACCAACACAGAGGGACCCCAAGCCCTGCACAGAGCTGGGGACTGGGGGTTCAGCCTGTGTTCCAGGGAATGTTTAACAGGCCCCTGGGGCTGGAGACTGCTGCTCCCACCTGAAGGGTGCAGGATGCAGGTCCAGCTGTGCCTCAACAGGGGGCAGCTTTGAGTCCTTTAAATCCCAAAGAAGTGCTCAGGCCAAGGGGACATGGGGACAATCCCTTTTCCTGTCTCGCTGCCATGCCATGCCTTTGGCTGTGGCTTTGGTAAATGCTTAAATCAGTGAGTTGACCAAAGCAGCACAGATAGAATGAAAGGATAATTAACAATTTCTAAATTACCAGTTCTGCTGGAATTCATGTGCTCCAAGCAACCCCAGCAGTGGGGCTGGCCCCTAGGGATGTTCCTGACCCTGAGGGACCCACTGTGGTCTTAGGGCATGGAAACCCCAACTCGGATCAATTAATCCCTGCTGATGCAGGTGAACCACAGATCCAGGTCTGCTCTGTGTCACAGCCCCCAACCCCAGCAGACACAGCCCTGGTTCCTGGGGAGCTCTCAGAGCCCCCATTCCCAGGGAGCTTCCAGAGCCCTGTTCCCATGGAGCACCCAGAGCCCCCATTCCTGGGGAGCCCCCAGAGCCCCATTCCCAGGGAGCTTCCAGAGCCCTGTTCCCATGGAGCACCCAGAGCCCCCATTCCTGGGGAGCCCCCAGAGCCCCATTCCCAGGGACCCCCATTCCCAGGGACCCCCATTCCCAGGACCCCCATTCCCAGGGCTCACGTACATTGGATGGACATGGGGGACACGAGCTCCTCGTCCAGGTCGTCCACGTCATCGGTCATGATGAAGTGGGAGGGGTTGGGCCGGGGGGTGCCCATCCAGCCCGGGTCGATGTTGAGGGCCGAGGCCAGCGAGTGGATCCCGGGGTTGTTGACGATCTGGAAGCCGCAGAGGAGCTCGATCTGCTGCCAGCGGTGCAGGCGCTCCCGCAGCGCCGCCGTCACCTCGCTCAGCGCTTGTCTGGGGACAGGGACACACAGGGACAATGCAGGCACTGAGGGGAAAACACCTCCCACATCACCTGGAGCAGTCCACGGGGTCAGCTGTGCATCCTGGAACTTGAGACACTTTTCATTCCAACTCCAGAAATACAGGAATTAAAAAACGCAGCAGCGGCTGAAGTACCCAGAGATGATAACAAGGGGGAATGGCTTCCCAGTGCCAGAGGGCAGGGCTGGGTGGGAGATTGGGAAGTGGGAATTGTTCCCTGGCAGGGAGGGCAGGCCCTGGCACAGGGTGCCCAGAGCAGCTGTGGCTGCCCCTGGATCCCTGGCAGTGCCCAAGGCCAGGTTGGCCATTGGGGCTTGGAGCAGCCTGGGACAGTGGGAGGTGTCCCTGCCATGGCAGGGGTGGGCTTTAAAATCCCTCCCAACCCAACCCATTCCATGACAATCCCTTAAGCACCCTGCACCCTCCTGAAACCTCATTTTGGCAGGACTTTTAATTGCTCCATTTCACTGTGATCCCTTGTTTCTCACAGGTAAAATTAGAGAAGGTTATTGATGAGGAGGAGCAAGTCTGACCCCAGGCCATGAAGGACAACAAAAGTCCAGCAAAGCGAGCCCCACAGCCCCTGGGAGGTGAGGACACTCCTGGCTGGGACAGGAGAGGGGTGAGGAGGGAGGCAGGGACAAGGGAGGTGTTGAGCAGACACTCACTTTGCAGTTAAGATTTTATGGTCGACATCGTCCAAAGAGGAACTGTGAGCAACATGGAACGTCCCAAAAAGGGTGTTTCGCTTCTTCTTGATCTTCTCAGCCTGGAATATCAACAGAGAAAGGTCATGGGAGAAGACAACCTGATGTTTCCTCCAGGCCATGAACATCCTGGATGGGCTGAGACAGGAATAGTCCCTGCAGCTGCCTGTGCACGTGGGAATAGTGGGAATGGTGTTGTTACTGAGGAATGTTGTTCTCCCTGGCACTGGGGTGAGGAATACACCAGCAACAAGTAGCTGGTTGGGGATTTCATGCTCCCTTCTCCCAGTTCCCCAAAAATCAGAGGGAACTGAACTGAAAAGGGTGAACTTTCAGGGCTAAGCTGGAGCCCCCATCCCTGGAGGGATTTCACAGCCCAGTGGATGTGGCACTTGGGGACATGGACCAGTGGTGGCCTTGGCACTGCTGAGGGAACAGATGGACTTGAAGGTCTCCAAGGGTTTCTCCAAGCCAAACCATTCCACGATCCATGAACCAGGTACCTCACACAGCAAAGGGCTCTCACACACTGGCTTGTCTCTCCCATGAATGACCACCAAACACAGTCCAGGAATGCCCAAGGGACCTTGAGTTGGGGAAGATTTGTGGTTTGAGGTTGGGTTTGTGTCACTGTATCAAAAATTAAAGTCTCTGCCAGCAGCTCTGCCATTCCCAGCTCCAGAGGCTTGAACCTGGGACTTGGGAAAGCCAAGGATGGGGATGCAAGAACTGACACGGGCAAAGAAAAACTGCTGGAATGTTAAAATGATCCCAATAAAAGCAGATGAAGGCAGAGTTTTCCCTCCTGCCAGCTCTGCTGGTTCCTTATGGCCAGAGAGATGAGCACGTGTTACAACAGCTCCATGGGCTCATCCCTCAGGGCTGGCACACAACATCCCAGACTGGGAATGCAGCAATGATTTGTCACATGGATCTCAGGATTCCATTGCCTGTGCATGCTCATCACCTGGAGCAGGGACTGTGCCTCCTGCTCACCGAGTGCCCAGGGCAGCCATCCCTGCCCCAGATTCCCAGGGCTCCAGCTCTGACAATGCCCAGGTTGGGACCTGCCTGCCCTGAGAGCCCACAGCTCAGGATCATCCTCATCCTCATCCTCATCCTCATCCTCATCCTCATCCTCATCCTCATCCTTGTGCTCAGCCCCTGCTCACTCCTCGCTTCTGCTTCACTTTTACAAGATGCAAATTTAAGGCATGAAAAGAGAAACTGCCCATAAGCTGAGGAGGGGCAGGGCTGGATATTGGGAAGGAATTGTTCCCTGGCAGGGAGGGCAGGCCCTGGCACAGGGTGCCCAGAGCAGCTGTGGCTGCCCCTGGATCCCTGGCAGTGCCCAAGGCCAGGTTGGCCATTGGGGCTGGGAGCAGCCTGGGGCAGTGGGAGGTGTCCCTGCTCACGGAATGAGTTGGGCTTTAAGGTTCCTCCCAACCCAACCCAATTCTGGGATTCCATGATACAAAGAAGATCCAGAGAAACCAAACCCTCCAGGCTTCACTCCCCAAACCTCCCCACGGACCCAGCACGAGGCTGCTCCACCTCTCACCCCTTCCTTGGCCACCAGCAGCTGCTTCTCCGCGTTCTGCTTCTTGATGTTGTAGTACTGCACCTCCACCTCGTGGGTCAGCTGCAGCCACTTCTGCAGCGCCTCGGGGGCGGCCCAGCTGCAGTGGGACTCCAGCTCCTTCTCGGCGTTCTTCAGCGCCATCCGCACCTGGGGAGAACGCCCGGGAGCCGTGGAGCGGCCGTGGGGACACAGCCCTCCCACGGCTCGTCCCCCCCTGCTGCCAGCCCTGCTCCCCAGGCAGCTTCATCTTAGTCCTGGCAGCAGGAAATGTCCTCTGGAGGAGCGGTGGCATCCTGGGGACTGCAGGAGAGGAGCCACCCACACGCCAAGCTGCTGCTCCGAGCACCAGAACCACCCACGGACGATTCCTGCCGTCCTACAGCTGAGCTCCTTCCTCAGAAACTCCCAGCCAGTGCCATGCTGTGCTCCCTCTCGACCCCTCCACGTCAGCTCCTCTGCCACCAGCCACAGGGAAACCCTCTGGAGGCGATGGCAGGGTGCACGAGGTTGTTAAAAGGGAATTAGGTTTGCAGTGAGGACGCTCAGGGGGTTTTTTGCAGCCTCCAGAAAGCTCTGCAGAGCTTCCTGCCTGTCTGTAAATCCCACAGATCCTCCTGCGGAGGCAGAATCCCTGACAGGACCGTGCAGGCGATCCCTGTCTCACCACAGCTCCGAGCCAAGCCCAGGGAGCTCGTCAGGAGACGACTTCCACGCTGCAGCGAGTGAGAAAAATATTTAGACACAAAACATGTGCTGCTGGTCAGGAAAAGAAACAGCCTGGCTGGATCAGCCATTCCTGGGGTCTCTCCTTCCACCCCAGCCCAGGCTCCTGCACACCCTGACATCCCACAGAGATACAGGATTAGAAGGGAGTGGGTGAGAAGCCAGCTAAGGACACTCCAGCCTCCCAGAAAAGCCTTCAGTGGTGGAGAACATCAAGAATTAACTCCTCTCTTGCAGTGCCCACCACATGGAGACAGAGCCCTGCAGGAAGGGAGCACGTCCCAGCCCGGAGCAGCAGAAGGATGGGAAGCACAATCCTGGGACACACTCCAGGGATGGGGCCCGTGCCCCACAGCACCCCAGAGCTCAGGGGGCTGGGGTTTCACAGTGCACAGCAGCTCTGCCTCCCAGCCAGGGCAGCTCCCGCATGCCCCAGCCCACGGCCGCAGCCTTTCCCTCGAGCCGTGGGTGGACGAGAAGTGCTGCTGGGAAGGATTGCTCACGCTTGGAGCTCTTCTCTGGATGTGCTCTTTAACTCGGGCACGTCTCACCGAGCCCAGCAAGCCAAGAGCCCTGGGGTGCAGGCAGATACTCTGAAAATCCCTTCCTTCCTCTCTGAAGGACCATCCATCCAGGAGCAGCCCCGAGGCACCACAGCCAGGAGGTCAAACACTTCTCCCACCTGTGTGTAGTGTGAGTTAGGGCTGTCCAGTGTAAAATTGCCTGAATCAGTGCCAGAGGGCCAAATTCAGAGTCACAGACCCCAGGCCTTTCCTGACTTTTGCTGTCGGACACCAGCAGCACCCGGTGCTGCTCCCACCTCAGCAGAACTCTGACCACCACCCACGAGCATCTGGGATTTGGGAATATGGAGAAAGAGCAGGTAGGGAATTGGTCACTGGTTGTTGGGGGTAGAGGAGTGCTCGTAACACAGGAACAATGGTTTTAGAGAATAGTGGAAAGGGAAGGGGTGTGGAACAGGCAGGGACCAGTGGCTAAAATGAGTGTCCACAACCCAAACCTTCGTGGTTCTGCAGGGAATCCGTGCAAACAGGAGTTATTTTGTGTGTCTCCACTCTCCTGGGAAGATCTTTAAGATCTCAGTTGCATCACTAAGAGCAACAATTTATATGGAAATTCATTAAAAAGTTGTATTTTGCCCTGGTGAGATCCCCCAGGGTGCTGGGTCCAGCTCTGGGACACCAACAGCAGGAGGACCTGGAGCTGCTGCAGAGAGTCCAGAGGAGCCACAGAGATGCTCCAGGACTGGAGCCCCTCTGGAGCCAGGCTGGGAGAGCTGGGGGTGCTCACCTGGAGAGGAGAACAATCCAGGGAGAGCTCAGAGCTCCTTGCAGGGCCTGAAGGGGCTCCAGGAGAGCTGGAGAAAGACTGGGGCCAAGGCATGGAGGGCCAGGAGGCAGGGAATGGCTTCCCAGTGCCAGAGGGCAGGGCTGGGTGGGAGATTGGGAAGTGGGAATTGTTCCCTGGCAGGGAGGGCAGGCCCTGGCACAGGGTGCCCAGAGCAGCTGTGGCTGCCCCTGCATCCCTGGCAGTGCCCAAGGCCAGGTTGGCCATTGGGGCTGGGAGCAGCCTGGGACAGTGGGAGGTGTCCCTGCCATGGCAGGGGTGGCACTGGGTGGGCTTTAAGGTCTCTGCCCACCCCAACCAGTCTGGGATTCTATTCCACAATTCTCTCAGTGTTCTTTGGGCCCATGGCCCCCCTGGGGTCATGGTGTGGGGAGGGTGACCCAGTGATGAGAGAGGGATGGATGAACATCCTGGGAACAGGACACAACTCCAGCAGGACCATCCAAACCCTCCAGTGTAGCTTCAGTGAAAAGAATCAACTGGTGCAGAAGGAGGTCTTGGCTAATGCTCCCTGGGAGCAGGGAACACGTTGAGCTGGGAGGAGTTGTGGGGTCAGAGGGGGTGACTGGTTAATGTCACGAGTGTCCTCGAGCTGCTGGGACGGTGCTGGGGTTACACTCACACAGTGGCACGTGGGACACTCCAGTACTCACCTCCCGACGGACTGAGGAACCACAGAGGCCACGGCAGCTCCAGCTCCCCGGGCTCCTTACGGTGGGAATGCAGGGGGAAGTGGAAGGGATGAGAGCTGGGCTTCCCCAGAGCCGGGAGCCGGCTGGGTGCGAGGGCAGGGGGCACCTGAGGCCACCCAGCCCCATCTGGTGGCCCAAAGCACACTGCCCCAATGTCTGTCTGTGCCAGGAGGGACCCCAGGGCATGTCCTGGAAGGGAGCTCAGTGGGGAGGCTGGGTGGCCACAGCAGGGAGGAGGCAGGCCAGGTAAGAGCCCTCCTGGGAATAGGCACCGTGGGGCTCAGGGCTGCTGCTGCTCCAGGCACGAGGGGAGTTTGCTGTTGGCACCTTTGTACTGCCCTGGGGCTCCCAGGACACTTGGTCCTGCCTGGCCAGGGGAAACCCTGGATTCCTGCCTTGTTTTCTTCCCCCTCCTCCATGTGGCAAAGAAGACTGGACACAGCTGGGAGGATACACCCATGGCCTTGGGATATCCAAGGAACTTGCCTGGCTCATGTGGTTCTGGCTCCCAGTTTGAGCTCTGTAACTTAGAGTGAGGTGAGAATGGTCCCTCGGGTGAGACAGGAAGCAGCTACTGGAATTGTGAGTTTGGACTTTCTTGTAGGTTTGGGGAGGTTAAGGTTGAACACTGGGAAAATTTCATTATGGGAAGGAAAGTGTTGTCCAGCCCTGGCACAGGCTGCCCAGGGCAATGCTGGAGTCACATCCCTGGTGGGATTTCACAGGGTGTGGCAAATAGGGACATGGTCAGTGGTGGCCTTTGCTGGACTTGATGGTCTCAGAGGGCTTTCCCAGCCCAACCCTTACACACCCCTCTGATCCACGAGAAAACGTGGGAAGCATAACTGAACTCAGGCTAAATGTGTCCTGAAACCATGAATACAAACAAAGAAAGAGTGCATGGCTCACAGAGGGAGTCAGAAATGCCAGAGCAGGCAGCTCCAGGGCAAGTCCAACCCCTCTGCTCCTGCTGGGACCTCACAAGGTGCTGCCACCTGCCTTGTCTGGTGACGGCGACTGGGACATGTATTGGACACTGGAACAGAGACTTGGGGCTCTTCCTCCACAAGGGGAGTGGAAGAGCAGAGGCAGAAGAGCAGCAGCATCACTGGATTCAGGGGTGGTGGAGAGCAGTGAGGAGTGCCAGGACTGGGACTGGCACTGGAAAGTGTTTGTTGGTGACACAGACAGCAGATCCAGGGCAGCCCCACACGTGTGACACGGAGCTGGCTGCTGTGTCACACACCAGAGGGAAGGGATGGGGCATCCAGAGGGACCCGGACAGCCTGGAGAGGTGGGACCGTGCCAGCCTCAGGGAGCTGAGCAGGACCAAGGGCAAGGTCCTGCGCCTGGCTCGGGGCAATCCCAGCACAAACACAGCCTGGGGAGAATGGACTGGGAGCAGCCCTGGGGAGAAGGAGCTGGGGATTGGTGGGGAGAAGCTCCACAGGCCCTGGCCATGAGCACTGGGAGCTGAAATTCCCATGCCCTGGGCTGATCCCCCAGCGTGGGCAGCAGGGAAGGGACTGAGTTCTGCCCCTGTGCCCTGCTCAGAGAGCAGAGCAGCTGTGGCTGCCCCTGGATCCCTGGCAGTGCCCAAGGCCAGGTTGGCCATTGGGGCTTGGAGCAGCCTGGGACAGTGGGAGGTGTCCCTGCCATGGCAGGGGTGGCACTGGGTGAATTTAAGGTCCCTCCCAAGGCAGACATTCTGTGCTCCCATGATTTCCCCCCAGAGGGATGAAGCAGCCCTGCCCTCAGCGCTGTGTGTGTGGAAATGCATCCCCCCAGGAGAGTCCTCACCTGCTCCAGCTCCTGCTCCGCGTACTTCTGCCGGCTGAGCTCGTTCTCAGTGCCCTCGCGGAGCTCCCGCAGCCTGTGTGCCTCCTGCTTGGCAATGCTGATCTCGTCCTGCAGCTTCTTCTCCAGGTGCACCTTCTCCACCTCCACGGAGCGGTGCTCCTCCTGCGCCTTCTGCAGCCTGCCACGCACACAGAGCAGAGCCAGTGCCGGGCTGGGCACCAGGGCTGCCCACCAGCACCCAGCCCTGCTCCTGGCTGCCCACGGGAATGCCAGGGACAAAGTTCCTGTGGCTGGGAAGAAAGGAAACTGCCAACTGCTGGGTCAGCTCTATTCATTTATCTAACACTCGGGCTGCATTTTCTTTGTTTTCCAAAGCACATCTGGATTTCCTCTAATGAGCCTCAAATTAAGCTGAATTTTTGGTGTTTTCACCAAAGTGAAGACTTTGATAAAACAAAGCAGGGGAAGATCTGCCAGAGCACATCAGACCACGCAGACAGGATGGCTCCACATTCCCCCTGAAAAATCCTGCAAATTCAGACATGTCTTAATCTTGTCTGGATATTCCTATTATCCCTCATGACAGAATTAAATCAATAGGAATACAGGGCAACAACTAAGAAATGGTGACAACAATGAAACCCTGGATCTCCATGGATCTCTGGGATCTTACAGGAGGAGCTGAGCTGCACTGAGGCTCCCAGCAAGGCCTGGGTTGGGGCAATGCCTGAGCCACCGACTCTTCCAGGTCAGAAGAGAGCACTCCCAGCACCGGAAACCAGCGAGTGAGACCACCCCTGCCATGGCAGGGACACCTCCCACTGTCCCAGGCTGCTCCAAGCCCCAGTGGCCAACCTGGCCTTGGGCACTGCCAGGGATCCAGGGGCAGCCACAGCTGCTCTGGACAAGCCAGGGGCTCATGGCCCAGGAGCTTCCACACAATCAGCTCTTCCATGGCATCCATACACCTCCAAAACAGACCTGCCCACTCCTGGCAGGCATCAGTGGGATGTGCCAAGACTTGATGATCTTGATGAGTCACTTAATGGACTGCAAAGTGTCACTGCTGAAGGATGTTCTCAAAGGTGCTTTGAAGATGAATAAAAGCTGGGCTTTTGTAGGAACATTCCCAACTCCTCCAGAGCATGTCTGAGCCGCTCAGCAAATTCCAGCAGCAGTGGCACTGGAGAGGCATCCCATGCCTTGCAGAGGTCTGTTCAGCACTGAGCTTTGCCCAGCCAGTACAGCAGGGTCTTTCAAGCTCTGGAAAAGAATTCTCTGAGCAGAACTTCAGCACAACTCCTCCACAAGTCCAGGAGCACAGGGGCTGTCCGGAGGTTCTGCTGTTCTATGGCAGCCGAGGACCCCAGCTGAACCCCACTGGGGAAGGACGAGGAAGTGAAGGAATATTTCCCCTCAATATTTCCCAAGGTCCCCAATTCACCTGGCAGCCCTTGAGCCCCTGCTGGTCTGTGGAGGACGAGCCCTCCCGAGCTGCTCTGGCTTAAGGCTGTGCCGAGCACAAGTGGTTTTGTGTTTCTTCCTGAGAGGCTTTAGAGCATTAGTTGAACTTCCCAGGAACATCCACTTGTTTACGTGGCTCTGCCCTCGGCAGCAGGGCCCAAGGTCACTCCCCACAGGCACATTCCCAGTTCAGAGCTCGGAGGTGAGCCCAGCTGAGCCCTCCTGCCCCGGACACTGCTGCTCCAGGGGATGGACACGGAGAGGGGATTCCTGTCTCCTTCCAGAGGCAGAGAAAATAAATCCAACTTTCTTTGGGAGTATTTCCAAGCAGCAACATAGAACTCCATGAGGCTGTGTGGAGCCAGCTGTGGACTGGAGCTGGCAGAGACGAGTGGACTTTGTGCTAGGGGAACATGCCCAGTGTGGCTCCATCACCTGGGGCTCCCTCGGGTGCTCGCTCCCCTCGTGGGCACCAGCTGGGGGAACAGGAGCCCTTCCAGCAACACCCACGGGCAGGATGGATCCCTGGAGGCTGTAACGAGCACGTAGGCAAGAAACAGGGCTACAGACCTGGGGATACATCACACAGGTTCCCAAAACCTGGCTGCCTGCAGGTCTCCAGGGCAGCCTGACATCCCTGGGATCCTGGTGCTGGCACGGGGCACTCACTGCACCCCCTTGATCGGCCAGGACAAGCACCTGGGACCCAACTCCATCTTCAGGGAAGTCACTGGGAATGCAGCCATCAGCTCGCAGGGCAGCCTGGTTGAGGTTTATCCTCCCAAACCCCACTGAAACCTCACAGAAAATCGTTCCAGCCTCAGACTATCCTGCTCTGTTATTTGCTAAATCTGCCCTTAAAATATTCCATTGCCAGAGCACCCCATGGGTTTGTCATCACCAGGGCTGAAGGCTTTTTCCTGTCCCAGAAGATCTCCATGTCCAGAAGGTCTCTTGGAGCACGTTCTCCCATCAGGAGCTTTACTGGAAGCACTGCAGTCATTTCTGGGAGTAGAGACCCCATTCCTGAGGCTGCAGGATTTGATCCATATGCCAAAAGCCCAGATATTCTTACTTAATACTTCAAAATGATGCTTTTTTTTTCACTTCCCAAGCAATACCCTTCAATTCAGGTATTGCTTCCCCAAAGGAATTCAAGAGGGGATGTATAAATCCTCTGATTGCTCCACTGCTCCAACATGCTTTTTCCCCATCAAAAGCCAAGGTGAAACAATCTTGGATGAGGAATTCCACATGAGCTGGATTGTATGGCAGGAGGTGGGACTGGATGAACTCTTAGCACCCTCTGAACCCAGAGCATTCCCTGGCTCTGTGGCTGTGAAAGAACACACAGATCTTTACACACAGCCTGCTCCATGGATCCTGCAGGAGCCAGGCCCCCATCCGAGCTCCAGGGGCTGCTGGCAGCTTTGCCAGGTCCCCCAGGAAGGGGCTGGGCTGACTCTGATGTGAGGCACCAGCACAGCTAAAATAAAGTATTTCTGAAATCTAAAGGAGTAAGGACCGAGCTGGATGCTCCAGCTGTATGGGCAGTGGAAACCTACCTCTCCTGTAAGTCATGGAGAGACTGCTCAGCCCTGTGGAGACCCTCCAGGTCCTTCATCATCTTCTTCATGTGCTCCTTGGAGTAGCGGTTCTGGATGTAGGCGAACCAGCAGCCACCCACCCCAATGACGATGGACACCACCAGCATGAAGTCCTTGAGGTGGTTGTGACGAGTCACTGCAAGAGACCACAGGAGATGCCTTAGGTTTGAACTTTTCTGTGTTCCCAGCCCTGCCCTGCCCAGTGTCACTCTGCAGTTCCCTGGAGCTCGTTCAGTGCTGTTCTCTCATGCTCACACACACACAACAAAGCCTCTCCAGCTCTCCAAGGACACCCAGACCCTCCTAGGCCCAACAACTGCAAACCACAATCTTGGGGGCAGGGGGGCAAGCTTGGGCAAATTCCATCCTTGCCTGGCTGCTGCTTGGGGAATTGATGCTGAGATCCAAGTGGGAAGAACTCGGGAGCTGTCCTTGTCCATGTTGGGATGCACTGAGGCAGGAGCCTCTGGAGCCCAGAGTGTACCTCTGAAGGCCTTTCCAATCCATCCCTCCTTGACTCCTTTATTCCTGCCTGCTCTCTGTTTGCAGGGATGTTTAAGGCATCAGAGGCACTGCTGGATTCAGAGGACCACAGTGCTTAACTCCAAAGTGCTTTGCCTGCACCATGGTGGGACAGGAGAACTCAGGGGAGTCTTACAAGGAATTCTGGCTCGGGATTCACCAAGGGAAAAGTTCAGCTGTGTCGATATAACCAGAGGCTCGACAACATTTATTCAACTTGGAGACACAACAGAAAAAAAAAAAAGACAAAATTCTGCATCTTCCAGCTGCAATTTGCCTGGCAATAAGTGATACAGGGGAAAATCCACATAGGAGCCCCTCCAGAATGGCTGTGATCTCACAGGGCAGCACAGGTAACTAAGAACAAAATAACTGAAAAAACCCTGCTGAGATCACAGAGCTGGGGCAGCTCAAGTGTCCAACTGTCCAGCTGCCAAACTTCCCATCGGAATCACAGCTCAGTGTGGAAACTCCCTTTTTCAACAGCTAATTCAAAAAAAGGTGTTGATGCATGTCAGAGGATTAAAGTAATTAAGTGGGGGCTTGAGTGCTAACAAAGCCCAACAAGATGAGTCAACCAGAGTTTTTTTCTGTAACTCAACCAAGTGAGTGCTGAAAGAGCCACAAATGAAAGAGCAGCTCAGTACTGAGAGCTGGGACTCAACAACCAGTGTCCATTGGTTTTGAACCAAACAACAGGTGATTCACACCAGATACAGGGAAAAAATATCTGTACTGAGGGGGGAGGCCCTGGCACAGGTGCCCAGAGCAGCTGTGGCTGCCCCTGGATCCCTGGCAGTCTCCAGGGCAGGTTAAAGAGGGCTTGGAGCACCCTCGGACAGTGGAACAGGGTGGATTAGACAGGATTTAAGGTCCCTCCCAAGCCAAGGCATTCTGTGATCACAGCTAAACCACATCTGTCACAGGGACAGAGCTGGGGGGACATGGGAGGGCACCTGGGAGGTGCAAACCCGAACTGGAAAGGCAGAGCACAGCACAGAATGCCCTGGCTCGAGAGCTGCCCAGCAGCCCCACACCAGCAGACACGTGGGGACAGTGACACTGCTCCCCTGCCCATGATGGAGGGGCTCTCCCTGTGGAGGGAGAGGGCCAGGACCCCTCCCCAAAGGCCCAGGAGACACCCAAGCACCATCTGCCCAGCACATGTGATCCATCCCTGAAAACACCCAGTGTAAATCCAACACTGAGAACTAAACAAGGTGAGCGCTGGCGCCGTTCCCCTCCCGGATGGATTATCACAACATCCTCTTCCGAGGGAGCACATCCTGGCAGTGGCTGCAGACCCCTGGGCCTGAATGCTCTCAGCTCCCACGTGGAGAGCAGCAGGGCTGAGGAGTTCAGGTGCTTTGTGTTCCACCCATCCCAGCCACCAGGGCTCTGTTCTCCTGCAGAGCTCGGGCACATGTAGGAGCTGTCCCGAGCGATCCCTGCCAGCCCCACCCTGCCCTGACCCTCTCCTGCTGCTGGTGCCAGCCACGCTCAGCTCCAGCACAGCAGCACTTGGACACATCCTTCTTCCTCACCAACCACTCCTGGGTGAGGAAACTGTATGGAAACTCAGCTTGGATGCAAATGGAGAAGCATGGAATCCCAGACTGGTTTGGGTTGGGAGGGACCTCAAAGCCCACCCAGTGCCACCCCTGCCATGGCAGGGACACCTTCCACTGTCCCAGGCTGCTCCAAGCCCCAATGGCCAACCTGGCCTTGGGCACTGCCAGGGATCCAGGGGCAGCCACAGCTGCTCTGGGCACCCTGTGCCAGGGCCTGCCCTCCCTGCCAGGGAACAATTCCCACTTCCCAATCTCCCACCCAGCCCTGCCCTCTGGCACTGGGAAGCCATTCCCTAGGTTCTGGCGTTCCAGAGCAGAGGGGCTCCAGCTCTGGGAGCCCCTCTCCATTTTCCCACCTTCATTGTAAATGCTTTTTTTCTGGTATCTAATCCAAATCAACCCTGCTGCAGTTCCAAGCCCTCCCCCGTTGTTCAATCATTTCATCTTTCAAACACAAAAGCCCAGGCAGAGCTGCAAACCCAACAGGACATCAAGTCCTGCAGTGGAGCAGAACAACCAGTGATAAAACTGTGCCTATTCTCACCCCTTTCCTAAAAAAAAGGAAATAAGAAAGGGAGAGAAGTCAGTTTGCTGTGGTGTACATGGCTTTTCCTGCAGCCTTTGCAGGTGTAACGTGTGCTCAGGTCTGCCTGGTGCTGGAAGCAGCCGAGGCCACACGGGTGCAGGACAGGCTGTGCCAGCCCCACTGCAGGACAGGGACAAATCCAGAGGGATTTATATCACAATAAACTGGACAGGAACGATCTGAGGCTCCGCTGTGGAACAGCCGCGGTGCCATCAGTCTCTGGCCCAGGGCGAGAGGAGCAGCAGGGAAAGAGCTGAAATGACACAAAGTTCTCTCCCAAGTTTGAAAGCGGCAAAGCTGCACCTGCAGAACCTCCAGCCTCCGGTGCAGCCCTGGCACCAAGAGCAGGAGGACATGGAGCTGCTGGAGAGAGTCCAGAGGAGGCCATGGAGCTGCTCCAGGGCTGGAGCCCCTCTGGAGCCAGGCTGGGAGAGCTGGGGGTGCTCACCTGGAGAGGAGAACAATCCAGGGAGAGCTCAGAGCTCCTTGCAGGGCCTGAAGGGGCTCCAGGAGAGCTGGAGAGGGACTGGGGACAAGGCATGGAGGGACAGGAGGCAGGGAATGGCTTCCCAGTGCCAGAGGGCAGGGCTGGGTGGGAGATTGGGAAGTGGGAATTGTTCCCTGGCAGGGAGGGCAGGCCCTGGCACAGGGTGCCCAGAGCAGCTGTGGCTGCCCCTGGATCCCTGGCAGTGCCCAAGGCCAGGTTGGCCATTGGGGCTTGGAGCAGCCTGGGACAGTGGGAGGTGTCCCTGCCATGGCAGGGGGGGCACTGGGTGGGCTTTAAGGTCTCTGCCCACCCAAACCAGTCTGGGATCCCATGTTTCACCTGAAGTTGTGCTATTTTGTGCCAGATAAATTCCTGAACCACGGGAACAGGACCCCAAAGGGACAGACACAGAAGAAGGAATCACCTCACCTTGCTTAGATTATAATTGCACCATGCTCCCTTGCACTTGGATAAATTACAGAACTGAAGTGGTCAGACCCGTTTGCTGTAGGAAATGCCAGGGCTGGAGTCCAGCAGCAGGAACCAGACCTGGAGGGATGGCAGGAGCCTGCAGATCCACATGGAAACTGGCCATGGAAAATGGCTCAAACCTCTGCCACGAGCCAGACATCCAACCCTGGGAAAAGCTTCACCCAGCAGCAGGAGCAGCACCGTGTCCACCTGCTGTGATCCCAGGGTCAGAGGGATGTCTCTGCATGTAGGAGCCTGCAGGAGCACTGGGGCTCCAATCTAGGCTGCTCTGACTCAATGCTTTTATACCTGTGGTGAACAGAGCTTCAGGAGAGGAGACAAACCCTTGCAACTCTGTACCTGTGCACCACATCTCCCTGCCAGCAGTCAGAGACCCCCAGAGCCCAGGTCCCCTCCAGAGCCCACTTTATTCCCCACAGCCACCTCCCCTGACCACGGGAAAGGAGCTGGAGCAGGAACACATCTGAGAGCACATCACCCATGGTGGTGTGCTCACCTGGAGAGGAGAAGGCTCCAGGGAGAGCTCAGAGCTCCTTCCAGGGCCTGAAGGAGCTCCAGGAGAGCTGGAGAGGGACTGGGGACAGGGCAAGGAGGGAGAGGAGCCAGTGCCAGCTGGCAGGGCCGGGTGGGATATTGGGAAGGAATACACAGACACATTACCATGGTGTGAAAACAGCAGCTTAAAAGGTCACCCAGCTTCCTGAAGCTGCCGATTCCTGGTGGCTCCTAAAAGGTGCTTTGCAAATCCACTCCCGAAGGAATTGGTTTAGATAAACAACCTCTCCCCATGACTGGAGACAAAGCCATTCAGATGACCAGAAACCAGCAAATTTCACCTTCTGAAAAGGGCTAAACCTCTCCCTCAGCTGCAGATTTAAAGTGTATTTCCTCTTCTCACAGAGCCTGCATACACAGTCATAGATTCATGGAATGGTTTGGGATGGGAGGGCCCTTAAAGCTCACCCTATTCCACCATCCACCCCGGCCTGAGAAGCTTCCAGGCCCAGAGCTCAGAGGTGTGCAGGCAGCCCCGGGGGCGGAGCAGCCTGACCGCCGCGGGTCCCTGCACGCTTTGATCTCGGTGGCCCAGGCAGGGTCAGATTGCAGAGCCAAGGAGCCTCGGGGCAGAACGGCACAGCTCCAGCGTGGGGCACAGCCATTAACTGCAGCCAGGACAAGCCATTCACTTGCCATTTACACAGCACACAACAACTCTGGAGAAATTCCGCCCCCGGCACAGGAACTCACCCAGGACGGCTCCACCTGCCCTGGCCAGGCCACCAACTCAACAAAAAGCTTCACTTTTAACACTTTTAACTTTTAATAAATAAAAACCAAACTGTGCCTGCACAAAAAGAGGCTTTTCAATAACTGTGAGCAAAAAATGTACAACCCAGGCTTGTGATTCCCCTCCCACGGCTCTGCCATGCCTTGCACTGTGGTTCACACTGTGCACACAGTTTTCCCAGGATTGGGTGGGAATGGCTGGAGAGAAGCCCTGGGAATGCTGGAGTGGCAGAGGCTGGACAGGCCCCAGCCACAAGCACACTGGGACCCCGAAATCCCCGTGATGATCCCCCAGCATGGGCAGCCAGAAAGAGGAGATTCTACCCCTCTGCACCCAAAGCCCAGGAGAAAGCCATGGCAGGGAGGGAGGTAGACAAAAGCACCTTTATTACGGAGCAGACAGGAGCCAGAGGGAACAGATGCAAAGGGAGCACCTGGAGATAGGCATCAGAGAGCTTGAGATCCTGATAAAGTATCAAAGGAGCCCAGGCCCTCTTATCAGCAATCCTAAACTCCTTACCATCCAGCCTGCTGCTGCTTCCCTCCTCCAGAGGTGGGTAGTTCACAGCCTGAGTCACCAGCAGCGCCTCAGGACATGAGAGTGGAGCCGCAGGAAAGCTCAGGACACAGTGATAGAGCTCCAGAACACAGTGACAGAGCTCCAGGACTCAGTGACAGAGCTCCAGGACAGTGACAGAGCTCCAGGACTCAGTGACAGAGCTCCAGGACTCAGTGACAGAGCTCCAGGACAGTGACAGAGCTCCAGGACAGTGACAGAGCTCCAGGACTCAGTGACAGAGCTCCAGGACTCAGTGACAGAGCTCCAGGACAGTGACAGAGCTCCAGGACAGTGACAGAGCTCCAGGACTCAGTGACAGAGCTCCAGAACACAGTGACAGAGCTCCAGGACTCAGTGACAGAGCTCCAGGACTCAGTGACAGAGCTCCAGGGCAGTGACAGAGCTCCAGGACATGGCAGCAGCTTCCCTGGGAGCAGGCAGGATCGCTGCCCTCCAGCACCTCAGCCCCCACCCTCAGCACCACAGGCCAGCAGGTTTTACCCTGTGCACATGGGGGATCCCAGCAGGATGTGGCTCTGCACCTCTGGGAGCTGCCCTCCGAGATGGGAATGCCAGCCCAGGATGCCTGCAGGCTATGGAGCTGCTCCCATAAACCCAGAGACAAGCTGTTCGTGCTGCAGGGGCACTGTGCTGGGGTGAGATCCCTGGCTGAGGCTGCACGGGGCAGTCTGGGTGCCCCAGGGCTGGCTCTGGTGTCCAGTGGGAGCAGCAGACACACTCCTCCCGTGCTGGCCCTGGCAGTGTGGGTACTCACACAGAGGAGGCCCGAAGAGCACCGTGTCCAGGGCCTTGAGCTGCAGCTTCTGCCGGTGGCTGCGGTCGGTCATTTTGAGCACTGTCCCCATCATGGTGGCGTTGTTCACTGCCAGCCTGCACAACAGGGGAAACAACGAGCTGTGGGCACATCCACCAGGACCAGGAGCACGCCAGGGATCAGGGAGATACGGGAGCAGGGCCTGGGAGCTCCCTGCTGCCAGGACAAATCCCCCACTGCTGCTGTCTCTGAGGCAGGGTGTCTCTAGGACATTGAGCAGCAACATTTTTAGGACTGGGAGAGAGCAGGAGAAACCAAGGCCAGGCCCAGTTCATTAACCTGACAGCGTGAAGGACTGATTTCCCATCAAAACCCATCTTTTGGTGTCCTACCAATCACTAATAACTATTTTTTAACCAAGTCTCCATTGCCTTTACATCCTGTGACACAGACCATAAACCACAGTTCTCCCTTGGAAAAAATGTGGACACACATTGTGCTGCTTCAAGAAACATCCTCATTTATCCCCAGTAATCCCTCATTCCCAGTCAGTTTAAAAGCCCCTTTTTCAGTGACCAGAACCTTTACCCAAAAAAGATGCACCAAGATTTTTCAAACCTGTTAATAGTTTAGGTCAACTCCCAGCCAGTGTTTCTTACATGGAATCATGGGGTGGTTTGGGTTGGGAGGGACCTCAAAGCCCCCAGTGCCCCCCCTGCCATGGCAGGGACACCTCCCACTGTCCCAGGCTGCTCCCAGCCCCAGTGGCCAACCTGGCCTTGGGCACTGCCAGGGATCCAGGGGCAGCCACAGCTGCTCTGGGCACCCTGTGCCAGGGCCTCCCCACCCTCACAGCCAGGAATTCCTTCCCTATATCTAACCTGATTTTCCCCTCTTTTCATTAACAACTGAAGCAGAACAGCAATCAGGCTGGGCACTGACCTGGGAATGGCACTGACCTGGGTATGGTACTGACCTGGCCATGGCACTGACCTGTGTGTGGCACTGACCTGGGCACGGCACTGACTTGTGTGTGGCACTGACCTAGGCACAGCACTGACCTGGGTATGGCACTGACCTGGGCATGGCACTGACCTGGGCAAGGCACTGACCTGTGTGTGGCACTGACCTGGGCACGGCACTGACCTGGGCACAGCACTGACCTGGGCATGGCGTGGCCGCTCAGCTGCAGCTTCCGGAAGGTCTCCTCATACTGGGGCAGCTCCACGTAGGAAATGAGCCACTGAACCACCTCTTCGACCGTCCAGTTGTACACTGAGGGGAGCACAAACAGCTCATTAGGGGCACTGAGCCACTGCAATCCTCATCGAACATCAGGGACTCACACGTTTGGGTTGAGAGTGACCCTAAAACCATCCAGTGCTGCAGCTGGGCTGCCCCTGCATCCCTGGCAGTGCCCAAGGCCAGGTTGGCCACTGGGGCTTGGAGCAGCCTTGGACAGTGGGAGGTGTCCCTGCCATGGCAGGGGTGGCACTGGGTGGGCTTTGAGGTCCCTCCCAACCCCAAACCAGTCTGGGATTCCCTGATTCCCTCTGAGCTTCAATTAGACCAAGCACATATAGAGCAAAGCTGGAAAAAGCAATCGGAAGCAGGTTGAGAAAGGATCTGTGGGAGGAGGTGGAGCTGTTGTGCAGCCCAAGTGAACCAGGTGAACTTTGTTCCTTAACCTCCTCCCCTGGGCACCTGTGGATTGTTTTTGGAGCTGTCACACAGCTCCACAGCCATAAATGAGGACACCTTAGGAAACCAAGCTCCTGCCTTTGCCACTTGGATGTGTTGTACTTACAGCAATGCTCTGAAGGCAAAGGCAATCCCAGAACCCCACGTTGGTTTGGATTGGGAGGGACGTTAAAGCCCACCCTGTCCCACCCCTGCCATGGGCAGGGACACCTTCCACTGTCCCAGGCTGCTCCAAGCCCCATCCAACCTGGCCTGGGACACAGCAGATGTTTTTACTGGATAGAGGGGGCTTTGTTACACTTTATCATCCTCCATCCCTGCTCAGCCCCAGCTGCTCCTCCCCAGCTCCAGCAAGCCCTGCAGCTGCCCAGGAAACTCCCCTCCTGACACCCCTGTGCCCACAGCCTGGACCCTGGCTCGCTGGGCAGCAGCTGGGTGAGGCAAAGGCTCCTTTCCCCAGCTGCAAGGGTGGCATCGCTGCTGTGGGCGCAGCTCGGCCACAATGCCAACACCAATGGGGCCCACGAGGATGAGGAACATCTTCCCCAGCTCCAGGGAGCCCAACGCCTCCCACGGGGAGCTGAGGGATCTGGGAGAGATCAGGAACGAGAAAGGTGAGGGAGATGAGGCAGCTCAGAGAGCAGATGGGGCTGATGAAGCTGGGAAAGAAAGATGAGGGAGTTCATAGAGCTGAGGGAGATGAGAGAGATGGAGCTCAGAGAAATGAGATGAAAGAGATGAGAGAGATTAAGGGTTTGGTGGAGATGAGGGAGCTCAGAGATGGGTTACTTTCCACATGTGACCAGGAAGGGAGGAAAAGCAATGGCTTGAAAACAAATGCAGCAGGCCCAGCCAAGCCCTCCCTGTTCCCTTCACAGCTGCTTTTCACACCCACAGGAAGGAGCAGACCTTTCCTACCAGCCTGATTCCAGTTTCATTACTTCAGTTCAAGCTCCAAAATTAGGCTTCAAGTATCCCTGGAAGTGTTCCAGGCCAGGTTGGAGCAACCTGGGACAGTGGAAGGTTCCCTGGCGGGTGGGGGGGCTCTGGATGGGCTTTAAGGTGCCTCCCCTCCCGAACTCTCTGTGTTTCCATGACACCAGATCACCCTTTAGAAACCAGTACCTTATTCTATCAGCCACATCTACAAGACAATGAAAGGGAAAACAAGAGCAGAACTAAACCCAGCAGCAGGACACCCACTGTGCCATGGCAGCTCTGCCAGAGACGTGGCAGGTCCTGTGTGTGCCAGGGGCAGGGCCAGAGCCAAGGCAGCAATTAAGGGGCCTGGGGAGTATCAAGGGATGTTCTCCATCCCTTAATGATTTCTACCCTTTCCCAGCTGACATTAAGATACATGCCAGGGAAAGCCATTTGTAAACAGCTCTGTAATGGGATAAATATTCCATGGGTGCTCCTTGGACACAGGAGACAGAGGGACTCATTAGAGTCATGGAATCACAAGATCCTTGTGGCTGGAAAAGCCCTCTGAGCCCACCCAGTCCAACCATGTCCCCAAGGGGCACATCCACAGGCCTGTGAAATCTCCCTGGATGTGATTCCATCCTTGTCCTGGGCAACTGTGCCACTCCTAAGTGACTTGGACAAGAATTTGCAACACATCCCTGTCCAACTCTATGGGAGAGAGAGTCTGCTCTGGGATACACAGCTCTGGAATCACCATAGAGAATACCACAGACTGCTTTGGGTTGGCAGAGACCTCAGAGCCCACCCAGTGCCACCCCTGCCATGGCAGGGACACCTCCCACTGTCCCAGGCTGCTCCAAGCCCCAATGGCCAACCTGGCCTTGGGCACTGCCAGGGATCCAGGGGCAGCCACAGCTGCTCTGGGCACCCTGTGCCAGGGCCTGCCCTCCCTGCCAGGGAACAATTCCCACTTCCCAATCTCCCACCCAGCCCTGCCCTCTGGCACTGGGAAGCCATTCCCTGCCTCCTGGTCCTCCATGCCTTGTCCCCAGTCCCTCTCCAGCTCTCCTGGAGCCCCTTCAGGCCCTGCAAGGAGCTCTGAGCTCTCCCTGGATCCTTCTCTTCTCATGCAAGGCTCCACTGTGTTTTCAATCCACCCTGCAAATGCTGCACCTCAGTGTCCATTGAGCCCCCCTGGGAATGGGAGGGATTGCTGCACTCCCTACAGCTGGATCCACAGAGCTCTGGAAACACAGAGCACATCCCACCCAGAGCCATTTAAGGGCTAAGACAGAAAAATCAAATACAAACAGAACACAAATGAGAATTGAAATTTTTGCAGCTGATGAACTGATTAGAAGACTAAAACCCAGTATTTAAAGCAATGGACATTGATAGAACTCCCCTTATGAGGAGCATTGAAAAAAATTGGATTAATAATTTCTGTGGAATTCTGTGCAAAAGCATTTGGGATGCACTTGCCAACCAAGTTTGTTCCAAGACTCTCAAGTTCCAGGAAGTTTCTCACCAGAGGCTGAACTCCCACCACATCCCTGGGTGCTGTGACGAGTAACAGCATTTTGGAACAGCTTAAAGTTATTTCTGCATGGACTGTACTTATGACACTCCCTGGATCTTATTCTCCCACCTTTTCACTGTGTGAAGGAGCTTTTCAGGTTCAGAAGGCTTCTCCTCAGGAAAACTCCATCTGCAGGAAAGCTCCCATGCAGCCCTACTGAATATTTAGGATGTTATCACCCCATTAAAATTCCATCTGAAACTGGGTGTTTGAAGGAGAACCTGGAATTGGGCAGCATTTGGCTCTCGTGAACACACATTTCTAGGCAGGGGAACAAACCAATAATTGATACTTTGGTGGCCATGCTCAGGTGCAGCACTGGCAGTTTGGAGGTACCAACCCCGAGGGAATCCTGGAAACCCACACCTGAAAAAGGGAGCTGGAAGAGTACAAGGACTGCTACAAGGCAGGAAAAGCAGCATGTTCCTCCTGAGAGCTGCACACTCTGCCTGGGGCATCGGAAACCCAAACTCTCTGGCACTCTTGGGAAAGGCTTTCTTGGCTTTTTGCCCTTTTTTTACCTTCAGATGTTTTCCAGGCCTTCCAGAGATCCTCCACACTGATGAGCTTGTCTTCTCCATGGAACGTGCTGTGCTTGACTGCGGGGTCATGGTAATTCAAGTCCTCCCTCAAAAACTAGGAGAGGAATTAACAGCAGGATTAGGCTTTGGTTCATCTTTTAGGGACATGAGGAGCATTAAAAAAATCTGAATAGTAATAATTTTGATGGGAAGGTCCTAATAAATCTGAATAAATTAAAAAATATAAATACAAAGAATATATTAGATATATAAGATATACACATCTATATTTTATAGAGATATAAGTATATCCTCTGCTGTACCCATGAATATTTCTGTTCCTGGGAAGACCAGCCAGGAAACATTCAGTAAGTAAATATGTTTAATTCATTTTAATGCAGAGAAGGCATAATTAATTAGAACCATGGGCTTTGGATTCCAGACTTTTCTTTGAATTACAGTATCACCAAAAATCCACCTAAATGGCACAATGGAACCAGCTTTATGTAAGAATCCAAAAATTATTATTATATTTGATTTGCACCTTCAAATCCAAGCTAGAAGAATATGCCACAGGCAGGAGGGGAGACAGTTCCACTGCAAGATATAGATAAACATCTGTATCATAGCTCAGTGGGTGCCCAGAGCAGCTGTGGCTGCCCCTGGATCCCTGGCAGTGCCCAAGGCCAGGTTGGCCACTGGGGCTTGGAGCAGCCTGGGACAGTGGGAGGTGTCCCTGCCATGGCAGGGGTGGCACTGGGTGGACTTTGAGGTCCCTCCCCATCCCAAAGCAGTCTGTGAAATCCCCCAGCAGATGGAGAACCACTCACATTCCAGTGCCCAACAAATGGAACCAAAGGATAATTCCCCATTCCCACCCCTCAGGACCTGATCCCCATGCAGGCAGCTTCATCCCCAGGTTCTTCCATGTGCACCAGGATTACATCCACACCCAATGAACATCTCTGCATCTGGAGATGGTGTTTTAACATCAGACAGGGCAGGACAAAGATCTGGGCAGCTTTAAATTCCAGGCTCCCTGCAAATCCAGTGCAGGTGCTGCCGAGGCCACCGAAGAGCTGGGGCTCCCTGCTCTGCTGCCCAAAAGCTGCCACGGCTCTTCCCACCCAGTGGAAAACAGGAGAATTGGGGAAAACTCGTGGTTTTAGCAGGGGCTGGGACTCGGGGCTCCAGCTGTGCCAGTCCCTGGCTGAGAGGCGATGCTGTCCCCCCCGGTGGTGACGCCGTGACCGAGCGGGAACGCGGCAATGTCACCGATGTCACCGGCCCTGCTCCAGCTCCCGCCGGCAGGGGATCAGCTGCTGCTCTGTATATTTAGCTCGGGGAGCACAGAAAGGAAAAGTGATCCCTCAGCTTCCCTTGGGCTCGCCATCGCCACAACAAACCCCAAGGACTCGGCAGAGGGGACGGAGCTGGGCAGGGGGGGTGTCCCGGTAAATGAGCAGGGACAGGATGCAGGATGGGGCTGGGGAAGTTGGGTTGCGCCCACCAAAGGCCAAAGAGACCTTAAAGCAGACTTTCCATCAGTGCCTTCTGGGGAAAACATAAAATCATGGAATCCCAGACTGCTTTGGGTTGGAAGGGACCTTAAAGCCCACTCAGTCCCACCCCTTGCCATGGGCAGGGACACCTTCCACTGTCCCAGGCTGCTCCAAGACTCCCAGATATTCCAAACCCCAGGCACAAGAAGCACTGTGCAAAGTACTGACCTACTCGCAAACCACTAAAAAGCAGCACTTCCAAGTGTTAAAGATGCCACTGATCCCAGGCCTGGAGACACCCAAAGCTGGAGCCCTGGCCAGGGGCTGGACCAGACCATTGCCAAGGTCCCACACGGACCATCTCCAAGATCCCATCCAGACCACCCCAGCCTCGGCCAGGCTGTGAATCCACAAGGACAGAAGGAAACTGAGGCAATCCTGAATCTCCACACCAGGTTCACAGAGAGGCAAACCATGGTCAAAGCAGCCAAAAGCAGCGGGGCCAGAACCACTGCTCCAAACCCCAGGATGAGCTGGGATCGCAGTGGGAAGACTCAGCCTGGGAATGCTGATGTTGGTGCTCTGCTCCAACAGTGGAAGGATCTGGAGCTGCTGGAGAGATTCCAGAGGAGGCCACAGAGATGCCCCAGGGCTGGAGTCCTTCTGCTCTGGAGCCAGGCTGGGAGAGCTGGGGGTGCTCACCTGGAGAAGAGAAGCTCTCCAGGGGGAGAAGCTCCCTGCCTAAAGGGGCTCCAGGAGAGCTGCAGAGGGACTGGGAACAAACTTGCTGCCTGAAGGCACACTCAGAAATGAGCAGATGCACAAAATGGGATTTTTGGGAAGGTATTTTTCCACAGAATCACAGAATCTCCTGAATTGGAAGGGACCCAAAAGGATCATTAAGTCCAAGTCCTGCCCTGCACTGTCCAGACAATCCCACCCTGTGCCTTGAGAGCGTTGTCCAAACTCTCCTTGACCTCTGTTTTGTGGTGTTTTTATCTGCAGAAACTCCAACTACTGAAGCGATTTTTCAAACCTTCCCATCCCTCCCACATCCCTGGACCTGTGCCACCCTCCCTCCCGAGCACCAGCTCCCGCTGTGCCGCAGCCAAGGGCCAGCCCCGGCCACGTGCTGGGAGCTCACTGTGCTCCCCAGCTCCAGCAGCTTTTGCGAGCTGCCAATCCCTCCAGAATCACAGAGAACTCCTGTCTCCGAGGCCTCTCCCACCCAGTGACCCCAGGCAGTGGGACCAGGGCTTGGGAGGAGCCAGAGAAGACTGAGCAGCAACACAAACCTTGTTTCCTGAGGAAACCAGGCTGGCAGCATCCGAGAGCCCTGGCACAGGAGCCCACATCCCAAACAGCCGGAGCTGCCTTTGGTGTGAGCGTGGAGACAGGAATAGATCCCTAATTAGAAGACTTCCCCATGAGGGACAGTTCTTTCACTTTAATCGAGGCCAATGATGTCATCTGAAAGTTCATTGAAAATTCACTTCCCGACAGGAAAACTGCAAGGATGATTTATGGACAGCGTGAAATTGTGGGACAAAACTCCACCCATAATTTATTTGAAAAATACCATTGTCTGTGTGCCTCCTTCTGCCCAGGTAGGGGTTTCAGTCCAAAGCAAATGTTCCCATCGCTTATCCCTGAAGGGCAGGGGCCAAAACAATAAACGAAAACATAAAGTTCTCAACCAACCAGGAAAATGCCCATCCCTGGAAGTGTTCTATTCCAGGCTGGACAGGGCTTGGAGCAGCCTGGGACAGTGGAAGGTGTCTCTGCCCATGGCAGGGGTGGCACTGGATGAGGTTTAATGTCCCTCCTAACCCAACCAATCCTGGGATTCCATGAACCCCATAAAAGGTTTAAATTTGAGCCTCCTGCATTCTTCCCAATAATCCCCCGGCAGCTGTCCCACCACAGCCCGGAGTTAAACCTGACTGCAGGGTCCATGTGGGGGGAGAGTGATAACCTTGACAGGGAGAACCCAGCAGGAGCCGGCTCAGAGAGGGAAATTCCTGGAATGCCTCATTCAGTGATTCCAGAGCTCACTGAAAGGTGAACTAAATGCAACTTCAATAAAAGCTTAGCCGAGGTAAAGCAGCAACTGCATGTACAGAATCCCAGGGGCAGGCATCACTGAGGTTGGAAAAGACCTCTAAAATCACGGAGTCTGGCTGTAAATGCAACAACCCTGGTGCGGGTACCTCTGGGTCAGGGCAATCCCAGCACAAACACAGCCTGGGGAGAATGGACTGGGAGCAGCCCTGGGGAGAAGGAGCTGGGGATTGGTGAGGAGAAGCTCTACAGGCCCTGGCCATGAGCACTGGGAGCTGAAATGCCCATGCCCTGGGCTGATCCCCCAGCGTGGGCAGCAGGGAAGGGACTGGGTTCTGCCCCTGTGCCCTGCTCAGGCTGCACAGCCCTTTCCAGGAGGAATTTTCCCAGTATCCAACCTGAACTTCCCCTGGTTCAATTAAGGCTGTTCCCTCTCCTCCTGTCCCTGTTCCCTGCCAGCAGAGCCTGACCCCCCCCCGGCTGCCCCCTCTTGTCAGGGACTTGTGCAGAGCCACAAGGTCCCCCCTGAGCCTCCTTTTCTCCAGGCTGAGCTGCCCCAGCTTCTCCTGGTGCTCCAGACCCTTTTCCAGCCCTGCTGCCCTCCTAGAAGCAGAGGAGAGGAGCTGGGAGCAGGAGCAGCCCTGGCAGGGCTCAGCACTGCTAGGATCCAGCTCGGAGGGGTTTGAGGAGTGGCTCTAACAGCACCAAGGCAGCGATTCTGGAGCCTCCTAGAAAACCCCATTGAATTCCTCCCAGCCTGGCCATGTCTCTGTGCCAAGGCCCTGAGCACACATTCCCAGCCGTGTTTTGTACCAGGAGCTCCCAACGACTCCAATGGGAGTGAGGGCAAGACTTGCTCAGAGACATAAAACTGCCATTTCTGCCCAACCCTAAGGACATGAGGCTTATTCCAAATTTAATGCCAAGGAGCAGCACGCATGGGCTGAACTGGGCTGCCCGAGGCTGCCCCAGTCCCTGGGAGAGGCTGAGTGGCAGCTCCAGCCACGGGAAAACACCTCATGTGGTGGGGGAAATGCAACTGGAAGCTTTTCAATTGTTTTCATTACTCAGTCAAGTGGGATTGAGGCAGAGGGAACTGCCCTGCAAGCTGGGAACAGCCACCCCAAACCAGCAGCTCCTGGCACCAGGGGCCTGTGCCGTGTCCTGGGGACTGTCACTGCTCCAGAGGGACATTGTGACGGCTGGATTTGCAGAAGCAGCTGTGGCTGCCCCTGCATCCCTGGCAGTGCCCAAGGCCAGGTTGGCCACTGGGGCTTGGAGCAGCCTGGGACAGTGGAAGGTGTCCCTGCCATGGCAGGGGTGGCACTGGAGGGGATTTAAGATCCAACCCAAACCAGTCTGGGATTCTGTGACCTGTGACTGCAGACCTGTGAGTGGCAGCAGATCCCTGCACCCACATGCTTCCTTTCAGCTTCCAACACTGATTCTCCTGTTTGGCTGCCAGTTAGTTCTCCCTGGAAGACAGAACCCCTCACCTCCAACGAGCACCCACCACAGCTGAGGCAACACTACAAACAAGGAGCTTTCCCTTTTCCAGCAGACTCTTATTTCCATCAGTGCTTGTGTGAACGAAGCACAACAACTTCCATTCCTTTATCACCTAAAATGTCCAGGGCTGACACAACAAAAAGCTGCTCCTTTTTTCACAGCGAGCACACACCGACTGGAACTGTTTTAGCTGGATGCTGGAAGAATGTAGTAAACATAAAACCATGGAAGAGTTTCGGTTGGGAGGGACATTAAAGCGCATTTAATTCCACCCCTGCCACGGACAGGGACACCTTCTGCTGTCCCAGGCTGCTCCAAGCCTTGTCCAAGCTGGTCTTGGACACTGCCAGAGATCCAGGGGCAGCCACAGCTGCTCTGGGCAACAATAAAGTAGCTACAAACCCCCAGCAGTGAGGAAAAGCCCCAGCCTGAACTGATGACAGTGCTGAGACCACTTGGATCATCTTGAGGTGACACGTGGCTTCCTCCGCGACGAGGAGGAGGCACCAAGCCCAACTCCAGGCCTCAGCCACACCAGCCTGAGCATGAGAGCAGCCCCCAGCACCGACCTGGCCAGGGCACTGTGCCCAGCCCGGCCCTGGACTGACCTCATCGCTCTCCTCCACATCCACGTTGCCGTTGGCGTCGTCGTCCATCTGTTTGTGGATGTTGCGCACGGCCTCGAAGCTGAGCTGCTCGTCCTCGTCGTGGCACAGGGCCTTGTCGATGCGGCAGAACTCTGCTGGGAGCAAACACCAGCAGTCAGGAGGGGGCAAAGCACACATGGCAGAGGCACTTCCCGGGGAGCTGGGCCAGAGCTGGGAGCCATGGCAGGCTGGGGCACCAGCACAGCCCACGGCCCCTACCCACACGGGGCAGGGCAGGGCAGGGCAGGGCTGCTCCTCTCACCCCCAGCCCTCTGCATTCCCACCCGGGGCAGCTCCACCAGCAGGGGCTGGCTCCTGCCCACACCCCGAGCTCCACGTCTCCCTTGGAGGTTGTTGGTGTTGGCACGGCTGCAGCCGGGTTTGGGGGGGAAGAGCTGTGTGTTTATAAAACACGGCAGTTAAAAACCCTGCCCTCCTTCCTGATTATGGAACAGGCTTTTCTGGCTGCTTTTCACGTCCTTTTCTACTTTCCAAGACTAACACCTTAAACTTTGCTGCGTGCCCGAGTCTATGCAAGCACCCAAGGAGGCTGATCCAGCCCTTCCAGGGCACTGCTGGGTGGTGACACATGACCATGGGATGGGGAATCCTGAGGGACCTGGCCAGGCTGGAGAGCTGGGACCATGCCAAGGCCATGGAGCTCACCAGGGCCAAGTACAAGGTGCTGCACGGGCTGGGAGAGCTGGGGGTGTGCACCTGGAGAAGAGATGAGAGACCTCAGAGCCCCTTCCAGGGTCTAAAGGGGCTCTGGGAGAGCTGGAGAGGGACTGGGGACAAGGGAATGACTTCCCACTGGCAAGATGACCTGGACAATGATGAAGCCTCCTGCAGAGGCAGGGCTGGTGTCCTGCTGCTTCCCAAACCTTGGGAAGTTTATTCCATGCTAACTCACAGCTGTCCATGTGGCCAGAGGAGTCCAGCAGCCCTGTGCACTGGTGACCAAACCTCTGAGTGCACTGGGAACCTTTCCCAGGGCTCTCCTCTCCCCCAGGCCACTCCTGGCCAGCTGCTGAAGGACGCTGGCAGCAATAAGGAACACCCGGGATCACACAGACCTCGGAAGAACACTGGAGGCCCTGAGGTTGATGTGGAGAGATTTGGGGTTCCTCTCCTACCCTGCAAGAGTTTTCTCTATAGTCACTGCAAGAAGAGCTCAGACTCTGGGCTGGGCCTTTCTGTGCTGGCTCCTCCCGTTATCTCCGAGGCAGCGAGCAGGGACACGAGATGGTCTCTGTGTTTATGCTGCCCTTGGACCCGACTCCAGAAGGAAAAATGAAGCCAGGCTAAAAGATATCTCCCAAAATATTCCATGGTTATCTTGTTCCGAGCCTGTGCTTGTTGTTACAGGGAAGAGCATGGCAACGCTGCAAGCAAAGTTTGGATTATAAGAAGGGAAGGTCGTGTTATTGTAAAAATGGGTTTATTCAGATTAACACCCTCCTGACCACGGAACTCCTGAGCCCTGGCTCACGTCTGTCCAAGGGGTTCAACCAGGGCAGGAGACCTGAAGGGATAAAGTGGAAGGGATGAAGGACTGAGGGAGTCAAGGATTGAGGGGAGATGCCCAGATTTCCTGCCACCTCAAGGACAACCCCTGGGTATTTCCAGTTCAAATGCCAGCAATGCAGACTGACTGAGAGCAGCAGCAAGAGCAATAAAACAAGGGAGAAGAGCTGCCAGGTGCTGATAACCAACTACACCATCAACAGCAATCAGAGCAAAACCAGGGAGGAATTTGGTGCTTTCATCAAACCAGAAAGAGCCTGAATATGGGGCACAAGTGATTTAATCAGCAGATGACTCTGAACTGATAACATAATGGTCCCGAAATTTCAGCAGCCAGGATGGGCTATTCCCTCCCTGTTATCTCCCTTCCTCTCCCTGCTATCTGCATGGGCTGCAGCTGCAGGAATACCCAAATGAAGGAACAAAGACCAGCACCAGCCACTCTGCCAAAGACTGATGGAAGATTAAGCCTAAAGATCATAGCACAAAATCATCCTTGGGTGGGAAGGGTCCTTAAAGCTCATCCACACATTCCACTATCCCAGGCTGCTCCAAGCCCTGTCCGACCGGGCCTGGAATACTGCTGTCAGGCTATTCCAACACACCTTCAGCGAAAAATGCCTCTAAATTAGTGTGAAATTTGCTTTGTTTAAGTAAATCTCCCTCTCCAGAACGTCCAGCCCTGATTTTTGCTCCAGCGGCTCCCCGAGAGACACTTGCTGCCTGCTCCTCCCCGGGGCTGTGACTCCTGGCGTCCTTAGGAACAACACCTCCATCCTCACTCCCACCCCACCTCTCCCAGTCACCGGGAACCTTCTGTCTCCATCCCGCTGTTTGGTGGCTCCAGGCCTGGTCTTTATCTCCCCATTATCAACTCGATGGCTGCATCTGCCTGGCGTGGCAGAACAAAGAGTCCCTTGTCCCTCCCAGGGGGTGTCCCTGATGGGCCATTAACCGGAGCACATCAACACGGGCGTCTTCCCAACCCTCCTGCCGCCCTCACATCCCTCCTGCCGCCCTCACATCCCTCCTGCTGCCTTCATATCCCTGCTGCCGCCTTCCCAACCCTCCTGCTACCCTCACATCCCTCCTGCCGCCCTC
>VZTN01000122.1:134050-157558 GCA_013400515.1 Erpornis zantholeuca
CATCCCTCCTGCCACCCTCCCATCCCTCCTGCCGCCCTCACATCCCTCCTGCCGCCTTCACATCCCTCCTGCCGCTTCTTGTCCCTCCCGCAGCCTCAAAGGTGCCATCAAGGGACACCGCGGCCTAAGGGCTAAAGGAGAGCTGGAATTTCATGGAATCATCGAAGTTGGAAAGGCCCTTGGACAGCACCGAGCCCAACTGCTCCCCAGCACTGCCAAGGCCACCACTGACCATGCCCCCGTGTCCCCAAGTGCCACATCCACAGAGCTGTGAAATCCATCCAAGGAAGTGATTCCACCACTGCCCTGGGCAGCTGTGCCAGGGCTGGACAACATTTTCCATGAAGGAATTCTCCCCAGCATCCGACCTGAACCTCCCCTGTGCAACGTGAGGCCATTTTCACCTACCACGGAAGGCAGTTTGGGGTGGTTTTATACCAGATGACAGAGAGTGTCTTACGGTGGTCCTGGCTGGCACAAGCTGCCCAGAGAAGCTGTGGCAGCTCCAGCCAGGGAGACAAGCAGAACCCAACGGGACACGGCCCCACACCAGCACCTCTGGGCAGCTCTGCCTGGGCAGGGCTGGAGAGGACAGCCCTGTAACACCATTTCATTCCAGACCTTTCCTTTCTCACGGGAGATTCTCTCTGATGAGAATTTTGTTTGTTTAATTTCCCTTGATTTCCTCCTGCGAGGTCCCATTATCTTCAATAATGCCCCAAGCTCGTTAACAGCAGCACTCAGCCCTGCAGCTCCGAGCCCTGCAGCAGCAGCAGCCGTGGGGACAGCAGCTTAATTATTACAATTGTCATTTACATAACTGGCTTTTATAAACACTGGGAGGGCAGCCAAGGAAAAAAGCCCTATATTTGGGGAAAAAGAACTGTTTACATATTTCGCCCGTGTAAACAAGGGCTCGGATGAACTTCCGTGCTCAGGGTTCCTCCCCTGGAACTCTGGGTTTCCATTACAAAATGCCAAGGACAACTTCAGGAATTTTAATGAAAGCATTAAACTGTGAGGGATGTATCCAGAGATTTCCATTCCCTCTGGAGGGGTAAGGAATAGCGAGGGGAACCCTGAGAACCCTGGCATGTTACAAGGCAATAGAGCAGCAGCAGAGAGCAAGGCTGAAAGGGCACAGTAATAATCCTGGGTTTCCAGCTCTAACTCCCAAAGAGCAGAGCCTTATGGAGCTACAAGAGTATCCAGGCATTCCCGCTGTCAGAAAGTACTCAGAGTGTTTTTATACTTCAAGCTGACACTGTACAGCTGGGAATTGTTTACTACAGAGAACTGTCAGACTCCAGGTCTAAGCACCACACTCGCTCACAAGCACATGTGAAACTGACAAATAAATCCTAAAAAAGCCAAACCAAACCAAAACAAAACAGATTTATCAAACAGAATTGGGATTTTAGCACATGCCCGTTTGCCTACTCCTTGTGACTTACTTTCCCAGGCAAACTCCTTCCCTGGGAGCTGCAGAGCCAGGGCACCAAGTCTTGCCCTGGAAGGCAGCAGCCCAGAGGGCAGAGCTGGGTGGGAGATTGGGAAGTGGGAATTGTTCCCTGGCAGGGAGGGCAGGCCCTGGCACAGGGTGCCCAGAGCAGCTGTGGCTGCCCCTGCATCCCTGGCAGTGCCCAAGGCCAGGTTGGCCATTGGGGCTTGGAGCAGCCTGGGACAGTGGGAGGTGTCCCTGCCATGGCAGGGGTGGCACTGGGTGGGCTCTGAGGTCCCTCCGAACACAAATGAACCTGTGATTCCATGACCAACATGGACCTCATCCATGTCCCCACCTCCCTTAGGGCCTGGAAACTCCAACAGTGATTCTCCCAGCAGTTTTGGGATGTAGAATCTGGCAGCTGAAGGGAGTTTGCTCACAGCAGACAAAGGAGAGCATTCAAGCATCTGCTCAGCAAGGAATTATTCCCGTGCTCCTGTGTTCCCATTGCCCCTGGGACAGTGGGGTCCGGAGCAGTTCAACAAGAATTCACTGCACTCGAGTTTTTCACTTCATGGAATCCCAGGTTGGTTTGGGTTGGGAGGGACCTTAAAGCCCATCCAGGATCACCCCACCAGCCCCAGGTTGCTCCAACCTTCAACGATTACGGAAGTTTTAGGAGGAGTTCAAAGAGGCTTTTTCCCTCTAAGGGTGCACCTTGCACGACACAAAAAAACAAACCCTTGTACCCAACTCAGATTAAACAGTCTAGAAAAAATGTAAATCCAAGCAGAGGTTGAACTGTTTGATCTCTGAGAGGCTTTTAAAGAAGTACCAACACCCTCGGGTGTCTCTGCTTCGAGGTCCAACCCTAAATGTTCAGAAACCATTTAATAATAGTGCCCAGGGAAACAGTCCCGGGGCCAAATCTGTCTCCTCTGTTCTGCAAGTCCCCTGGTGTCTCAGGATCAGCATGACAAAGCCACACAGGTTCTCTCAGATGCAGGAGGAAGCCCTGTGTGATCCAGGGAGCCTCCTGGCACCACCACAGCTGAACACAGCCACAGGAAGGAATCAAGCAGCAAAGTGAGGTTATTGTACAGTCATGAACTTAAACTCAATCAGAACCTTAGAATTCCTTCCCCAAATGGGCTCCTCTCCTTGGCACACGCTCAGCATTTATTTACTACCATCAACTCTCTCATCAAAGAGTGCAATCAGCCTTTTTCATCCTCTCCATGCACCAATTTACTGATTTAATGCCAGCCCATTGCTTCCAAACATCCTCCCCCTTCCCCACAGCAGCAGCAGCACCACAACCCTTTCATCCCCAGCTTCCACGCAGTCCTCTCCACCAGGACTGTGTCACCCCACTTTTCTTCAAGTGCTTTACTCTTCCCAACCCATTAAATCAACTCACACCCCCAAATCAGACACAACCCCCCAGAAACAAGGCTGTTTTCTGTTAAGAATTGGAAGCACATCCCATCCCATCCCATCCCATCCCATCCCATCCCATCCCATCCCATCCCATCCCATCCCATCCCATCCCATCCCCTGCCTCNCCATCCCATCCCATCCCATCCCATCCCATCCCATCCCATCCCATCCCATCCCATCCCCTGCCTCTCCTGGCAGTGCCCACCCCTCCTCCTGCCCATGCTGTCCCAACACATGATCCACTCGGTGTACAACCACCGTCTCTAGCAGAGTTTTTGGGAATGACTCCACCCTCCCTGTGGCTCCCAAACCTCCCCAGAGCAGATCTGGGCACCCTGACTTGGGTGCTCCAGCCTCCAAGTGCCAACTTCACCCATTTCCTTCCGGAGGGATCTTTGTTTGCTTTCCTCAGGCCCGAGGACTGTGGATATTTCTCCTGGGCTGAACAAATAAGATAATAGAGGTTTTGGTACCACCCTGTCAGGCACAGCGGCTCTGCCCACGGGCAGCTCCAAAATACCACGTCAGGGCTTCTCTGGAGGAGCAGCAGAAGCCAAAATATCCCGTGGGCAGGGAAGTTCTAAGGAGCTGAAATAACTGGAGATTGGGTTACTTCATAACCATAAACCAAGAAATCTGACTGCTGACACATTCCTGCCCTGTTGTGTGGAACAAAACTGAATCATTCCTACTGCAGCCACTGCCAGGGCCATCCAAAACTGATGGGAGAGAAACTCTTTACAGGGGAATGGGGGACATGGCTTTAAAATAAGTGACAGGACATGGGGGAATGGTTTTAAAATAAGAGAGGAGTTAGACTGGAGACAGGATAAGCTCTTCCCTGTGAGGATGGTGAGGCCCTGGACCAGAGAAGCTCTGACGCCCCATACCTGGAAGTGCCCAAGGATGGGATCTGGAGCCACCTGGGATAGTGAAAGGTGTCCCTGCCCATGGCAGGGGTGGCTCCAGATGAACTTTGTGGTTCCTCCCAACTCAAACCACTGCAGGATTCCGTGATCCCATGTGTTGGGAATGCTCTGCAGAACCCTGGCAGTGCTGGGGGCAGGTGGGGGCACAGAAAGAGCTGTGCACCAGAGGGATCCACAGGACTGGGCTATCCTGTGGCACCTGCTCCAGTTCCCAGGGACCCAGGATCAACACTCCTGCTCCACAAAGACACAATTATCCCATGGCCCACACTAGCTTTCCAGTGATTTTCACACAATCCCAAAACGGTTTGGGTTGGGAAGAACCTCAAAGGTCATTGAGTCTCACCCCTTCCCACGGGCAGGGACACCTTCCACTATTGCAGGGTGCTCCAAGCCCTGTCCAGCCTGGCCTTGGACACTTGCAGAGATGGAGCACCACAGCTTCTGTTCTGTGTACTCTGAAAGTCCCCCAGTGAGGGGTGGGAAGGAATCCAAGCCCCTGTGGGTCCCCATCCCAGCCGTGAGTCAGCGCTCCAGGCAGCCCCAGCCCACGGCGCCGGCTGCCGCACACCGGGATCCAAGCTCATAGCCACTGAGTGAAAGAGAAATTGCTGAAAGTCAGGAAACCACATAATGGACGAGTGAGTCATCCCTGCCTGAAAAACTGAAGACACCAGAGAAAGCTGAAAAGAAGTCAAAGACAAACCCACAACATTCCTACAGTTCCATCCCGCCACCTCTGAGCCAGGAGATCCATTACTGCGGCACTGCCTGCCCAAAGCCAGGGATTCCCAGTGCCAGCTCTGGGCACGGCGTGTGTGTTATACCCACAGCAAAGAACACCTGGAGCAGGAGGAGCTCAAGATACAGAAGCAAAAATTTTAGTAGCTCTGACAAGGTGACAGAAATACAGAATTCCCCTCTTGCTGTCAGAATTTACTGAGAAATCATAGAAGGGCAGATAGGCTCATGTTGGAAGAGAGCTCAAAGCCCACCCAGTGCCACCCCTGCCATGGGCAGGGACACCTTCCACTGTCCCAGGCTGCTCCAAGCCCTATCCAGCCCTGCCCTCTGGCACTGGGAAGCCATTCCCTGCCTCCTGTCCCTCCATGCCTTGGCCCCAGTCCCTCTGCAGCTCTCCTGGAGCCCCTTCAGGCTCTGCAAGGAGCTCTGAGCTCTCCCTGGAGCCTTCTCCTCTCCAGGTGAGCACTCCCAGCTCTCCCAGCCTGGCTCCAGCTCTTGGAACATCTTTGTGGCCTCCTCTGGACTGTCTCCAGCAGCTCCATGACCATTCCAAGCTGGAGGCCAGGGATGGAGAGCTCAGAGCTGACCCAAAATCCAGGCTCACAGACTGGTTGAGTCTCACCTTCACAGCCTCACAGGATGGCTGAGAGCCCAGTGGACATCCAGAAGGGCTCTTCCCTGCATTTCCTGGCCTCTTCCACCCCAGCAGCCCAGGCTCCAAGGACTCCCCCGGTCCCTTCCCAGACACACTGCTCCATAATTAATCCAAGGGAAGCAGCACCATTCCCACACTGCCGTACAAGGACAGCTTCTCCCAATTTTAGCCTTATTTATCCCTCGTGTCTCACCAAGAACTGATGATTTCCATGTTCACAGGAACCCTGGAGGGCAGGAAACACAGTGACAACAGCCACTGCCTTGGCCATGGCACACACTGCACAATGTGCCTTTCCTAGAGCCAGAAGGAATGAGCTGCTCCCGAACCACCCACGCTGCAGGATGGGGCCCTGCTGCAGCTCGTGCCTTTCCCACCAAAGCCTTTCCCTTCCACTGAAGAACAGGACTCCAAGCGGGCAAGGCCCTGCCAGGGTGAGCTGCTGCCTGTCCCCAGATTCCTACAGCTGATCCCACAGGAAATCCCTAACCCTAACCTCAATTATCCAACCTCAACAACAGCCTGCAACCATCAGCTTGACTTCTTTGGGAACAAAAACGCTTCCCAGTGATCCTGTTAGCCTCCACTTCCCGAAACTCAGCAAAGCCACTCTCCTGTGTAATTCCCTTCCCACAAGGATCAGGACAGCAGCAAAGGGGGACCTGAGGCAGACAGGGATCCTGGCACACGGTGGAGGAGAAAGCCAGAGACATGGGAAGAAGGGGGAGGAAAGGAGGAGGAAGGAGCCAGTGAATAACAAACAGGAGTCTGCAGAAAAGCCAAGTTTGGTTATTCTCTGTGCTCACAGACCTGTTCGGTTCCAGGCACAAAACGGCGACAGTCAGGAATCCCAGAACAAGAACAAGATCCTGGGTGTGCCAGGCACTGCCTGTGCAGGGCCCTCAGCAGGGGAATGCTACCAGATCCCACATGAGACAAGCTAATGACATGGCAGAACAGGGGACTAGAGGTAAAGGAGGAAGAAAGTGCCATCTCTCTGCAGGACAGGCTGCAGGAGAGTGGTCACACTGCTCCTGAGAGAGAATCCCATCCCCACTTGTCCGGGGGGAGGGAAAAGGCTCTTCCCAGAAAACCCCACACATCTTTATTCCACTGAGTGCTGCTATAAAAGGTGACCCCGAGCCCCAGGTACTTCCTTTCCCCATGAGCAGTCACTGCCAGGGGACAGCACACGGGGCAGCAGAGCATGACAAAGCAGCAATTCAGGGGCAGCACCAGTGGCACAAATGAAAATAAACCCCTGCAGTAGCAGGCAAAGTTCATTCATATTAGGAAAACAGCAGTTTTAAGATATTTTTTCTTCCTTGCCAGCCAAACATGAGCACTTTGGGTTACATCAGGGCCAGGAGAATCACAGAGTATCCTGAGCTGGAAGGGACCCTCAGGGATCACCCAGTGCCAGCTCAGACCCCCCAACAATCCCAGCCTGGCCATCCCTGGCAGCAGTGCCCAAAGGCTCCTGGAGCTGTGGCAGCCTCGGGGCCGTGCCCATTCCCTGGGGAGCCTGGGCAGTGCCCAGCACCCTCTGGGGGAAGAACCTTTCCCTGCTCTGCAGCCTGAGCCTGCCCTGGCCCAGCTCCAGCCACTCCCTCAGGTATAAAGAATCATCTGTGGATGGGATGGGCAATCAGCAATGATCCCATACGTGCTGGTACAAGGCAGGTGTTCCTGAATTCCAATCCTGTCCCAAAGTGAGAGCTGCTATTCTTTAATCCAATGGGAAAATGAGAAGCCCTCCCTGCTCTGAGCAGGCCCATGCTGGCAGTGAACGAGCCCTGCCTGCCTGGAGCTGAGCTGGTGCTGCCTCACTGGAAAGGTTGTTACTAAAATAACAATTTAAAAAGAAAGTCTTGAAATGAGTCACTGTGGAACCAGGATTAAATTGGGAATTTTATGCTTTGCTACACTGGAAGATGGAAATGCTCCTTTTGGGAGATAGTGGGGAGATTCACCCCTCAGATAAGAAACACCTCTCCTAAAGTGGCTGTTTTCTGAGGGTGATCAGGGAAAGAGGAACTTTCTAGAACAGATACAGACCAAGAGCAGCACTGGAACCCTGAGGCTCCTCATCCCAGCAGGGTCCCAGCAGTGCTGGGGCAGCAGAAGGTGACACAATACACAAGATGTCACATCTGGGCCATGAAACCTGGGGGGTGGGAGCAGGAGCTGCCAAAACCAGAAGGGAATCACAAAACCACTGAGGCTGGCAAAGCCCTCCCAGCCCAGCCAGGCCAAGCTGTGCCCCATGCCCCCCTTGTCCCCAGCCCAGAGCACTGAGTGCCACCTCCAGCCCTTCCTGGCACCCCTCCAGGGATGGGCACTGCAAACCTCCCTGGGCAGCTCTTGCCAAGGCCTCCCCTCCCTTGCCATGCACAAATTGCTCCTGGTGTCCAAGCTGAGCCTCCCCTGGCCCAGCCTGAGGCTGTTCCCTCTCCTCCTGTCAAGGGGGAAGGAGAAAAGGAAGGTGATTGTGATTCCATCAGCTCAGCAGCTCCTCAAACCTCACCCTTGGCCTGAAAAAATCCACCTGGAGAGGCAGCTCCCACACCTGGCTTCCCTGAGGACCAGGAGACACAGGGCCACTTGTGCTTTAGGAACAGCAGATTTCAGAGCAATCCCAAATCTCAAATGCTCTTTCCCTGAACATGGACTTTCCAAAATCCTCCAGGCTCTTTACAGTAATAAAGAGGCTTTAAAAGACAAGATGGGAACTCCTTGGACAACATATTCCTTATTCTCAGCACACAGGGAAGAGCTCTGGCGTGATGCAATCCCTGCTGCAGTTAAACATTTTAAACTGACGTTGTGTAAGCAAAAACCCAAGGAAGGAAACCTCCAAACCCTTCCCGAGCCCAGCTCCAGTGCTGCCACAGCTGCTGCTCCTCCGCCTGTGCTAAACCCAGCTTAACCCTCCCTGAGCCTGCCCAGAGTCACCTGGGAACACCGAGTGTAGAATGGGTGGAAAATCCTCAAATTTGAGCAGATTTGGTGTCCATCCCTTCCCCCAGAAGGGCAGCTTGCCTTCTCCCCATCATTCCTAAACCATGATTTAGCTGTGGCTTCCCCAAGGAGAGGCACTGCAAGGTTTGGAATGTGCCCTGGTCCCGAGCCCTGTGCTGAGAGGAGTCAGATTTAGGGGAAGCTGAGGCAGGAAAGGCACAGTTTTCCAGAGTCAGACCATGACAGCCCAACCATGGAATTCCAGACTGGCTGGGGTGGGAAGGGACCTCAAAGCCCACCCAGTGCCACCCCTGCCATGGCCTGCCCTCCCTCTCAGGGAACAATTCCTTCCCAAGAATTCCTAATCTATCCCTGCCCTCTGTCCCTTGTACCACGTACCTGCACGTGCAGCTTTTACTGCCCCAAGTGCCCCCTCAGGGCCCAGGGCCGTGGGCTGGGGGTTGCAGGTGCTATTTCCACCTGCCCCACAGCTCAGTGAATGCCCAGATCCCACCCTCCCTGCTGCCTTCCCCACAGAACTCCGTGATCCATGTCCCCCCCGTTATTCCCAAGCACCAAGGAGCCTTTCAGAGCACCCCGGGCACGGAGGCAGGGGAGCAGGGCTGGGTCTGACCCTGTCACCGCTGGAGCTGAACAAACAGATCCTTCCCACAGCCAGGAACTCGCTAAGAAAATGCCCCACGGAGTTTCAATGAGAGGATAAATCACTCGGGAAGGGAATGGCAGAGGCTGATGCGAGGGGCCCGAGGTGGCCCCGGCATGAATCCATGGCACAGCCAGTGCTTGGAGCAGCACTCCAAGGGCAAACAAATAAATTCCTCAGGCACCTTCCTCAGCACTCCATAAATCCTGCAGGCACATGGAGGCAGAAGGTGGGAGCTGTGTGCTCGGCTGAGCCCTGAGCAGCCACCGCTCCCAGAGCCATTCCCAGCACAGCTTTAGTCCTGGTTTGGGATTACAGTGGTTCTCCCTCCCCTCACGCCCTGGCAGAGCCTGGGATCACAAAGCTCACATGGAAGGGCTGTGCGTGTCCAGAGGGGGGCTCAGTGCCACTGAGGGGGGCTCAGGGAGCAGGATCCCACTCCTTGTTCACATCTGCCATCCCATCCTGGCAGGCTGCACAGGGAATACTCCCCACAGGAGCAGTGCCCTTGGAACAACAGCTCTCTCTCAAGGAGCTGTCCTGGAGCTTGCAATCTCCTCAGGAAAGCACACGGAGTGTGAAACACACAGAGCACAGGACAGAAAGCCCAGGCTGGATCCAACAGCAGCTTGGGAACCAAGCACAGTGTCCGTGGCTGTGCCCATGAACACGGAACCCTCCGTTTACTGGAGGGTAATTACAGACCAGCACAGCTTCCAGTGAGCTGAGGCTGCCTCGGAGGTCTGCTTCACATCAGAGAAAGTGGCCTTGACTTATTAAAAAAGATTCTTAGTCCCAAACACGTGTGGGAGGGACCAAGGCTTTCTGCATGACATCAACCACCAAACTGGAGAGAACAGCAGCTTTCCATGTGCAAATTCAAAATAAAATATTGCCATTACTGCACAAGAAAAGAGAGATTTAACAGAACGTTATTATTGTCATGAACAGCTCAACAGTTACATTCTAAAAAGACTTGCACCTGGTCTCTTCTTCAAAGAGACACAGAAATCCACCCAGTGCCGCCCCTGCCATGGCAGGGACACCTCCCACTGTCCCAGGCTGCTCCAAGCCCCAATGGCCAACCTGGCCTTGGGCACTGCCAGGGATCCAGGGGCAGCCACAGCTGCTCTGGGCACCCTGTGCCAGGGCCTGCCCTCCCTGCCAGGGAACAATTCCCACTTCCCAATCTCCCACCCAGCCCTGCCCTCTGGCACTGGGAAGCCATTCCCTGCCTCCTGTCCCTCCATGCCTTGGCCCCAGTCCCTCTCCAGCTCTCCTGGAGCCCCTTCAGGCCCTGCAAGGAGCTCTGAGCTCTCCCTGGAGCTTCTCCTCTCCAGGTGAGCACCCCCAGCTCTCCCAGCCTGGCTGCAGCTCTGTGGCCTCCCTGGACTCTCTGCAGCAGCTCCAGGTCCTTCCTGCGCTGGGAGCAGCTCTGCTGTGGGTTCAGCCCAGGGCAAGAGGACTCTGGGGTGGAGCTGCTGTTCCTGCTGGAGGAGAGCAGTGCCCATCCCACCCCATCCCACTCCCCAGATCACCTCGCTTGAAGCTCCATTTACCAAGAGTTTCGGCAACTTCACTTGGAGGGGAAAAAAGCATTTGTGGGGAAAAATGAATGTTACTTTTTCAGTCTTATATTTTCATGCTACATCAGCTGACCTGAAAAAAATCCCCAAAACCCAAAAANCCACAGCTGCTCTGGGCACCCTGTGCCAGGGCCTGCCCTCCCTGCCAGGGAACAATTCCCACTTCCCAATCTCCCACCCAGCCCTGCCCTCTGGCACTGGGAAGCCATTCCCTGCCTCCTGTCCCTCCATGCCTTGGCCCCAGTCCCTCTCCAGCTCTCCTGGAGCCCCTTCAGGCCCTGCAAGGAGCTCTGAGCTCTCCCTGGAGCTTCTCCTCTCCAGGTGAGCACCCCCAGCTCTCCCAGCCTGGCTGCAGCTCTGTGGCCTCCCTGGACTCTCTGCAGCAGCTCCAGGTCCTTCCTGCGCTGGGAGCAGCTCTGCTGTGGGTTCAGCCCAGGGCAAGAGGACTCTGGGGTGGAGCTGCTGTTCCTGCTGGAGGAGAGCAGTGCCCATCCCACCCCATCCCACTCCCCAGATCACCTCGCTTGAAGCTCCATTTACCAAGAGTTTCGGCAACTTCACTTGGAGGGGAAAAAAGCATTTGTGGGGAAAAATGAATGTTACTTTTTCAGTCTTATATTTTCATGCTACATCAGCTGACCTGAAAAAAATCCCCAAAACCCAAAAAAGGAAGTTGAGTTTCTCTCTATCAGCTCTCCTGACCAGTACCAGCACACAGCCACTGGCTGTACTGGTGAGATTTCTTTCCCAAGAGCAGAAGTGTCACCTCTGCAGCACTTTCCCCCCCCCCCCCAGCCAGAACACACAGGACTAAGTTTAGCCATCGTTAGGCCACAGATAAATCCCTCCTAACCCCTGTCCTCTCCCAGGGCCAAGGAGGCACCAGCAAACCAAGCCATCTGCAAAGAGCTCTGCACTCACCCAAATCTGACTCTTTAAACTCATTATTCAGGGCTAGTTCCTTGCAGCTCTTCCAGGACCGGAGGAGCAGCAGCCCTGGGATCTGAGCAGCAGCACTTGGGTACATTGGGCTGCAAAAACCCTGTCAGGGTGTGAAATTCTGGGTTATTGCTGTGCTGACTCAGCGCTCAGCACCAGCCACAGCCACGTTTAAGGGCTGTGTTTACCAAAGGGATAACTCTGGCTACCAGGGAAGCTCCCTGCCAAATCCTAACACAAACACACAGGTGACTCAGGAAGACGAGCCCAGACTCCTCCGGATCTTTTTTAATACCTCATTAATCAGGAAAAAAACACTCTATATCCTCCAGGCAGAAAATATTCCTTCCAGCAGCAGCATAAAGGGGAAAAGAAGCCACGAGCTTTCCTCCCTCCTCTGCTACAAAACAAGGAACTTCCCTGCAGCTTCCCTGAAAATTCTTGTCTAAACTGCTCACAAGTGGCACAGGCTGCCAGGGCAGAGATGGAAGCACATCCCTGGAGGGTTTAACAGCCCTGTGGACATGGCACTTGGGGACATGGGTTAGCTGAACTCTGCAAGGGTTTTTCCAACCTAAATAATTCCATGCTTCTCTCCACTAAACCCGGCCCTTTCTCACCTTGTGCACCAAAGCCTTCACAAGTATTTCTACCAACGCTCACACAAAGACTCTACCGAACAATAAAGCCTTTTCCCTCCTTCTTTCCAACACAAATTCCCTTGTTTCTTTAGGACAGTTGTGCTCTGGTGCAATGTCCAAGAAACCCCAGCAGTGCAGGTGCAACCAACCTGGTCTGCCATGAGCAGGCACAAGGGACTTTCCTTGAGGATTCATTTCCGAGGAATTCAGCCACAGAATCATTTAGACTGGAAAAGCCCTCCAAGGTCATCAAGTCCAACCTCATTCCAGCAGCTCCACATCCTCCTGATGTTGGACCAGGGCTGGGGCAGCTCTGCAGGTGGGGGTCTCACCTGAGTGGGGCACAATCCCCATCCCCTTCCCATGCTTGGGATCTGTGGACCACAGCACACAAGGCCAGGATGCATTGATTTGCCCAAGTGTCACAGATCCCCCTTTGGGCTGCTCAGAATCAAACACTGAATTCCTGCTCCCTTCCCTCCCTGGCACACACAGGCAGGTCCAAGGTGCCCAACCCCACCAGTGACAGACTCCAGGCAGCTCCACGAGTGCCCAGCCCCACTGGGACCCCGGAGTGAGCAGCAGAGCTCAGCCTGGGCAGTGTTCCTTCCCAGCCCCTGCTATTGCTCCATCTGGGCACGTCTCTGGAGGTGTGGGAGGCCTCTGGCCTGGGGGATGAGCAGATACACACCAAGGTGCTCAGTCACTCCCAGAGGCAGGAGTGAACCCCCAGCATTCCCAGGAATGCTGGATGTGCCACAGGCTGAGCCACCACGCTGCCTTTGAGAGTGTCCCCAGTGCCTGCTCTGCCAGGTGAGCTCCTGCACAGCAGTGAGATCTCTGCACTCTAACCCTGCCTTGGGAACTGCCCAGTGCTTCCACATCCCAGTGCATCCCCATCTGCTGGATGTTCAGCACCGCGAGGCTGAACATCCCAGAGCCGTGGGGAACTCTGAGGAGTCAGAAGTGACATTCCCAGCACAGACATTTGGCAGATGCTGGAGAAGCCACCTGAGTTTGAACCACAGAGCAAGGCTTGGGATTGGTTTAACAATTCCTGTTCCCTGAGTGAACAGCAGCTGGAGTTTCTCTCAACCCCAAAGGAATCGCAAGAATGAACCCATTGCACATTTTCAGTGGGAATTAGGATGAGGTGGGGTGAAATGTCTCCCTCTTCCCACACCTCAGGCAACCTCTACCCCAGTTCCAACGCCCCTGGCAGGACCCAAGAGCAGCAGCACATCCCCATCCCTGTGGGCACAGCAGGGCTGTGCTGCTCCCAGCTTCCCTGCTGCTTCTCCCACTGGAGCTCAGCTGTGTCCTGGATCCTCCCCAAGCTCCCAATCTCGGCCCCTCAGGAGGGCACCAGGGCCATCATGGGATTTGGGGCTCCCTGAGCTCAGGTGCCTGTGCAGAGGCTGCATTGCTCTTCCAAAACCCTGAGTGCTGCCAACACAGCAAAGAGCCAAAGGTACTGCAGAGACTCTGTCTGGGATAAGCTGGACAGCAGGACAGCAGGACAGCAGGGTACCTCCTCCCAGCAGAGTCCCAGGGAGCGGGAAAGCATCTCAGCCATTTCACCTTGTTAGGCTGAGTGGCTGAAAATAGCCCTGGGATGAAAAACAAACCAGCTGGACAAGTTCTCCAAAGCGGGAGGCTCTGGCCAGCAGCAAGCAGAGCTCTGTCCATCCCAGAGCTCTGTCCTGCCTGGCGCTCTGTCCATCCCAGAGCTCTGTCCTGCCTGGCGCTCTGTCCATCCCAGAGCTCTGTCCTGCCTGGCGCTCTGTCCATCCCAGAGCTCTGTCCTGCCTGGCGCTCTGTCCATCCCAGAGCTCCAGAGGGGTCACCAAAGGAGCATCCCCCCAGGCCAGCCCACAGGAAAGGAGGGGTGGCAGGGAGAGCACTGCCCCATCCAGCAAACCTTTGAAGATACCCATCTCAAAGGATGGCACAGGAATGCCAGGCATTTCCATTACGGGCTCTGACACGACAAACTCCAAGGGCTGAGCCTCACCCTCTGAAGCACGAAACATTTTTCCTCCTTTCCCAAGAGAAAAAATAAAAGATGGGAGGAAAAATAACCAGCAACCCCACTTCTCACACCAACTGCTGTCGGGAAAACTCTAGGATCATCCTGCAGCGTGGCAGAACAGCACTGAGTGCCCTCCATACCCTTTTCCACCATCTTCCTCTGTTCATGATACAGCAAGTGAAACAAGAAACAGGAAAACCTGTTTATCTCCAAAACCCAGAGTGCAAATCTCCAGGAAACAGCGTGGTCCATGAGAAACCTCTGAGAGCAGCAGGAGCAGAGGCCAGGAGGACAGTGCTTGGGGTGGGACAGGGACAGCCCCCATCACTGCCCCACCAAGAGATCCCTCTGCCAGGTGTGCAGCCATCACCACTCCCACAACACCATCAGCATCTCCAAGCTAGTTTGCACACTTCCCAGTTTCACAGTTTTGGAGCACGTCCTCTCTCATCCAGAGGCCCTCCAGGACACAGCTTAATTAACTGACTGTCCCCTCAGCAGGCCAGGCTGCAGGAGTGCCATTTCCACCTGCCACCCCTGAGGGAAGCCGAGGAACCTCCTCATCTTCCCAGCAGTGCAGCAGAAGGTCCTGCTCACACCTCTCGGGACACCACAGCCAGAGCCAGCCTGGGCTCCGGGAGGGAGCTGGGAAGCCAAACAGATGGAGACCCTGGGCATCAGGACAGAGCAGAGATGGGGCTGCCCTGGCAGAGCCTGGCACAATCCAACCCCCCAAATCCCCTGGGAGCATCACTGGCTGTGCTGTGTTTGTGCCCCAGTCCTGGCCGGGGACAAACCAACCTGAGTCCCCAGGCAGGATGGATGGATCCACCTGGATCCACATATCCCACAGATAAAAGCATGGCATCGACAAGAACTTCCTTCCTGATGCTTTCCACAGGTTTGAAAAGAAAACCAAACCTCCTCCTGATTCTGCAGTTTGCAGGCCACGCTCACAGTGAAACCCAGAAACATGGAACTGCTTCAAGATCCTCAGAGCCTCCCTCAGCCACTGCCCCACCAACACCTCAGCCCTGCCTTCTGTCCTTCCACCTCCCACAAGCCAATGCCAGCGCTGAGGGGCCCGGCTGGGACCCAGCTCCAGGAATGGCAGCCAGAGGAGGAGGCTGGGAGGCTGCAGGAGGATCTGCCCTGCCTGAGATGGGATCACTTCCCTCAGCAGCAAGCCCTGGGCACGGCCCCAGCAGTGGGAAAAGCCATCACACGGGGATGCAGGGGGAATAACCCCTCAGAGCCTGCCTGGCATGGAGGTCTCCTCCCCTCACCTGCAGCCCTGGAGCTGCTCCGTGACAAGCACGAGGCCTCCAGGGGATGCCAAACCTGGAATTTTGCTTTCCTAGCACCAAGCAGCAGAACAAACCCACCCAGGCACCCTTAACAACAGCAGCTGCTTGGCGCTCAACACTTCCAGAATTATTTCTCTCCCCCCAAAAATTAGTTTCTATCCTCCATCCATCTCTATCTAGTTAAAAAATAACTTTTTTTCCCTTTGGCTTACTCACCCATTAATTATGTCCTGGCACTCTTACAGATCTAAACACACGCATTGCTTAGCAGCTTTAATCCTGAATTATTCCTCCCTTCCCTGCAATCCAAAGCCTCCCTTGCCTGGGAAGGGGCAGGCTGTTCCAACCAGCAAGCTGTTCCTCTCTAACTCGGAGAGGAACATTCCTCAAGTTCTCCTGTTTATTGTGTTTTTATCCTCCCAGAACGGCCAAATTTACGGCACCAGAGCTCCAAACCTGCAGAGAAGAATTAAACTGACCTTAAAACTCTGTCCTTCAGGGAAAAACAAACACTTGGCTACAAAAATAGTGTCTTTTCCAGCAAAACGTGTGTGTGTGTGTTACCAAACATCCCCGTTTCCAACTGCACTGCTGCTGCTTCCACTTTCTGAGAGCTGCTGGGATCAGCAAGTTCCACATCCCGGAGGAGGTGAAGGGATGGTGGAACTGAGAGCACGCAGAGCTCCTTGGTGGGATGAAGTGCACTTCCAGGGAAGTGTTGTAGTTGCCTCTGTGGATCCTGCAAATGTCTCTTACAGCAAACCTCAGCAAGGTGTAGATAAAAATATCTATACAGGCCAGAGGCAACCACTCGGGCTGGTGAGAGACTTCCAAGGAGCACTTGGTGCTTCCCAAAGTCAAACTCCACAGATGTCCATGACACACAGTGAGTTAATGCATTTTCCAAAGTGGAAAAAATAGGTTACTTAAAAATAGGTCCATAATCCAAACAAACAAGCATCCCGGTACTATTTCACAGAGGGAAAACAAGCAGGCAGTGACAATCCAGGGACAGAACCACACGTGGCTCCCTAGTGACTTCTTTATGCTCCTCTGAAGGTTTTCCACTGATTGCAGAGCTGGGGACTTCGGCCAGGACAAGCTCCTGGGCACAGTCCTGCCATCGCTCCTTATCGTTAACTGTATTATTAGGATTACTGCAGAGAGCTCAGAGCCCTTCCAGAGCCTAAAGGGGCTCCAGGAGAGCTGGAGAGGGACTGGGGACAAGAACCTGAAGGGACAGGAGGCAGGGAATGGCTTCCCAGTGCCAGAGGGCAGGGCTGGGTGGGAGATTGGGAAGGAATTGTTCCCTGGGAGGGAGGGGAGGCCCTGGCACAGGCACAGCGTGAGGCAGGAACTCCTCAAGGCTCCCACGTGCTGCAGCAGTGGCAGAGCAATGGCTTTAATTAAAGAGTCCTTCATCCCCACCAGCACCACCTAAAGCTGAGCCAGAGCTCTGGAGGTGCCAGAAAATTAATCAGGCACGGCTGCAGGGGCTGGGGAAACAAAGGTGAGCGAAAATTAAAGTGTTCCAGAGAGCCCAGCTTGGATCAGCCACGGGAGCAGAGCAGACGAATCAGCACAACAGCGCTGCCTCTGTGGGAAACATCCCTAAATTCCAGCAGCAAATAAAAGTCTGGAGGGCGAGAAGGAGAAGCAGCAGGGCCCAGGGCTGCACATGGTAACAGGGAGAAGGCAGAAAAGAGGCCAAAACCCCCATTATTCGAAGAATCCCAGACTGGGTTGGGCTTGAAGGGACCTCAAAGCCCACTCAGTGCCACCCCTGCCATGGCAGGGACACCTCCCACTGTCCCAGGCTGCTCCAAGCCCCAATGGCCAACCTGGTCTTGGGCACTGCCAGGGATCCAGGGGCAGCCACAGCTGCTCTGGGCATCCTGTGCCAGGGCCTGCCCTCCCTGCCAGGGAAGGATTTCTCCCCAGTAGCACTTCACTGACACAAGGAGGGGTGATGGAATCTCCTTCTCCAGCTGGGGGCATTCCCAGACCTTCACCCAAGAGCAGTTAAGGTCCCATCTCCGTTTCCAGCACGTTCCTGCCCCTCCACATTAGGGCTCCACACACCTGGACCACTGGGAAAAGGAAGCTCCAGGTCCCAAAAGGCCTTTCCAGTGGGAATCCCAGAGCTGCCAGTGAGAGCCACAACTCTCCCACGTGCTCTGCCTGCTCAGGAGTTTGTTTCTCCCACTCTGGATTTAAAGCAAAGCTAATTAATGAAGGAAACAGCTTTCTTAACGCTAATGAGTTAGTGCAATTAGGGCTCTGGGGAGCAGAATGCCAGGCTGGGCACAGTCCAGCACCGAAGGGTGTCCAGGCCTGGCACTGACCCTGGGCTTGGAACCCCCCGGGACACGAGCCACTGCCAGCACAGCCTCCAAGTGGGACAAGCAGCAGGAGAGGGATAACCTCAGGGAAAAGTGCTGCTTTTCAACCACCTGCTCATAGAAAGGGATTTGTAACTAACAAATCACACAATCCCAGGATCCCTGAGGCTGGCAAAGCCCTCCCAGCCCAGCCAGGCCAAGCTGTGCCCCATGCCCACCTTGTCCCCAGCCCAGAGCACTGAGTGCCACCTCCAGCCCTTCCTGGCACCCCTCCAGGGATGGGCACTGCAAACCTCCCTGGGCAGCTCTTGCCAATGCTAAATCCCTGTGGAATTATACCAGAATGGCCTTTTAGCTCCCTTCCCAAGCCCCAGGCAGATCATGAACTACCCCTCACTGGAGGGCACCTCAGCCCCCCTGGGCTGTCCCTGGGCACTGACCTGTCCCTCCATCCCCTGCCTGGAGGAGGAGGAGAGAGCTCTCACAGGGAATTGTGATATACCAATGAGCCAAACACCAACGGAGCAGGCCAGAGAAAAGCAAAGTGCTTTTCCCTCTTGCTGCCTCTGGGACACCACTCCAGGGCCACCAAAGCACCCAGAGCTCTGTGGCCACAGCACAAGGGGTGTCAGGAGGCTCCTTCCTCACACATTTACTGCTCCCTCCCCTCCTGAGAACAAAGGACAGAAAGGACAGAAGGATTGCACCTTGCACTTCCCACGTGGATAGGTGTATCCCTGCCCCACTGTGGGAAAGGCCAACCCCAGAAGGCCAGCTTGGAGCAGGAGGGCCAGCTCCTCCAGGCCAGGCAGTGTCCCAGCAGCTCCCCTGGGAAGGGACCACCCAGGGGGCACAGGAGAGATGGGAGAGAGCTGCTTCCCAAGGCAGTACATAAATAAATCTAACAAGAAATTAAATTAAGATCCTCTCTCTGATCCAGCTAACCATTACTCCAAGTTTCTGGGCCAAGCAGGGAAGGGAATGAGCTGGAGGGAGCCAGGAGCTCCCCAGCAGCCCTGGTGCTGCCCAGCCGGCCCTGCTGCTCCTCCTCCTCCTCCACATGAGGCCAGTTTGCTGCCAAAACACAGTTTTTCCACCTCTCAGAACGGCAATTCCTCGAGATGAGTTTCATTCCCGAAGGAAGCCAAGGCTGTGCAATCCACTGGGGTTTCCAACTGAGCTGGGGGAGAACAGGGACTATTTCCTGGCAGAGTCTTCCAAGCACTCTCTGACCGCCTTGCCTCCCTTGCCCAACCCAAAGCTGCTGCTCACAGGTGCCAGTTCTACTCAGTGAATGTGCACTCCTCGAAGGAATTAATTGAACAGCAAACCTCCTTTGAAAGGCACTTTATCCAGGCAAGGAGAGCTAGCAGGTCGCTGTGCCCCACAGCTCTGCCAGGCCCGTGGAAGGACAGGCTGCAGGAGCTGCTCCAGGGCACGTGTGCTTGGACCAGGCACCACCAGGGGCTGGGGGCCAGGGCAGGGCCTGCAGGCTTCCAGCACAGCAATATCAGGACAAAATCCTGCCCTGGCTCTGCTCCCACAGCACTGGGAGGGTACCGAGTGTCAGAGGGCAGCCGATCAGAGAATCCTGGAATCACAAAGGCTGGAAGAGATCTCCAAGATCACCGCACGCAACCACCCACAGTGTGTGGATCACCATCAGAGAGCCTGTCTGACCTCCAGCCTCCAACCACCCAGGCCTCTCCAGAGTGGCTCCTGTGGCACCCTGCTTGCTGCAGCCATGGAATCAGCGGCTCTGGCACAGGGACAGAGCCTGGACATGGCTCCCAGGCCTCTCCAGAGGCAGCTCCTGGGGCACCCTGCTCGCTGCAGCCATGGAATCAGTGGCTCTGGCACAGGGACAGAGCCTGGACGTGGCTCCTGGTGACACAAACTCAGCAGCACCAGGGAGCTGCACCCACGTCACGTTTCGTTCCCTCAGCGACAGAAGGGCTGGACTGGGGAGGTCAAGGAGACCCAGACCTGTTCCCACCACGGAGCTTCCAAAGGCTCCACTGAGGCCACGTCCTGCTCAGATACCAAAAGCTTTCCCTGCAGGTGTCAAGTCCAAACCCATCACTTCCCAAGGCAGAGGTTTTGCAGCGAAGGATTCACTTCCAATGAACCCCTGGGCCTTGGGATGGCTTGGGCACAGACCCCTCACCCAGAAATGCACGTTCTCCCCCTCTGGAATTAATCAATGACAGCTACAAGCCTGTGGCTGCAGCCCCCCCTCCCCACACTGACCCTGTCCCACGGGATGTTCCCTGGGTTCAAGGTGTTCCAGGCAAACACAGAAACAGCCCTGGGCACAGCCCTCCCGCTTTGCACATCCACTCCATCAAAATAGTTTATAACTTGTTTTTTAAACCACTTGGACAAAAACAAAGATGACTGAAGAAATGCTGTGATCAAGGAATCAAGATAAGGAAGCAGGAGACAGGGCAGGAGAAGGAGAAAGAAAGAGAAAGAGGAGATGCTGACCTGTGCCAGCCCTGCACCAGCGTCCAGCCCTCGCCACCCCCTGACACAGGAGCTCCGCATCACCCAAAAATGCCTCAATCTCAACAATCCACAGTCCATCTCTGAACTGCTGCAGGGAAGAGAGGGAAAATCCATGCCATGATCCCTGACTTGCCTCAAGGATGCCAGAATGGGGACCCACACGAGGCCCGGACACTGAGAGGCAGCCCCACATCCCTGTGGGTGCCAGACCACAGGAAAAAATTCCATATAAAATGAAATAAGGCTTGGGGCAATGCAGACTTGCACCACTTCCACATTACTGCAAGGAGATGGGGCAGCTCTGGATCTGTAGGTGAAAGGTGTCACCGTGAAGGGAACCAGGGATGAACCCCAGCCATCCCAATCCCTGCCTCCTCACAGTCAGTGTTCCTTGGATCTCCTACAAACACACCTCAAAGTGCCCACCTGTGCTGGGCTGCACAGAGGGCAAACAATTAAAATAACAATAATGATCCTAAATCCCACACACTGGTTCCAGGTGATGTGGTTTAAGGAGGAAGAGCCAACCGAGAAAGGTTTGTATTTTAAGTGAGATGAAATTTAAGACTTTCAACCCAAACAGTGGAGGTCCACGTTTTTGATGGCTCACATAAAACTTGTGTAAAAGATAGGCCACGACCGCAGAGGATGTTCTGATAAGGACCAGAAAAAGACCCAAAACCTGGCTGATTGGGACAACACCCCGATTACAGAAAGTGAGCAGAAAGAGGGGGGAAAAAAATCCCTGAAAGTCCAATTTGTCCCTGAGGAGCCTCGTTTGCCCCTTTTAGGGGGTGTGAAAAGGTCCCGGGGCCGGGCTGCAGCTTGACAAATTCGGGCTAAAAATAACCAGGGCGGGTGCAAACAATACCGAGGAGCCGTCCCACATGCTGGGACAGTGCCAGCGGCAGGGTCCGGCCCGGGCTCCGGGCACAGCCAGGGACAGCCCGGGACAGCCCCTCCTGCCCGGCCTGAGCTCCAGACCCCCCGCACCCGGGGAAATGGCTCCTGTGCTGCGAGGGGAACCTAACCTCCATCTGAGCCCGGCAGGAAAAGATTAGAGATCAAAGATTAAGGCCTCCATTCGCCTCTGAGTGAGTCAAACCCAGGAGAAAATCTGGTTTTCCCCGGGGGTTCGGTCACTAGCTTTGATTTTCCCGCACGGATAAACCCACCCGTTTCAAACTCTTGCTTAAAAAAAAAATATCCCACGAATCGGGATCATTCACTAATCCTCCAGAAAACCTGCTGATGCATCCCCTGAGTGTGCAGAGGAATCTCAGCAGCCCGAGAAGCGCTGCAGCTCAGGCTTCTGCTCTCCGCAAACACTTCCCTGCATCGCCTGAAAAACTGCCCCGCTGCTGACATTTTGTCATTAAAATCCTGCCATCCTAATTAAAGAATAATTAAAAAAGCACCTTTGCACGTTGGAAAATGTGTCAAAAACGAGCACTTTCACTTTCAAAACGGCGTCCAACACTCACCTCTGCCTCACACCGAGCAGCCAACACAGCCGGCACTTCTGCTTCCAGAGAAAACACCAGGAAAAGTGTCTCCTGTGCCGGCTGAGGACATTCCCTGCTGGGAACTGGGAGCTCAAAAGCAAATGGCCAAGAGGCCTCAGAGGAGACACTGAGCTGTGGCAGGAGAGGGCAAGGAGCTGGCCCGGGAAGGGACACGGAGCAGGGGACACAAATTCCCCCCTGACCACATTCCTGCACGTTTGGGGCTCCAACCTGTAGCCAGTTATTAGTCCCCTGCAGGTTTGGGAAGCCAGCGGCAGTAACCCAGACGTGGCCCAGAGTGACCCACAGCACTTATCCTGCAGGAACAGCCGCTCCGGAGGGGAATTTACTGCAGCCCAGGACCTGGGGCTGCTCCCGGGCCGGGCCCGGGGCTGTCTCCGCTCGCCGCCAAGAGCAAAGCCAGCAGCTGAATCACCCAGGCTGCCACACTTCTGCAGGGCCTCCAAAAATAACTCCGCTGGAAATTCCTTGGAGGCACAAACCTTGCTTCACCAGGACTGCAGAGATCCAGTTTCCTTAGCGGAGCAGACTGGATGCGAACCGGCCCGCGGGTTTGGGAGCACAGGGAGAGGGGATGAGGAGCCCCTCGTCCCGGAGACAGAAACCAGCGAGCCACAGAACCCATCCCCGGCCAGGACGGAACCATCTCCCTGCCCTGGGCTCACACACCGAGCTCCCGACGGTTCTGCTGATCCCACAGCCCCAGGGCCTGCTCCTTGCCCTGCTCCCACCACCGAGCCCCGTGCACAAAGCCGATCCCTTCCCCGAACGCCGCTGCGGCGCTTCTCATCCAAGCGCCCAACATCCGAACATCATCCGAACACCTTCCCCCGCACCCCAAATCCCCCTGAGCTGCAGCTCCCGCAGCCCCAAAGCGAAGCTTTTTCCCTGTCCTCGGGCGGTGCAGGTCCAGGGGAGGCTGCGGGGGCCCGGGGGTGCCAGGGGCGGAGCAGCAAGCGGGGCTCAGCATTCCCCAGCTTCCCGGAGCTGCTCCCGGCTCCGGGCACCCCTCCGGGGCCAGGCCCCGCACTCGGCCCCGCTGCGGGCTGGGGGTCCCGGCCCGCTCCTAAAGTTCACAGCAGATTTATGGAGCGGCTCCAGCACTGACCTCGGGCACGGCCACAAGGACACCGAGCCCACGGAGGTGTCAGCAGCTCCCAGCCGCGGCCACAGCCGGGCTCGGGGGGCGATCCGCAGCGTCCCGGGGGGCTCGGCTCCTCCTGCGCTGCTGGCCGGAGGTTGGGGTTTGGGGTGGAGGGGATGGGAGCAGGGGGAGCAGAGCGGCTGGGCCTTCGGGCTGTGCTGCCTGTGCTCCTCAGGTGGGACGCGCTCGTCCCTGGAGCGGAGGGGAAACAAGTCCGGGAGTCCCACACCCGGGAATGTCCTTAAAAAACAACTAAACACCGGAATTTTCGGATTCTTGTTGGGTGCCGAACTTCGTGCCACACTCTCATTAGCAGAGGGTAAGCAAGTAAAATAACACGAATAATCTTAAACCCCGCGAACTGATCCCGATCGATGAGATTTAACGAAGAAGAGCGAAATAGTCTAAATGAGCTGAAATTTAAAACTTTTGACCCAAACAGCCGGAGCCCGCTGCAATAACAAACACGGGTTATTTCGGTCCTCGCGAGGCCCCGAACCGGGGATCACTGCAGCTCTTGCCCGAAACCCGGAGGAATGGCCCCAAAACGGGGAGCGGGGGGGGCTGGCAGGGCCCTCCCCGGACAGCGCCCGAGCCCAGCGGGGCGGGCAGGGGAACACGGCGGGGGCCGGGCGGGGGCTCACCT
>VZTN01000123.1:244-26748 GCA_013400515.1 Erpornis zantholeuca
AACAACAGGTCTAACATAGTCCCTCCCTTGGTGGGCTCACTCACCAGCTGCAACAAAAAGTTATCCTCCATTCGCTCTAAAAACTTCCTGGACTGCCTTTTTTCTGCTGTATGAAGTTCCCAGCATATGTCTGGTAGGTTGAAGTTACCTACAAGAACAAAGGCTGATGATTCTGAGACATTCTCCACTTGCTTATAGAATAAGTTGTCTACCTTTTCCTCCTGGTTGGGTGGATGATAACAGACCCCCAGTAGGATGTCAGCCTTGTTGGTGGTGTTCCCATAGGCCTTCAACTTTGTCGTCATTAGTTTCAATACCCGTGACATCAAAAACCTCCCTAAAGAGGCCACCCTAAAGGGCCACCCTACCCACGCTCTCTTTTCCCATTCCTGTCTCTTCTGAAGAGCTTGTAGCCATCCAGGGTAGTGCTCCAGCTACGTGAGGGATGATTGCCATCACCATGTTTTGGTGATGGCAGCTACATCATAGCTTTGCTTTCGTACCATGGTCTCCAGCTCTTCTTGTCTGTCACCCGTGCTGCATGCATTAGTATACGTGCACCTCAGCTGGGCTACTGATTTCACCTCTAACTCAGGCTTACCACCCTTGGGCTTGCTACTAGGCAGCCCAGCTGCATTCCCTTCCCCCTTCGAACCTAGTTTAAAGCCCTCTCAAGAAGTTCTGCCAGTTCATGAGCTAAAATTCTTGTGCCCTTAACAGAGAGATGCAGCCCATCCAGTTCCAGCAGGCCAGGTGCCGTAAGGGTTGCCCCATGGTCAGAGAACCCGAAATTCTGCCANTAAGTTGTCTACCTTTTCCTCCTGGTTGGGTGGATGATAACAGACCCCCAGTAGGATGTCAGCCTTGTTGGTGGTGTTCCCATAGGCCTTCAACTTTGTCGTCATTAGTTTCAATACCCGTGACATCAAAAACCTCCCTAAAGAGGCCACCCTAAAGGGCCACCCTACCCACGCTCTCTTTTCCCATTCCTGTCTCTTCTGAAGAGCTTGTAGCCATCCAGGGTAGTGCTCCAGCTACGTGAGGGATGATTGCCATCACCATGTTTTGGTGATGGCAGCTACATCATAGCTTTGCTTTCGTACCATGGTCTCCAGCTCTTCTTGTCTGTCACCCGTGCTGCATGCATTAGTATACGTGCACCTCAGCTGGGCTACTGATTTCACCTCTAACTCAGGCTTACCACCCTTGGGCTTGCTACTAGGCAGCCCAGCTGCATTCCCTTCCCCCTTCGAACCTAGTTTAAAGCCCTCTCAAGAAGTTCTGCCAGTTCATGAGCTAAAATTCTTGTGCCCTTAACAGAGAGATGCAGCCCATCCAGTTCCAGCAGGCCAGGTGCCGTAAGGGTTGCCCCATGGTCAGAGAACCCGAAATTCTGCCAATGACACCAAGCTTTGAGCCACTTGTTGATTATGTGCGCTCTCCTATTCCTTTCACTGTATTTTTCTGCCACCAGAGGGACTGAGGAAAAGACTACTTAATCCTCCTGCCGTGTCAACCACTTGACCCAGTGCCCTTAAGTCCTTTTTAATTGCCCTGACACTCTTCTTTTCAATGTCATCACTGCCAGCCTGGAGTATCAGCAGTGGGTAATAATCAGAGGGCTGAATCAGCCCATGAAGTCTCTTAGTGATGTCCTAAGGCCCCACAGAGGCAGCAGACCTCCCTGTGAGTTGGTGTGAGTTGGGTCCAGTTGACATCTGGGACCCTCTGTTTCCCTCAGAAGCGAATCCCCGACTATGACTACTTTTCTTTTTCATGTTAGAGGTGATGATCTGTCCTACAGATGAGGTGTAATTGGGAGGAGAAATAATTTTCTTCTAAATTATCTGGCTGATCTTCTAGATCCAGGGTCTCATACCTGTTCTGAAATGGTACCTGAGTTGGTGATGGGGGTCAGGAGGAATTTTTATATTAACTCCCTGAACAGGGACTCCCTTCCACTTCCCTTCATCAACCTGGTGCCCTCCTATTTCCTAGCAGTAGGAGACATGGGAGTCTTCTGAGTCCTGGTGGGCCTCCTTCAAGGATGCAAGGGTGGAACTCCACCAATCTATTTCCCTTTTGCTTTCCCTAATGCTCCTTAGTCTTTCAACTTCTTTCCTAAGCTCAGCCACCAGCAAAAGGAGATTATTTAGCTGTTCACGCTTCAGGCAAGCTTCTTCTGCAACCCCCCCCGGAACCACTGTTAAGCTCAGACACTCTGCACGGGAAGGGGTCTGTACAGACTCATCCTTTTTGAAGGGTTCCATGTGGTTACACACACTTGTACTAACTACAGTTTTTGATTGTGTAAAAACCATTACTAATAAAAAACACACCCCACCACCTGAAACACNACTAATAAAAAACCCACCCAACCAACTGAAACACAGCAAACACCAAACTAGCCTTACTAGCAGAAAAACCTGCAACCCTGCCTTTGTGAACTGCCATGCAAACTGCTGTGCCATGCCCTCAGACCCGTGCCAGGCTCCTGTTTGCCTGCTCCTGTTCACAGTGCTCCCTAGAGGCCTCTTTTAAGCTACCCACCAGCTCACTCACTGCCATTGCCTGAGTGACTCACAGAAACCTGTTCGTATTCAGTGTGAGAGTAAACTTCAAAACTGGAGTTAATTGAGCTTTTTTATTTTGTTTCTGCATTCTGGATGTGGCATGCTGTATGTAGTTTTCTACTTTCTTTTACCTCATGAATCTCATTTTTCTTTAATTTGTCAGGTTTTTTTGTTTGGTTTTTTTTTCTTCCACCTGTGCATGTTGATAACTAGCAGTTCCTTTTCAGGCAAAATCATACACCTATTTTTAATCTCAATCAACAGCTGATGTCTGGTTTAGTGACTGTGTAGTGTTATCACTGCTACTTACTTGTAATCAGCCCATATGACTTGAGAGAAAGTTTTGATCACAGGTTCCCAATCTCTTTCCAATTAATTCAAAGGCCTAGACAGTGGAAGAAGCCTTGATCTGTGAACTATTGAGCTGGGCCCACCAAGATGATGATCTCTTACAGGTGCAATTGTCTGTTCATTATGGGAAGATTGAGAACTTTTCAAACCTCTGGACAGAGGTGGGTTAATTCCCACACAAAAATACTGGGCTGAATGTTCCATTAGTTTCACTAATGCTTTTTATATGGAAAAAATAGAATGTAAAATAGATAAAGCATGACTAAAGTACACCTTTCTTCTGTTCAAAGTTAAGTCATTCCCTTTGTCCTTCTTTGTGCATTTTTAAAATTCCACAGGTAGAAAGACCAGCTGGTCTTTGGTTCATTTATTTGGTAGGAGAGGGGGACAATGACATGATTATGTACATCTGCACTTCCAGTGCTGTTGCAAAGATCACTCAGTGTATCATGTACATACAGGTGTTGTAGATGCTAAGCAAGTTCCTGAGTTCAGAGAGCTGTTAAAAATTTGCTTGTTACTTTATCCATGAAACAAAGTATAAGTGTGTTTTTATGTTGCTTTCACTCTAGCGACTTCTATTCCTGATAGTTAAATAAGGGTGTAAGTCAAAAGGTTGTGGAGCTGTGGACAATTAAATAGTCAAAAGTTTTACTGAAGCATGGTATATCTGATTATTTACAGAATTTTCTGTCAAAGGATGATTTTCACAGAACAGTTTAAACACAAGTATCTATTAATGGGTTAGAATGATGAAAATTTGTCTGTAATTATTTCAAGGGGATTTCTCACTTTACTTGATGGTAATATAAGCTCAATAGAACTGGTGATCTTTTAGTGCATTTTAGGAAATAGATTTTAAAAACTATAGTGAATTGCCCCCCCATCTTGGATTGTTTTGCTTATTAGAAGTAATGAGGCACATTTTACTGCTGATTGCTTGAGGGTTGAGAGGTGTCCACTCTCACTGCTGTTAAAATTTGTGAAGGCAAAATGAAGAAATTCTTGTTGTTGAAGGTCATCGTGTTAATTTGTCTGTGTTGATGATGCAGGTATTGAGGTATACTTGTGAAATCAGGTGAGTTTATAGGTGCTTGTGTCTATCTGATTGTCTGGAAATTTGTTGTTACTTCATCATTTATTTATTGTGTTTTTAAAAAACGTCACTATATTTTGCTCTATAATGATCTGTAACTGAAGGCAAAATCTTTAATATCCTAGAAGGTTTTTTCTTAAATACAGTGAACTATTGTGAGAGAGATGTATCAGAAAAGACATTGTTTTCATTAGTCAGCTAATCTTCTTCAGATGAAAACATGTCTTAATTTAACTTATGCTTATGGAAGCTGTAAATATAAATAATACATTGTAGGTGTGCACTCAGAGGTAGTTTTTATTAGGAAGATTAGTTTCTTGAGCTGCAGAAGGTAATGACTTGTACTTGCTTATATGTAATGACTTGTTACATGATCTCCTGAGTTCGGATAAACCATGCTTATTATGTCCTTGCGTTAGTTTTCATTAAATTTCCATTAGTAATTTGAAAGAAATTAAATGAAAGCATACATAGAATAATACATACATAGAATAATTTTAGGCAGTGTATTTTAAAAATAGAAATAGAAAGTCTAGATAAATGGTAAATAGAGAATACAAGACTTGGAAAAATTTGCTTTAGCTTTACGAAGTTTAACCTACCATGAGGTAAACAACAGAAGGAGATGATAACTTTCAGGAGTTTTAAGGCTTACTTCTCCAAGGTGGTATTTTATTATGCATGTGGCAGTGTCCCAAATGAGTGTGCTTGAGAGCACTCAAAAAATTGATTTCTGGTTGCAGGCCCACTGTGGTCCAGGGGAGCTCAACAGGCCCCATTTTGGACTGCTGTTTACAGGGTTACAAGAGAGTGGGCTTTAGTCATAACAGTGTTCCATCTTGTCCACAGTTTTGGTCGGCCCTTTCTTTGAAAGTGTGAGAATGGGAATGTTATGCCATTCAGGCCAGAGAAATATTTTCCGGGGCTGGTCACGAGAAACACGGAATCTTGTTAGGAGTTCTTGAGAAGGGACTCTGACAAGCTTAGAAAGAGCTGAACCCAGGTGGTGTTTTCAAGCATGAGGCCTGATAAGCATTTTCTGAGATCCCACTGCGGCCTGGAAAGGAGTGGGGGGCAGTGCACCACCACATACAGGAAGGGAGGAAACCTCTTAGTCTCTGTCTTTGAAGCCTTCACTGTACAGAATAATATTAGAGTAATTGGAAAAGCTGTAGATGAATAATGTAGACATAATTTAAGAAAACGTTTTGGTGTTATTTAAGTTGGTAACTTGTTTTGTAAAAACTACTGAAAGAAAATGGGGATAAAACTAAATCACGGAATTCTAGAATATGCTGAAATGAAAGGGATGCATCAGGATCATCATGTCCAACTTCTGGCACTCCATAGGACCACCCCCAAGAATCGTACCATGTGCCTGAGAGTTGTCCAAATCCTTCTTCAACTAGATAGACTTGGTGCTGTGACCAGGGAGCCTGTTCCAGTGCCCTGCCACCCTCTGGGTGAAAAACCTTTTCCTGATACCCAACCTATGCCTCCCCTAACTGACCTTCATTGTGGTGTTCCCGCCAGCCCCGTTTTCCCCCTTCATGGGTAAACCCTGGCCACTCCCTCAGGTTCTCCCATTGGTCTGTGGGGGACCCTGACCCTGCCCCTCCCCTAGATCCTGGTAAAACCCCAAATCTCTGCCATTCCTTGCCTTGGCCCCTGGACGTCTGGACAAGCAGCATGTGAGGAAACATCTTCTGTGCTCTCCTCGTGGAGGCCTCTTCTCATCCCCTTTGTTGCTGCGTCATTGCGGAGAGCAAAGATGCCTGAGCTAGCCTGAAGGCTCCCCGGCTGGTGGGAGCCCTGTGACCATGCCTTTGGAAAGAAGGCATATGGAGCACGTGGGCTGGCCCGGGCCGGGCAGAGACGCTCTTTGGCACTTGTTGCTTTTTGAGGCTTGCTACAGTAGCCAGGAGAAAGCAATGCTTCATACCGTTTACTCAAGGTCTCTCCCTGGTCATGAGAGTGAAGGGGTTGGTACCTTACCCTCTGCTTCCCCTCATGACGAAGTTATAGATTGTAATGAAGTCTCCCCTTAGTCTCCTCTTCTCCAGCATGAACAGACCAAATGACCTCATCCATTCCTCATAAGGCTTCCTTTCCAGAGCCTTCACAATGCTTATGGCTCTCTTTGGATGCTCTCCAATAGCTTCATGTCTTTTTTTAATATTGCGGCACCCAAAACAGCACACACCACTTAAAGTGAGGCTACTCCAGTACAGAGCAGAGCGGGACAATCCCCTCCCTTGCCTGGCTGGCAATGCTGTGCCTGATACACCCCAGGACAGGGTTGCCCATCCTGGCTGCCAAGGCACTGCTGACTCATATTCAACTTCCTTTTGACCAGGGCCCCCAGGTCCCTTTCCATAGTGCTGCTGTTCAGCCTCTTGTTCCTCGGTCTGTACACATGTCCAGGGTTGCCCCAGGTGCAGAAGTTGGCACTTGTTAAACTTCATCGGATTGGTGATCACCCACATCTCTAATTTGTTAAGATGTCTTTCAGTCCTGTAGGGAATTAATATCTCCTACCAATTTAGTGTCCTTGGCAAACTTACTTAATATCCCTTTGAGTCCTGCATCCAAGTCATTAATGAAGATGTTGAAGAGAACTGGGCTGAGGATAAAACCTTGAATTCAGTTTAGTCAGTTTAGAGGGGGTTTGATGAGAGGTTTTTTGGCATAGCAGGTTTTTTTGTGGTATGGGGCCATATGGATCTTAAAAATCACAGAATTTGAAGAGACCTTGAAGATAATCTTGTTCCAATCCCCCTGCCATGGGAAGGGCCACCTTCCACTAGACCAGGACGCTCAAAGTATCCTACAGCCTGGCCTTGAACACTTCCAAATATAGAGCATCCTAGCTTTTCTGAGCAGCCTGTTCCAGTGCCTCACCACCTGCACAGTAAAGAAATTCTTTCTGACACCTAATCTAAACTTATCCTCTTTTACTTTGAAGCCACTCTTTCATGTTCTGTTGCTACTTGCCTTGTTAAAAGTCTTTCTCCAGCCTTCTTGTAGGTCCTCTTCAGGTACTGAAAGGTTGCTATAAGGTTGTCCCAAAGCCTTCTCTTTTCCAGGCGGGACAACCCCAGCTCTCTTAACCTGACCTTGCAGCTTAGTGGCCCTCCTCTGGACTTGTTTCAACAGGTCATGTCTGTCTTCTTGTCTCTGCTAGGGGCCAGAGATCTGGATGCAATATTCCAGGTGCAGTCTCATGAGAGTGGATTAGAGAGGCAACATCACCTTCCCAGACTTGCTGGCCACACTGCTTATGATGCAGTCCAGGATGTTACTGGTTTTCTGTACTGCAAACACACATTACTGAGTCATGGTGGCCTGCTTCTCATCCATCAACACCCCCAAGTCCTTCTGTCTCTGGCTGCTCCTCAACTGCTTATCTGCCCAATGTCTGTATTCGTGCTTGAGATTGTCTCAACCCAAATACAGCACCTTGCACTTGGCTGTCATGAATTTCCCACAGACGTGTCCAGGTCTCTCTGGATGGCATCATTTCCCTCCAGCGTGTAGACTGCCCCACACAGCTTGGTGTCTTCAGAAAATCTGATGAGGACGCACATGTGGTGCATGCAACACTGGTGGTATTGCTGACAAAGATGACAAACAATTCAGGTCCCAATGGTAACCCCTCAGGACACCACTCATCTCTGCTCTCCACTTGAATATTGAGCTGTTGACCACGACTCTTTTGAGTGCAACCCTCCAGCAAATTTCTTATTAAGTTGTCTAATCTGTCAAATTATGTCCCTTGGGTTTAGAGATGAGGATGTTGTGCAGGATAGTATGTAGTGCTTTGCAGAAGTCCAGGTAGATTACATCACTCTTCCCTCATCCACCAGAACTCCAGAAGGCCACCAGATTTGTCAGTCATGGTCTGCCCTTAGTTACTGTCCACTGTTGAAATGAAAATGATCCTCCAGTGTTATTCAGAAAAGCCAGTATAATGTTTTTCTTAAACCATTAATGAAGATGTTGAAGAGAACTGGGCATTATGAAGTAAATTGTATGGTGTGATAAATTCATATTGTTTTGAGGGCCAGGATTATTTTACTGTATTAAATCACGAATAGGACTGCCTGCACATTAGTAGAACTAAGTGTTAAGGTCTATGTCATGGTTTATCCCCATCCAGCAACTGAGCCCCATGCAGCCACTCACTTCCTCACTCCCACTGATCTCGAGGGTCAGGGAGAGAATTGGAAGGGTAAAAGATGGAGAACTCATGGGTTGAGATAAAGACAGTCTTATAGGGAAAGCAAAGGCCACGCAAACAAACAAAGCAAAACAAGGAAGTAGTTACTATTTCCTATGGTCAGGTAGATGCTCAGCCATCTCCCAGAGAAAAGGGCCCCATCAGACATAAGAGTTACTTGGGAAGACGAATGCCATCACTCCCCATGTTCCCAACCCTTCCTTCTGTCCCCCACCTTTATATCCTGAGGGAACATCCTTTTAGTCACTTGGTGTCGCTTGTCTTGGCTGTGTCTTGTCCCAACCTCCCACGCACTCCCAGTCTCTCACCCACATGGCAGTACAAAAAGCAGAGAAGGCCTTGGCCCTGTGTAAGCTTGCTCAACAACAACAAAACTGTTGCTGTTTTATCAACCCTGTGTTCAGCAGAAATCCAAAACACAGTCCCATACCAATCACTGTGGAGAAAATTAACTCTACCCCAACCAAACCCAGCACAAGGTGTACTAGAAGAAATAAAATTCACTAGCTTATGAAGGAATTTGTAATTTAATAGCCAGTGTCCTAGAAAATTAGAGGAAGAGAAGTCAAGTCTCTTTTCAGCCAAATCTCTTTCTTAGAGTAGGGACATTTGCTAAATCTCCAGCTCTTAACAATACAGGAAAACATCAGGAAGATGCTGAGTTGCTGGAAAATTGGGCCACAAATGCAGTGCGTGATTCACAGCTGGAATATTTGGCCTCTGAAATGATACTGAAAATGCCTGAAGCATTTTTTATATCAGTAGATTCCACTGTCACAGTTTACATGCTCTACAGAGTAGAAAAATCCTTGTTTTTAACTGTGATAAAAGATACTATTGGAAATAAAAAGACCTAAGAATGACAACTGTTTCTGCTCCGAAAACTTCTTTAGCTGCAGGAAACAGCAAAGAAACTCCTGTGTAGTTAGTAGCCATAGTATAGATATGTAACTGTATTTCAGTAAAGCAATGAGTAGTAAGCAAGTCAGAAAGAAGAATTTTATATGATTGCTTTCTGTAAAAGGGAAACAATTGTCTGTGTACATAGGAATGTATCTCTCGTAGATCTAAAGCTCATAATCAGCTTTTAATTATTCTGCTGGCTTTAACAGCAAAATAACGTTATGCTCTTTATCTAGAAATATTGGTTATCTTACTAATTCTGTCTATCTTCAGACTGTGTCTTGCTTCATGTATGCAAAGTGTATCATCTTTCATATGTGCTAGTTGCATTTTGGGTTCAGCTATAGTAGTTTTTTCTGGGCTTAGAGTTGTTCCACCTTTTAAAGCGGTCAGGCGAAGAGATCACTTGAATTAACCAATGTGTATTTCTTTGTCTTTCTGTACACTGCATGAATGCATGTGCTTGCATTGCATTCTGACCAGTATTAATTTCAATTAACTGTATTCCTGAGAGATGATGAATGGTGGTGAAAATCACAACTATTTTTAGTTGCATATTAACTCATCAAGGAAGAAAGGCTGATGAAGTTAGACATACTGGAATGTTTAGTAGGAATTTTGCCTCTTAATATTCATTTCGGTTGATNGCTTCTAAGTCCTGTACTGCCTCTTTTGTTTTGAAAGTTGTGACTAGTAATACAAGATCAGGTGTGTAATCTGTTGAATTTTATGTACTCTTAATGGAAAATATTGTTTTCATATAAAGTACAAAAGCAATAGAATAGCTTAAGTAATACTGTAAATAATATTTTTAAAACATTTTCTTTTTTTAGACTTTAGGAAATTGCAGTGTACGGGCTTATGTGTGCCCTGTATGTTGGTGTTGACTGGCTAAAACTTTTGAATACATAACTGAAAATAATGTATGACATGACTTGTCAGATATTAATTTTCTGACAAACATGTTTGATTCATTACTTCACTGCGATAAGTGTTTGTGAACTAAGAGCCACATGTATTTTAGAAAGTATAGTTCACGGGCTGCTCAGAGAAGTGGTGGACTTGGCATACCTGGAAGTGTGAAAGAAATGACTAGATGTAGCACTTAGTGCTGTGGTCCAGTTGATTGAAGAAGACGGTGTTCTGCCAAAGGACAATTGATTTTGGAGATCTTTTCTGACCTTAATGTTTCTGTGGGGTTTTTTTCATTATTAGCTGATGAACTGAATATTTGCTATAGCCCTTCTATTAATTTGGGTGGCCTAATTAATTATAAATCAGAGATCCTTGGGTGAAAGGCAGAAAAGGACCATTGGTTCTAAGACTTCATAGTGAAACATCAGTCTGCTAACAAAATGGTGAAAATAGCAGTGCGTAGCTGGCCTGAATATGCTGGTGTAAATCGAGGGATTAAAATGGCTTCCTTTTATTGCATTTTGAACTAGTAAAAGGAGTGTATTTGGGCAGTGCTTCTAAGAAGGCACATGAGAAGTTTGTGGTACTGCTTATTTGCAGTTCCTTTTGACTGCTTGTGGTTGTCATTAGTACTTGTACTTCTTCCTGTGGTTATATGCTTCAAAACCTTTAAAGAAAATTTATGATGAAACTTCAATGAAAATTTATTGTTTCTTTATGGTAATATAGTTAGGAAAAACAATGATTTTTTTTTTTTGCTGCTGGAAGAAACTGTACTGTTCTTGATTAGGTCTGTTGAACTTTGTATCAAAGACATTAAACTGATGAGTATAAAGCGTCTATCTTTGTTAAGGACGTCGTTTGTTTTAACTGGAAAAAAATTAAGTGTACTGCTAATGGATCAATTCAGCTCATAAGAAATAAGCATTGAACAATTCTTGTTTATGCATACTTAACCAAAGACTTATTGTATTTCGCAACAGAGCTACATAAATCCCCATGTTTTCTATCCAGCATTGTGTGGGCTGGGTAGGATTGCAACTGTAATTTGCAATGTTATTTGTTGCACTGCTGGAGACAACCACTGAGACTTTTTTGGTTTGTGTTTGGTGATTTGCTTTATGCTAATGGTTCTGATGCTGACTGAAATAGTTTTTCCAGAGGTGATGCTTAAAAGTTTTATGTGTGACAAGTAGCCCCCAGTGAGAAACCAGAAACCACAGAAAAGTACGTACTGTTAGTTTTGGTTGGTTTTGCAAACAGCCTAGGACAAAAAAAAAATTAAATGCTGCAGTGACCCAAGATTATTGGTATGAGGAACTACCTAAAAAAAGGTGAGCAGCTGATTGAACTGGTCATGGTCTAGTGACTGAAGGACTTTTTTTGTGAAGCAAAGGTAGAATGACTTGAATGCAAGAAAGACCAAAGGCTAAAGTCAGGGAGAGGGATAAAGCAGAAAGATTGTAAGGCAGTGCTTGAGAAGTAAAGTATTTTAAAAGAAGTAAGAGAATTCTTGGCTAACTTTAGTTCAGAGTGGTAGATAGCTTTAGAAACTATGAGAAGTGGTTTTGAGAGATAAAGAGACCCAGTTACCAGTGTATGGTAAATATGGGCAGAGGCAGGCAAGCCTAGGTGCTGCTGGTGGGACAGACTTGTTAACTCAATACCCTCAACAGAAGCGTTTGGATGTGCGTATGTGGTATCACTAGCCACTGCTGTTGTGTGCCTGGTAAGGCTTACCTCATCTCTTAAATGGTCATTATGCATGTACTTAAAATGTTGTGAAATGTGAGAAGAGCAGAGCTCTATGGAACACGGAAATAATGAATTATGCTTTTATAAAAAAAGCTATGCAGCTAAAGCAAGTGTAAGGTTTCTCAACTTTGCCTTTATTATTTGTTGAACTCATATTAAATAGCAATGCATCATGGCAAGCTCAAAAGATCCTACTAGGAAAGGTGCTAATACTGATTTACATGATTTGAAGAAAGAGAAAAATTTCCCTGGGTTCTATAGAACAAGTCTTTAAAATGTAAAAGTAATTTAGAAGCTTTCTTTAACTTATCAAGCAAGGTCTGTAGTCAAAAGCTTGAGCTTTGCTGTTTATAGAGATTTGATCTCTGAATTGTATTTTCCTTAAATGTAATCTTTAGATCAGGTTCAAGTATTTTAGATTGTTTTCAGGATGTGCTGTATTGTACACTGCTGCTTTGTTTTGTGTTTAGTTTTCATATTCTTTGAGCAATTTTTTTTATTGCTCTGAAATAAGAAATCTGAAATTAAAACATTGCTGTCTTGGAGTTTCAACAGCAGTTCCTGTTTCAGGTCTGATGTTTGATCATGGGCTGTGTTTTATTTACAGTGTTCTTAGCACAGAATGTGCTGAAATAAGATCAGGGGAAAACTGTCTCATAGTTTTAACATACATGTTGTGAAGTGAGGTTCTTTATCTGTGATCAAAAATATGCTATTGGGTTTCTACTTTCATTTAACATTTAACAGCCTTTACTTTCTTAGAAGAATGTGAAGTCACCACACAAAGTGATTCTGATGCAACCCAAATGTAAGGACTTAAAGATCAGAGTTGCCTCACAAAGAGCTTGCCATAAAATAAGCCTGCACAGTGACAACTCGAGATAGCAGAGAAGGGATGAAGTTGTGACAGGAAGATGCTAATTCCAGGCCTGGAGGAGGCAAAATCTGGTTAGCATATCCTCGTTTATGCATCCAGACAAAAATTCCTACTATAGCAAAAGTGTGTGAAAGGAAGCAACTGCTCATACACTTACCATTGGTCAAACACAGATCTCTCCAAGTTATGGAGATATGCTGCCATGGATATATACAATTTGGACTGTATAGGTGGTACCCCTGCAAGAATGACTTGGGGATGCCCACTACCAAGAAGCCCAGGGTAAAGGAGGACCAATGGGACACCGCTGGATCTCTCTCTGTCTCCCTCCCCCCCCCTCCGGAGTTGTACTCTGTCCCCTGCGGAAATAGCATATGGGCCCAACGGACTGATGGGTTTGCGTGAGAGCCTTTTGTATGAGAGCTTTTTTGTATATTGCATGAGAATTTTTTATACATATCTTATACCAAGTATGAGGTACATACCTTCATCAGGTAACTGGATCAGGTATGAACTGAGAGAACTTAATTTGCAAGTGCAAAAAAAGTGTCAAAAAGGGCTTTAGATATGTTATTATTAAGGGAACAAGGTGTATGTGGAATGTTAAATCTTAAAAAAACTGAATGTTTTATCACTCTTCACAATGCAGTGACATCGATTAAAGAAGCCCAAGGCAAAATAAAATAAATTGCTACCAATCACTCCAAGCCCAAGAGAGTCTTGGAGTTAGCCTCAATTCCTGGATGATGTTAATACTCTGATCCTTGGGACTCAGAGGGTAGGGGAGGTGGCTAGTGAGACTTGGGTTGATGATTGCCATTGGATTTGCAATTTTAATGATTGGGATAGCTATTGTACACTGTATCATTACTCATGTTATTGCTTCTGTCTTTTCTCCTGGTATTGCTTGATACACATCACCCATGTGGACAACCTGTGAGCTAAGGAACAAAGTCCCTAGTGTTTGAGCCATGGGGTGGTGTAAGAATGTAGAGAGCACAGTTTCCTGTCTCAAACTGTGAAGGCCACAGAAGGTACTTGCCTGTAAGATACGGCATCACTGTGGAAACTTCAGATCAGGGACAGAATGGAAGAATTTGCAACAGGAAGGTGCTAATTCTAGGCCTGGTGGGGACAAGATCTGGTTAACACATTCTGGTTAATGCATTGGGACAAAAATTCCCACTGTAGCAAAGTGTATGGGAAGCAACTGCTCATATATGTATCACCAGTCAAAGAAAGATTACCCCAAGTTAAGGAAATACTCTTCTGTATTCTCCCTCCCTCCCTTGTTAACAGTTAAGGCACATTTAAACTTCTAATCTTTAATTATTCATCCTTATTCTGTGATTTTAATTTCACACTTGTCATAATTTTGGCTAGGACAGAGTTAAATTTCATCACTGTACTGGGAGGGAGGTGGAGCCTGGAGCTGTGTGGGAAGGGCCAGGTTATTTATACCTGCCACATCATCACTAGGGGGCATGGCTTTAAATTGGAGAAAAAAGGAACATGGTGCGGAATGGCTGTTACTTTGTTCTGTTTTTCCAGGAGACCAAAGCAGCAAACCGAATGGTGTGGTGGCATGGTCTAGGCAGTCCAGCTGGAGGATTTGTCCATTGTTGTTTTTGTCTCAGGCCTGGGGGAGGAGCATGGGTCCAGACAATTTGTCTGCCATTGTTTTTCATTGTCTTGGGCTCAGGAAAGAAGATGGTGGCTGTGGTAATGTCTGCAATACTCTGCTTTGTCTCAGGAATCTGTGTGTCACTGGACACAGTAACACTAGGTCAGTTGGACTTTTATAAGCATTTTTTGCATGTGATCACCGTCTTTTATACGCTGTTACTAGTAGTGTTGCTACTACTGTTTTTGTTCCTTAGCACATTGCTGTTTTTCTAGTGAATTGTTGTCTCAATCCATAATCTCTGTCTTTTTGTCCCTTTCACACTGGAGCAGTTGGGGGAAAGGAAGTGGCAGTTCAGAGCTTAATTTCCAGCTAGGTTTGAGCTACAAGAGCCCTCAAAAAGAAAACTTTTTATGAGAAGAATGACTGTGCATTGATCTCACAGTTCTGTGAACTTCTGCAGTAGGGTTTCCTTACAATAACTGCATATCAAAGTTTCCTATGCAGTGATTTCTTCAAGTACATGGACAGATAATAAGTTAATAATGGAGCTTTTTACAGGTTATGTTGAGATGCTTACCTTTATGCAAGGAACTGATACTTNGAGGTGGAGCCTGGAGCTGTGTGGGAAGGGCCAGGTTATTTATACCTGCCACATCATCACTAGGGGGCATGGCTTTAAATTGGAGAAAAAAGGAACATGGTGCGGAATGGCTGTTACTTTGTTCTGTTTTTCCAGGAGACCAAAGCAGCAAACCGAATGGTGTGGTGGCATGGTCTAGGCAGTCCAGCTGGAGGATTTGTCCATTGTTGTTTTTGTCTCAGGCCTGGGGGAGGAGCATGGGTCCAGACAATTTGTCTGCCATTGTTTTTCATTGTCTTGGGCTCAGGAAAGAAGATGGTGGCTGTGGTAATGTCTGCAATACTCTGCTTTGTCTCAGGAATCTGTGTGTCACTGGACACAGTAACACTAGGTCAGTTGGACTTTTATAAGCATTTTTTGCATGTGATCACCGTCTTTTATACGCTGTTACTAGTAGTGTTGCTACTACTGTGTTTGTTCCTTAGCACATTGCTGTTTTTCTAGTGAATTGTTGTCTCAATCCATAATCTCTGTCTTTTTGTCCCTTTCACACTGGAGCAGTTGGGGGAAAGGAAGTGGCAGTTCAGAGCTTAATTTCCAGCTAGGTTTGAGCTACAAGAGCCCTCAAAAAGAAAACTTTTTATGAGAAGAATGACTGTGCATTGATCTCACAGTTCTGTGAACTTCTGCAGTAGGGTTTCCTTACAATAACTGCATATCAAAGTTTCCTATGCAGTGATTTCTTCAAGTACATGGACAGATAATAAGTTAATAATGGAGCTTTTTACAGGTTATGTTGAGATGCTTACCTTTATGCAAGGAACTGATACTTCTCTGTCTGTAGTAGATCAGGCTTTGACCTCTGGTTTTGTTTGCTGGGTTTCTTTAGGCAGTTTAAAAGGGCTTTTTTTTTTTTTTTTTTTCTGCCCCATTATAAAAAAGAAAAACTAGACTGGTACAGCCTGGGCTTTTGTAACCCTGAAGGTAAAAAGTAGTTCTTTTGTGATCATATGTACTTAATATTTTGAGTCATGTTCAATTATGTTGAAAATATTAACTTCCACACAAAATGATCTATAAAGGAAGCATGATGTTCTTTCCAAGGAGTACCCAAATGGCAGATAAAAATAGTATTCTTGAGGCCAGAATTCAACATGCATGTTGGATACAGAACTACTGGGTCCTGACAGACAGCATAAAATATCAAGCCAGTCATAATGAGAATCAAGATGGTGTTATCTTAATTTGTAGTTGCCCAGAAAGTCTGAAATAATCCTTTGTTTGCAACAGGATTTAGACATACTTCAGAAAGTGATCCCTTGGTATATTTCAAAAGAGAAGGCATTAGATTCTAGATACCTAAACTTTCAGTGAAGTACTTCTTGCTTTCTGGAAAGACCTTGTCTCCTAAAGCTAAACTTCGATAATCAGTTTCAGTGATGTGGCACTAGTTAGGTCTATGGACTCTTGTCTTGGGCTGGAAAACACTTGGGAAGTCTCACAGTTCACAGGCACTTCTTCACCTTCAGATTTTACTCATTTTAAGACTATAATACTATATGTATTTGAATATTTTAAGATAAATACCCTATCTTTCATTGCATAGTGCTTAGAATTCTGAAATTGATCTTTTTCCCAGTAATCCAGGGCTTTTCAAGGAGCATCTGCTCTTCCCATGAAGTGTGATATAATGTATTCTTCCTGTGATTTAAAGCAGTTGTCCTGCCTGGTAAGGTCTAATATGATTACTCTGTGTTTTGGATTTTTGGGCATGGAACATTCCTCCTTAAACTTTTGGTAGTCCCTTTTAAATTGTTGGTGGTCTTCTTTAATTGCCCCATTAAATTACCGTGAGTCCTTGGACAGTCATTTCACAGATCAAATGCAGGCCTGTATGGGGATGGAAATAGTATCTTCATATATCTGGAGTTTGGTAGCCAAATTGTTCACTTTCTTTTCTCCTTCCTTCTATGACTTTGCTGCCAATGAGTTAGCATGTGACACCAGCATGCTCTGCAGGAACTTCTGCCACGTGTTTTGTGTACACTGCCTGTCATCTCTATTTACAGGGGACTGCTTATTATTTTCATCCTTACAGACTACCTCCAGCACAACATTCTCTCAGGTACTGGATACCTTGCATCCATGGTTGTCCATTTGGGCTGATGCACTAAACGGTCATCCATGCAAAAGATACCTCTCCATCAGACTTCACAGGAGTTACTTCCAGAGGCTGAGAGTTTCTGGTCTTTTCTAAATCCCCTGCTCAATGCCTGCATCCCAGGACAGGGATCCTAATTGCTCGGCTTCATTGCCATCTAGTGTTGCACCATTTGCCATAATATCCCAGCATCAAGCAGCCAAGTCAATAGTGGCTCACCAGGCTGGCAGCTGCAATCTTTTTGTGCATCTCAGGGCTCACACATGGATAGGGATCAGGTGATTATGTCTGGCCATGTCTCTTCTTCTGGTTTTGTGGGTCCTGTTTCTACTTCATTCCTCACTATAAAATTGATTTGTTCTTGAATTTTTTCTTCTGAATAGGGGCAACTGCTACTGTCATGGGTCATTCCTCTGGTTCAGCTGCAGTTTGAGTGGCCTTGGTTCCTGTTGGTCTGCTTTCCACTCCTCTCCCTGGGAGTGCTGTGCAGTAACAAGCAGGGTCTCATAAGCAGTACCTAGGGCCCAGCATTCCCACCTCTCTGGAACTGTCACAGCATTTTTCTTTCAAATATTTTGTCACTACAAGACATTTTGGTGTAGTATTTTTCAGGGATAAACTTCCAAACCACTGGAGCAGCATACTCCTTTAAAAGCTGGCTCATTTTCTTCCCCATCCTATGCAACTCATGACTGTTCAGCACAACGGCAGTTCTCTGCATACCTTCCCTGGATGTCTCTATCCTGACTCAAAGCATGGTGTAGCCTTCACTTATTCCAAACTTCACTTATTCTAGACTGTACTGAAGAAATTTGCAGACATTGCAATTAGAATACACTTTCTTTAACATCCAAATGGAATTCAAGATTCTGAAAAACTGTTGTAGCAGGCCCAAAGGAGGAAAAAGGGGTGAAAGGCTGAGAAAAATCATCGTCCCCTGGCCCCCCTAAAGGTACTGTTATTAATGAATCCTCAGAGGTAAAAGCCAAGGCCAGGACAGGTGAATAGCACTGAACACACATCCCAAATGACCCTCATTGCTACCGATATTGTCATGTTATAAACTGATACCACACAGTGCAGCAACAAAGCAATCCTGATCCTTCTGCCTATTCTGAAAAATAGCATCGTGAGGAGCATCTATGGGAGCAGGTAGAGCAGCTGTAGGTAGGGAGTTCTGTACCTAATACACAGATTTTTAGATTAAAGTTATCTGTATCCTTTCATGGCTCAGAGTGGGCACCAATTGAATTATGGTGGTTTGATACCAGCCACAAATTAAATTCCAAATAAACCTTTCCCCTTCCTCCTGACCAAGGCAGAGACTATGGGTTGAGACTGCAATTTAGTGAAAGCAAACAGCAGTGGAGTAAAAAATGCACACTAATAGCAGCAATATTAATAACAAAAACATACTAGAAGAGATGATGCTTTATAGACAAAAATGGGTGTTCACCACCTCCATGTAGTTCTGTGTGGTAGTTGTGACAAAGACAAGATGGTGGACACTCCCTGCAGCACCCTGTGGTCTCCCCAGACAAAGACAACATGGCAGGCACTTCCTGGGGGCATTCTCTCTGCCCCCCAGGCCTGAGACAGTGGAAAACAATGACAGTCCCCTGAAAGCAAGATCATTTGCATCGTACCACTGCTACTACTTCCCTATGGCTCTTTCCCACCCCAGCACTGCTGCTTTTGCCGTTTTCACTCTGCTAGGGCTCGATTCCTATCAGCACCACAGCTTTTAACTGCTCCACTGGGCTCGCCTGTGTTTGCTGCCCAGTGCTGCACTCTCCTGAGAGACAGGAATGGATGAGGAGTGGCAAGAGAGAGCAGGGTCCACTCAGCTGATTCCAGCAACCTCTCTGAGGAAGAGAGGTGAAAACTGTGGTGTCATTCCTGGAGGTCACTCACCGTAGAATAGTAAGCCACGCCCATCACTTCTGAGCTCCACTCCATCCCTACAGCCACAAGAACTTACTAGCAAACCTTTTAATATGGTTTGGTTATGCTAAAATATTTTAGTAAATGTTATAAATAATTTATGCTAAGCCAGCCAAAATAGCTGTCAATCAAAGTTTTCTTGTAGTTTTGTGATAGAAGACAAGCAAGAAGCAGCATTGGGTGATCAGGCCAAGGCTGGGTGCGCGGGGAGTCACCACTCCAACCAACACATACACACCAAATACAGCTCCAGCCAGGTTTTTATACACTTACTGATCTTATTTATGCTGACTTGACATGTTCCAGTGCGCCTGTGCAGGTTTGATTCACTGACATGTCAGATCTTGGTAATCTCAGAACTTCATCTGGTGGTCCTTAGGAGCCTGACCTCTCCTTGTCCTCATTGGTTCCTTATTCCTTGCACGTACACATTAACTGTATATCTTAAGCAAGCATTTTCCAGTAAATCAGGTTCGTTATTCTATATGTTAAGCTTCTATATTCACCAATAGCTCTAACCACAAAGTCTCTAAATCCTGCTAACATCAGCTAAACTTCTAGCTGGGCTTCTTGTTCCATGCCTGACTTGGTTTCTCTCTGTTTTACCAAGTCTTAGAGAATATTACAGCAATATTTGCAATCAACACAGTTGGTTTTGGTTTTTTATTCCATTTGACACAAATCACTTTTTATGTATATTACAGTAAATAATTAGAAACTGCAGTGTGCTGCCTCTCGTATTTTAAAGGCACCTTGTCTAAACTAAAGACAGTTTGCACGAATTTCAGATTCTTCTAGTCTTCTGCTGCAGTTTCATCACTATGGTGTTGTAATGTGGAATTAACTTTAAATTTTGTGAGTTTGTATCTGTTATAAGAGTGGTTCATGTTGGAAGGGGCCTTTAAAGAACATCTAGTCTAGCTGCCCTGCCATGGGCAGGGACTTCTTTCCGTAGACCAGATCAAAGGCCCGTACAACCAGTGCCTGTGCAGTGGTACGTGTGTGTTTGTATATATGCACACACAGCTGCATGTCAATGTTGCTTGTTTCTGTACACAGTTGTAGACAGCACCTCTCTAGGTATAGATGAAACTGCAGAGGCCATCATAGTGGAGAGGTAGTGTTACTTGATTTGGGGTCTTCCAGGTCATAGACATGTTTCTGAAATGTATTATTTCCATGATTGTCAGCTGCAAATGACTTTTGTCTTGATACTTCATGTACTATAGCTGTACTTTCTTCTCAGACATCAGATATTATTACCTATACAAAATCCTAATATAAAATATAAGAAGTTCCTAATAACTAATATGCTGGTTAAACTGGTAGGATATTTCAAAATAAATTTGGAATTTGAGTTGCTGAATTCTTGTACCACAAGAAAGCATTTGGGATTTTTTTATTAGGGGAGTTAGAAAAAAAACAGTAACAAACTGAAACAGGCATATTTTTATTCCCCCCATTATTTAGAGATATCTTTGGAAGGCAGGTACCGAAGATTTGGATGGAATGATCTTTTCTGCTCATATAATAAGGATTAGGGAGTCTAACAGACATGCTTCAGCCAACTTGTTGGTGTTGGAACTATGCTGCTGCTTCATCTGAAACATTTATCGTTAGGTCTTAGCTGCGTTAAGCAAATCACCAAGCAGTCTAGTTGATGCACCTCAGTTTAGAATGACTCCTTCCCCAAAACGTTCTTGTGAAGTACTGGTCTGTGAGGATTCAGAATGTTGCCAGGGAGGATGGCTTTTGCTGGCGTGGGGCCCTGGGCGTACCCCAGGTCTGGCTGTGGGCAGAACAAAAGAGCAGGAGACAAAACAAAGAGCGGGAGGTGAGGCAAAAAGTAGGATAGTTGATTAGGCAAAGAGATTGTAATCTGTAGCCTTGGAGACGCTAAAGATGTAGTTCTAGAAGCTGAAGTTTGTAGCTGCTGAACTGCTAGTTTGGAACAGTATATAAGATGTGCTTTCTACAATAAAAGTACATGCTTTGCATGTACCTGGCAGAGTCCGCGTTTCAGTCACCGGCACTGGTCCTCGCCTGAGCAGCTAGCAGTGGAGGTTCTCAGAGAGTTGTCTACAGGAGAAGTGCTAGAGATAGTGAAGTAAAAATGTTGAAGCCCACCAGGTGGTGCCAGAAGGCCTGATCGCTGGTGGCTCTGACAGCCGGAGGTGTGAGCCTAGCACCTTTGTCAGAAATTGTGTAATCTGAATACAAGCGACACATGCTATTACCCTTCCTCTCCTTCCAAACTTTTACCCCTAAAGCATTTCCTCAGCAAATTACTTCCTTCTGTGTTCATGAAGGTAAAATTTAAATATGCTATTTAGGAGTAAGGCACTTAAAATTGTGCATTTGGTGTCAGCGTTAATTATCACTAATTTTGTGCTGCTGACATCGCTCTTTAGGGGATAGTAGAGTCACGAAGCTTTTACAAAAATGCTGTAAGCAGCATTGTGCTGTGTGTTGCAGTGAAATGCGTGAAATTTTATGGAAATACAGACATGAATGTTAACTAAAATTTGTGCTAGAGAATTATGTTAGGTGGTTACACTTATTTTGATGGAGTTAAAAACTCATATAAACATTTTAATGTTTCTAAACAACTAAGTTTATAGAGAGGGTTAAGATGTTTCACAGTGAAAACTGAAGTCTGTGCAAGTTGGTTTTTCCATTATTTCCTTTTATACTGCAAAAGTTATTTTTTCATTACTTTATTTTTTCTGTCTTTATGTCATGTCTTTCTGCCTGTTTTGATAGAATGATTGTACTATTCTCCTGTAAAACTGGTGTGATTGACAATTTGTAATGCTTGTGTAACACTTGATACTCTCTGAAACACTCCACAATAATTAGACAACTATCAGACAAAATAGTAATCTAATTCCACTTTTTTTCCTAAAGTGTGATTTTGTGTAGAAGGGGTTGTAAAAGCAGATGAGCAACACACATAGGCTAGTGAGGAGCAGCTCACAAGTCAAAACAGTGTCTGTCTTTTAAGTGAAACCTGCAGCTACACTGATGGTAACCTGTGCTGTTGGGTGTTGGGGAAATGGGTGTCTGACAACTAGGCAGCAGCACTTCTTTCTGAAAGTGACTGACACTCTGTAAAGTCTAGCCTAACTTTCTTTGGATGTGTTACTTTGTATCCAAAAAAACCCTACTTATATTGGATTTACTATATCTGCCGCTATCAACAGAATGACTCTAAAAAGTTAGTTGTTTCATAGGTCATCTCACATATAGCCAAACAAGTGCATCATATGCATGTTTCGGTTTTGTGTTTCCTACCTTTGTGTGAAACACGACATTTCTTGAGACTCGCGATAAAAGAGTTTTCATTTTGTGAGGGTTTTTTTCTGGATGATTTTCCATATTAGGAGGTCAAGATATTTGCATGCTGGCATCAAATCTGATGTTTTATCATTTATCACCCTAAGTTTTACAGGGTTTGGTGTATTTTTAATCAAATAAGTAAGACTTATTTACATATTAAAAATTCAAAGTGTTCTTAAAGTACATCAGTTTATTTTCAGAAAATCAGGTTTTATGCCTCCTTATTAGTATCTTCAGAACTGTCACTATGCAACTGATATGTAAATTGAATTCGGAATACTAGTTTTAGGAAAGCACAAGTTTCATCTTCAGTAAGGTTTTGAACTAGTAACAGTTACAGGCTTAGTTTCTAGAAAATCAGTTTAAACTGCTGGATCAGGTTTTAACTTCAGTAGCCTGGTACCCATCCATAGGTTCAGAGAGCATAGTGAAGCACTTTATTAAATTCTGCAGATGAATTGTGATTTTAAAAGGATTAGAAATAAATTTTCTGTTTCTGACGCATGATTTCAAATTTGAGGCATATGATTGGGGATATTCTATTAAAAAAACCTTAACTGGTAGAAAACAGTATCTTTTGTGGTGTCTTAGTTATTTTTCTACACATAACTGCATAAACACAGTGCAATTAAAATATCAGGTTCTTTATGTTTTAACTATAATTTGGAAATCTTGGGAGGGGGACATGTATAATGCAGGTGTTACAAAATAACTTCCTTGAATAACAGTTCATCTTATTGTAAAAGGGTGTATTATTTTCTAAATGAAGAATTTTTATGTTTTGTGGATTTCTGGAGATGGCGATGGTGGTTTCATTTATGTTTTGGAGGGATTGCTTTTTTTTGTTTTGTGGGGTTTTTAGATTAAGATACAATACAAGATTACAGTTATTTCTGAACTAATAGCTTTTCTGGAGGAAAACAGTTGATCTCTTGTATGTTTATACAGTATGTGTGAGACTCAGTATGGTAGTATATCACAGCAGTGCTACAAATTCAGAGTTTTTTCATGATCTGGGATGCTTCTGTATTAATGTATTGTTTTAATCCATAGGAAAATACATCTCAGTTCAGCAGAAAAAGTAATCCTTACGCTGTTTTTCCAGTAAAGTAGTTAAGCAAGCTAATAGAATACTGTTGACCTGGTATCATTTAGCATTGTTGGGTATATACTGGTAGATTTCAGGAAGAGATGAAATGTGGAAAAAAGTAGTAAGTTTCTGTAAATGTTCTTTTAATTTCACATGTCCTTACAAATTCCTGACTGTGAATGTCTTAAGTTAGTTGTTTCTAAAAACTTCAGATTACTGAATGTTTGTCTCCCTGTTGCTGCTTTTTCCTAGGTGTATTGCTCTTTGTTGCTGTATTGTTCCTAGAAGTCAATGGGTACAATTCATGAGAGAATTGTCAAATGTTAGATGTAAATGCATTTTTCTGTGTAAGTTTTACGATACCTCAAGGTATATTAAAACCTGTATTTTCCCTTATTCAGTAAGGCATGAGGTTAAGCTATGATTTTTCCTCAGCTACGTCACTAGGTAGGGGCATTCTTCTGCTTTTAACCCCTGTATGAAAATTTACAACAGCTTCCAAAACTGAAGTAAAAGAGAGAAGGCAGTGCTGTATTACAGATCAGAGAGGCCATGTCTCTCTCACAGATGAGCAGTGACAATTCTTAAAGAAATCTGATCTCACTTGCCTTAGTTGTGGGTAGCACCGAAGTAGTGAATAAATGTTTCTGGCCCAAAAATGTTACTCTGAAATAAGTTAACCTGTAATCTTTGATTTCATGGTCAAAAATTTCTGTAATTAAATCCTGAAAAGGGCATTAAAAAGTTGTCCTCAGTTACCTCCCTCATCTAGAGGAATGTGATGACTAAATGCTTTAGGAATTTGATGAGCTTAGGTGGAAAGAATTGCCAGAAACTTAAACAGATCTGTGAATCATCAGATCTGTGAACTATCGACCTACTCAACAAATTGCTGGCTTGAGCAGTCACTGCAGTGGAATTAGTGTTTTTAGAACCTTTTATGTTGCAATTTTTAAGAGACTTTTTTAAACTTCTGTGAAGCAAAGTTATTCTGCTATGTGAGTGGGAGCATGTGATTTCTAACCAATGGAAAGAGCTGATTTGTGCTTTACCCCAGTAAAGGTAGTACAGTTTCTTCTAAGTTACTAGTCATTCTTCTGTATGTTAAGATCAGTGGATTTTACGCATCTTTTTTCTCTATGTAATTTACATAGTGATGTGGAACTTTACTGTGACTAGGAGATAAAAGTAGCAGCCCTTGTATTTGTTTGTCCATATATTGCTGAATGTTTTCAGAATAACAATGTGAAGGAATATCCCGTTGCATATGAAAACAAGCATTAAAGTGAGACTTGGTTAAGAGAATATTTTTGTTTCAAAATCAAGCTACTTATACTCCACCTGTTTTGTTTTTCAGAGTACTGTAATTGAAAGTGCATCTTCTACATTTGAGGAAGGACAAGTTCTTGATTGAATGGTGGATTAATAAGCGGTTGTCTCATCCTAAAGCTAAAAAGATATCCTGGAAGTTGGAACGAACTGGATTTTCACCCTAGTCCAGCAGCTTTGCTGCTCACTTAAATACAGATGAATGAAGACCCCATTTGGAAAATCGCCAGGTCAGCGGTCCAGAGCTGATGCAGGTGAGGTGTTCTTTCTGGTGGTTTTCTTTGCTTTTAATGGATAAAAAGTGTTCTTACTTTATTGACTTTTTAAATATATTAATGATTTTCTGGAAATGTTAATGATTTTATGCAAATCGCAGATTTTTCCACGGAAGATTCTGGAATACAACTTAAAAATGCAAATGTCATCATTCCTGTTTTAAAAGAAAATTTACTTTTGTTCTAGAAGATCGTGGATTGAAAAGACAAACGTAAATTTAGCAGTACAGATCTGACCTTCCTATTTTGTGTTGTGTCAAAAGCTATTAATCAGTGACCTGTGTGGGGAAAATGTATTTTTTATCACCAACATTGTGAATTGTAGCATTTATGAAATTCTCAAGAAGCCAACCAACTGACAAGTGTAATTGGGAAAGCTCAGCTAACTTTTAAAATACCCAAGCAATGGACCATTCTGGTGCTTTCAAATACTTGTCTGGTTCATTAAAAACTGAAGCAACTGATACTGGACGATTTCACCCTTTGTAAAATTTTGAGCTTGTATTTTACTTGCAACTGTGTTAAAATTTGCTACCACTTTTTTGAAACATGTACTGATACCAAAGGTAATACAGGTTTCAAAGGAGAGATGCAATACAAACACTTGGTTAAGTGACCAAATTGAGATAGTGATGAATGGAATTCCTCAGGTGTCAGTGTTGGGAGCAGCATTGTTTAACAGCTTATTCAGTAGTAGGGACAGTGGGATTGAGTGCACTTGCAGCAAGTTTGCTGATGACACCAAGCTGTGTGTTGCCATCAGCACACTGGAGGGAAGGGGTGCCATCCAGAGGAACCTGGACAGGATTGAGAGGTGGGCCTCTGCATACCTTGCGTTGTTCAATGAAGCCAAGTGCCAGGTGCTGCATCTGCATCAGGCAATTCCAAGCACAAATACAGCCTGGACAAATAATGGATTGAGAGCAGCCTTATAAAGAAGGCCTTAAAAAGAGGGTGTTGGCAAATGAGAAGCTCAGCATTACCCATCAGGGTACACTCATGTCCCAAACAGCCTCTCACATTCTGGGTTGCATCAAAAGCCGCGTGACCAGCAGATTGAGGGAGGTGTTATTGCCTCTCTAGTCTGCTCCAGTGAGACACCACCTGGAGTAATGCACACAGCTCTGGGACCCCTAACATAAACATGACGTGGACCAGTTGGAGTGAGTCCAGAGGAGGGCCGTGAAGATGATCTGAGGCCTGGAGCACCTCTCCTACAAGTTACGCAACGCGGTTTTTACAGTCCTCTGAGGTTTGCCCGGCAGCTCTGGGGGGAAACTGTGCTGCGCCGATCACGGGTGTCAGAGGTTCTCCCACGGTTTCCCACTTCGGGGAAATCTCTCTGTGCCTTCTTCTCTCCGGCACTATTCTCAGCTTGCCTTAGCTCAGCTGCCCTTTAAGGCTGCACATCACACCAGTTGCACCGATGGGGAGAAGCAAGAGACGAGA
>VZTN01000123.1:26943-37267 GCA_013400515.1 Erpornis zantholeuca
TAACAGAACATACCAACTTTTAAACAGTAACTTAAATTTAACATTGCATACAAATGAGAAGCCAAATGCAACCAAACATTAACAGTTCAGACCACATCACCACATACAAGGACAGGTTGCAGGAGCTGTGGTTGTTCAGCCTGGAGAGAGAAGGCTAATTATAGCTTGCAGTACCTGAAGGGGTCTTAAAGCTGGAAACTATTTATAAGCTTATGTAATGACAGGACAAGGGGAAATGGCTTCAAACTGAAAGAGAGTAGGTCCAGAGGATTGCCATGAGTGACGAGAGGGCTAGAGTTCCTCTTGTATGGGAAAAGGCTGAGAGCTGTTGCTCAGCCTGGAGAAGAGGAGGCTCCAGGCAGTACAACCTTTCAGTTCTTAGGTGGGGCTTATGAAAAAGACAGAGAGGCTGTTTGCAAAGGCCTTCAGTGACAGTACCTGGGTAACTGTTTTAAACAGAAACAGAGTATAGTTAGTTTTGAGTACAGAAAAGAAATTTTTTATGATGTGCATGTGAAACACAGGAACAGGTTACCCAAATACTAGTGATTCCTCACTGGAAATGTTTCTGGTTATGTTCAAAGAGATATTAAGCAACCTGATCTACTGAAAAGTCTCTTCCCCCATCATAGGGCTGAACCAGGTAACCTTAAGAGGGTCTGTGAGATTACATAGAACAGCTGTAAAAAAAAAAAAGTTGTACTTTAGGAAGTAAATTTAAATAGGATTTACTGAGCTTTACAGCATTATGTATACAAATGTATTGCCTTCCTTTTTTAAAGATGGTTGCCACTTGCCAAGAAACTTTATGAACAATACATAGTCTTCCAGAATAACTACATCCTAAGTAGAAATTAGGATATTAAGTCTTGTATGTAAAATTTCTGTCATCAGAGATTGGATAATAAAGCAGTTATATAGTCTTAATCAGAGGGGAAAAAAAGAAAAAAAGGAAAAATAAACATTGAAAGAGTGGAATTAGTCTTTGTATCTTATATTTGATATGTTAATAATGTAAAATCATAAAATTTCTGGACTCTAGGAGACTCTTGGATCATGTACAGGCTGCAAAAAACAATCTGGAGGTAGAGATAAACCAGTGGCAGTGTCAGGTGTTTATATAGGGCAAAATTTAATGCATTAACAAAACATTTTTCAACTGGCTTTGATTTCATCCTGTTGTAGAGACTACCAGTCAGTGACACTAGAGGTTGGTAGCATCTTTAACAAACCCGATTTTCAGCTGTCCTGTCTGCCTGCCTAGGAAGGAAATGCTTTTATGTGAGTGTAAAGGAAGATGTATATGTGATTTATAATAACTAGGCTTTTGAAATCTCTCTCTCTGCGAAACATACTTTGTACATAGTTCCTTTTTGAGAAACAAAATGGGGTAGGATTGAAGGTGGAGAAAAGAAGGAAATCTAGACTTCTGATTCTTACACAGCAGTAGAGTACATGGCTACAGACCCCAGGAGTTTGACAAAGCATAAAGTTGCTTTCCACAATATAGTTTGAGTGAATCAGACAGGTGCTCTTGGCAGTGTGCCCGCCTGTCTCTCTATTTAGTGTGTTGGTGTTCCAAATATAGGAGAAATAAAGATGTAAAAAAAATATTAATATACAGTAAAATTGATGGTAAAATAATATGTGATTACCCTGTGTTAACACTACTGAGCCTTTTAAATCTAATGATCACCTGTTTAATGCAGTATAAGTGAAAGACATGGTCCTCTGGAGTCTTTCTTAGTACTGTTCTCCCAGAGATGCGGAACCATTCCAAACTGCATGATGGTCAGGAGCAGTTGTAATACCTTTACGGGGTGGTTTGAAAACATAAAAGTATTTTCTTAGTAAAGAAAACTTTTAACACATACATGAACATATAACTATTAAGTCATATATGAGCATTTGTAGTTTTTTCGCCCTTAAAAGCAAGTGTAAATTGTTTTAATACTATCTTTATGAACTAATAAAAGATCGTGGATGTGAAGTTGATTGGAATTGCAGTGAAATCTTTTCTGCAGTTAGAATTTGGTTTATGTCTGTTCTTCTGATCTACTTCAATTAAAAGACCTCCCTTCTTCAAACTCGTTTGAGGTTGAGCAATACCAGGTGCGAATCAGCACACTGAAGTGTTTCTTAGGTCCCTGAAAGTTATTCTGCCATAGTCTCGAGATACAGAGTGGAATTACTGCTGTTCCCGCTGAATATTGTGGAATACAGTTTAAAAACTTCTGGGTTTTGGTATTTGTTGTAAACTTAGGAGATATTCAGGGAAGTAAATATTGTTGCTATTTTCTAAAGAGCCTGTCTGATTTTCATAGATTGCATGGAGAGTACCAACTCATGTCATGATAGCAGAAACATTGCCAGTAGCTTTCTCCCATCCTTCTTCCTATTCTCCTATAGCCCCAGCTGAAATGACATGTATATTTCCCTTGAAGCCAACATCCTGAATGATTATTTTAGTCTTGTTACCCCTTTATCTTTGTCTGGAGTAAAGTACAATTATTCAGAAACATGGTTTCTAGTTCTGCTGTTGAATTTTAAGGGTTTATTGTAAGGAGCAGAATTAACAAGCCTCAGAACTAATACAACAGACCATATGACAATTGAATACTTAATTCTGTTGCTCTTGTCTGGAAGCTGGAGTTTGTGTTCACTTTCTATTACAAAAAATATGTTTCCACACTCTTATGTCATAAAATAATAAAATAGTTTGGTATGGATGAGACCTTTTAAAGGTCATCTTGTCCAACTCCTGCAAATAGCAGGAACATCTTCAGCTAGATCAGGTTGCTTTGAGCCTTATCCAGCCTGGTCTTGGACACTTCTAGGGATGGGGCAACGACTACCCCTGGGCAACCTGTGCTAGTGTTTACCACACTCAGTGTAAAACCTTCCTTCTTATATCTGATCATCTCCATTTTAAAATCATCACCACATATCCTATCACAAGAGATCTTGCTGAGAAGTCTGTCCCCATCTTTCTTTTAGGCCCCCTTCACATACTGGAAGGCTGTAATTAGGTCTCCTCAGAGCCTTGTCTCCTTTAAGCCAAACAATCCCAACTCTCAGCCTTCCCTCATGAAGGAGATGCTCCAGCCCTCCAGTCATCTTCATGGCCTTCTTTTGACCTTATTCCACCAGGTCTGTTCAATGCTGGGACCCCAGAGCTGGATGCAGTGTTCCAGATGGGGTCACACCAGAGCAGAGCAGAGGGGCAGAATCCCCTCCTTCGCCTTGCTGCCCACACTGCTTTGGATGCAGCCCAGGATACAACTGGTTTTCTGGGCTGTGAGTGCCCATGGCTGGGTCATGTCCAGCTGCTCCATTCTTATGGACCAAGGAAGATTCAGGAAGCATTCTGATTTTGACCTTCTCACTAGAATACGTCAGAAATAAGGGTTCTGTGCTGTTCTGTCCCCCTGTCCAGAGCTGCTGTAGAGGACAGAAACTCTTGATGCAGTTTCTGCAATTCTGTAGCCAAGCACAGGTTCTGCAATAGTGTAACCTAATACACCTTTAAAAGGAGTTTACATCTTGAGACCTATCTGAATTCAGACAGTGCAAATTAGGAGGGCAGATTGTGGCAAATAGGCATGTGGTTGGTACAAGGGTGCATTTAACCTAGGATCTTCAAATACTTGCTATTGATACTGGTATTAAATGTGCAGTGCCTTTTCTTCATGTATTAGACCAGGAGCTCTCTTAAGATACTGTCTGACTTAAGAGGATGAGTAGTACTTAGTTGTCTGTGTTGTCTTTGGTATAGAGCTCATTACATCAGGGAACAAGTTGAATCTTACCAAAATTTGAAGATCCCAAAGTGAGAAGTTAGCAAACAGCAACATCCCATTCCCAGAGGTCAGCATAGCTTCTCCTCTCAACTTACTGCAAAAGCTGTAATAAATCTTTCTTCTGTGTAGGTCTAGTGCCACTGTTCTTGACTTTGATGGATAAACGCTTTGTATCTCCCTTCTTACTCACAGGTTCCTGAGTCCTTGAGCAGAGGTCAGAAAGCAAATTCTTGTGCTTCACCATTCTGTTGTTTTGTTGCATTTTTATTTGAGCTAATTTAGCCAAAATCTTACTGCTCTCTCATTAGCCAGACATGTAAAATGTAAACTACGTGTTCCTCTATTTTGTAAGAACAGTTCTTGGATTTTAAGAAATTACTTTGCTTTAATAAAGCACCGTCATATTTTTAATTAAATGTGTTTTATTATATTATGTGTTAGTAAAACACAGCCACCTCATATACAGAAATGTAACTGACATTATGTTGAGACAGCTTTTTTTACAGGTTGTAATAAAGTCTTGAAGTCTTACAGGTTTCCAATCAAACTTTTTGTGATGCTGTTTTAGTTTTTCCAGCTAAGTTCTTGCAAATACCCGGTGTAATTATTTGGTTTTGTAGCAGTCAAAAATTGCAAGTGGGATCTTTTCTGCAGTAATTGACGGACAAGGTTTAATTTTTAAAATTGAACATTTCAGATATCATTATTGTTGGAAATGCAGCTTCCTGAAGATCTGATGGAAACTTGAGTATACTAATTTTTCATTATTAATTAAAATTAATAATTATTAATTAACTATAGTCATTCTGCCATTTCTGTAACTTTGTATACACCCTCTTAAATTTTTCATATAAAAATATTTGGGAAGACTTTGAAGGTTAATGGTCCTGTCAGTGCTTGACTCCTGTGTGATTCTGTTAATATAACCAAAGTTTTCAAGAAGCAAAAAATCCAAAACAGCCCAAAACAAGCTACTGTGAAAAAATTCAAATCTGTGCCATTCAAAACCATTATAGTGAGGAAGACGGGGAGAATCAGGATCAAGCCACAGATCTTCTGGCCATGTAGTACCATCAGCCATCACTTTAACAGGGACTATTTCAGTCAACCTCAGGAAGTGATCTCTATGCAGGTGGCCATTGGCTGTGATCTGAGGCTGCAGTTTTCATTCTAAGAAGTAATTTTGGTTTGTCTAGCTGTGCACATCACCTTCTATGTAAGTTATCTTTTGAAAGTGTTTTTCTGTCATTTTGTTCTTGCATATTTCCTCTGCTGAAATCTTCATGGCTGCTCCTGAGTGGCTTTCTAACAACCAACCGAAGCTTAATTTCCCCTTTGATCGTTTCATCTTATTAAAAACTTCCCATTTTTCATATTCATCTCAAATTATCACTGGGTCGAGTGCAGTGTTCTGTCCATAAAAATTTGTATACTGTTAGATTTTTATGTGTTCTGTTAGACACAGATAGTGCTGGTCTGGCTAAATCAGGAAGATTTGCATCTCCTTTCATTAACTGAAGCATGAAAGCTTAAAAGAGCTTGTTGATTCACTATTGTTGTAGATTGACCATCTCAGCTATTGTCCCTGTTGTGTTTATTTCAACTTTAATTTTACTAGTTGCTGTCAGTCACTCTTTATGTTCATCACTGAGCTTCTGTGTTGGGTTTGCATGGCAGGGCACCAGGAGGGTGCAAGGGTCACTTCTGTGAGAAGCAGCTAAAGGTTCTCTTGTGTCCAACAGAGCAATTCCAGCTAGCTCTAAGATGGACCCACTGTCGGCTGAGTCCATCAGTGATGGTGGTAGTGCCACTGGAATATTGTATTTAGGAATGGGGGAAAGATTCTGCACTGCAGCAATTGCAGGAGAGGAGTGAAACTGTGAGAGTAGCAGCCCTGCAGACACAAAGGTCAGTACAGAAGGAGAGGGAAAGAGGTGCTCCAGGCACTGGAGCCAAGGTTCCTGTGCAGCCTGTGGTGATGATCATGGTGAAGCAGCTGTACCCCTGCAGCCCATGGAGGACCCTACACTGGGGCAGGTGGATGTGACTGAAGGAGTCTGTGAGCCTGCAGGGAGTCTGCACTGGAGCCAGTTTCCTGGCAGGACCTGTGGCCTCATGAGAAAAGAGCCCACACTGGAGCAGATTTGCAAGCAGGACTTGTGACCCTGTGGGGAACCCACTACAGACCAGCCTGTTCTGGAACAATGGCGCACGGTGGAAGAGAGCTGTGCTGGAGCTGTTTGTGAAGAGTTGTAGCCCCTGAGAAGGATTCATGGAGCCCCTGAAAAGGACTGTCTCCTGTGGGCGGGACCCCACACAGCAGCAGGGAAAGAGTGAAAGGAGTCCTCTTCCTGAGGAGGGAGAACTAACCCTAATCTTGAGGAGAAAGAAAGAAAGAAGCAGCAGAGACACCGTGATTAACGGACTGCACCTTCGTTCCCTGTTCCCCTGTGCTCCTGGGAGAGAGGAGGTAGAAAAAGATTGGGAGTGACATTAGGCCCAGGAAGAAGGGAGAGCTGAAGGGAAAGTATTTTTAAGATACGGCTTTATTTCTCTTTATCCGACTCGATTGGTAATAAATTATTATTCCCTAAGTCAAGCCTGGTTTGCCTCTGATGGTAAGTGATGCCTGTAATTGGTGAGTGATGCCTCTCTGTCCTTCTCTGGACCCATGAGCCTTCAGCTTTATTTTCTTTCCCCTGTCCAGCAGAGAGAGAGAGAGAGCATGTTTGGTGGGCACCTGGCATCCAACCAAGGTCAGCTCACTACAGCTTCATATGCACATAGCCCATGTCTACCTCCCTAAAACCTTTTCCCATTGTAACAGGTCACTGATCAGTCATAACATGTAGTGTTTGGATTCTTTACATTTTGACATTCAATATGAACACTTTTATGTAAGTTTTTAAATTATGTTTCAATAATTCCAACATCTTTTATATTGTAGGTCATGCAGGAGTGTCTGCCAGCATGATGAAGAAAAGAACTTCCCACAAGTAAGTTTTTAATATATTTACTAAAGAATAGCTCTCAGTAACTGGAAGTACTGTTCTAGAAATATATCTGTATTGTTCCACTCACTTTGGTCTTAAAAATTGTGGAATAATATTCAGTCTGTATATGTGTATAGAGTCAGACTTTTAATTCTTTCAGGAGGGTATTGGTAAAGAAAGCCCCACAGATATAGTTTTAAACATTGTATTGACTGTTAACATTATATTTTTCTTGAATACAATTTTGAAATTCTTTCTGGAATCTGTAGAGAAGGGTTTTCAAGCCTGAAGTTAGCCACATCAGCTGTAGGATGTAAGAGAGTTCGTGCATTCACCAGGTCAAAACAACCTGCAAATCGTGCTCAGTAAGAACACAGTTGGGAAGGAATCTTACATATGTCTAATCATACATGCACTATAACTGTAGTGATGGAAAAGATTTTTCATTTGTTTTTAAAAATAGAGAATGTACTGAAATACTTCTGTTAGGAAGCTGCTATTAATATGTGAAGGAATGATACCTGCTTTTGCTACACTTTCATGGCATGTATTTTTCCATCTACAACATTTTAAATAGTAGCAGCTGAACACTGGTGAGTACCTGTGTGAAAATAGATGTAACTTTCTTGATATAATTGGTCTTAGTGTCATACAGCAAGATACCATATCTGGCTATGTCTGGTGAGAGAAATCTAAGCTGGGTAAGTGGGAAACTTAAAATGTTTCCAGCTGTTTGTCAGTGTAAAGTCATATAGTGTGCATCAATCACAAGCAATTTGTTTGGCAGGTATATTTTCCACAATTAATGTAGTTAATCACTGTTAACAGTATTAACTGTTTCCCAGAGACAGCAACTGATGTAAAACTGCTCTGATGCCTTCCACCAGCTCATCATTATCCATTCTTGTCTATCTTCATAGAAGGCAAAGAGAAACATTTATTTGTCTAGGGACAGGTAGAGTTGGTTAAAATTTAATTTCTCTTGTTCTCTTTCAACCGCTCAGAGAAAGGAGTGTATGATGGGAAGACTATCAGAGGTGGGTTGCCTTTTGTACTTGAGGGTGGCTAGATTTGTCTTTATTGTTGTGTTGATATACACTTATTTAAATAACTAAATAGGCTGTAAATTTATTAGCATAAAAGCTTTTGCGGGACATAAGAAGTTTTGATCCTAAGTGACATAATTTTGAGGTATTTAACTTAAGCATCCAGCTTAGTTTTACGTTAATTTAGCCTAGTTCAATTGTTTATTATTTAGTTAAGGTTTTTTTGTACCAAGCCAAGATGCCTTCTTGTGTGCTGCTTACTGACTTGTCTGAGAATGAGGTAGAGCAGTAGAGTAGAATATTGTTTATATTTATAGTTCACTATAAATGACTAGGATTATGAAAATGATGTAATACTATATTCTGATACTACTCTGAGCCAATATGATAGACTATGAGTTAGTAATGTATACTTTGTCACTCATTTAGCTATTTATTTAGTTACCTCCTCATTTAAGGAAAAAGGAAAGGAAGCCTACTGGCACTCAATGGCTATTGAGGAGATTTTAAACAAGCTTCAGAAGGTTTGTGGCAGAGGAAGGAACAGGGCATGACTTAATAATTGAGGATGTGATAGAAAGAGAAGTGTGGATGAGCCTTCTGAACTCTTTAAATGGTAGTTAACTGTTGAGCCTTTTGGCGATGGTTCCCATGGTTATAATAGGACAGTTCTTCCAAGTGCTCTCTGTTAGTGGGTAGTGGTGATCTCTGCCAATATGAAGCTGACCTCACTGGCATCAGATCAGTCAGTAAACTCACAGATGTTATTCTTTCCACCCTTAGTGTATAAGGTACGTACAAGAACTAGCACAAGTATGAAACAATCCTTTCTTCATAGGCTTTCCAGATTTCTTGTAGTTGGCAGTTCAGAGACTTTGAGGTGTAGGTTATACCTGCAGTTTAACTACAAGTAAACTTAAACATTTTGAAATTTCAATACCACTTTAAGGTAACATACTCTTGGCTTCTACAACATCTAGAGCTGAAGTTCACAACAGAATAATTTTTTTTTAACTTCTGAGGGAGTACAGAAAGTACTTTAAAAATTCTGTCTTAATTAACATACCTCATAGTCTGAATATTGCAAAAAGTAGCTAATAACAATTCTCCAATCACTATTCTGTTATTAGTGATAGACATTAATAAGATCACAGCTGTATTAAGTTTTGTGTCGTATTTTTAATAACTTTCCTGTTTCATACCATGAAAAATTTGAAAGCATACTGACTACTGCTGCTGTACTGCTTCTATAATGTTTTATAGTTTTCATTCCAGTTTTTCCCAGTTGTGCGTGTGTTGCATATCTGAGAGATGTGGTTTTCTTTCATCCTTCTGGGTTTGTTTTCCATGTGGTGTTTTTCTGAGATTACATGGTTAGGATAAAAAACAATCAACAATCAAACCTAAATGGATAACTTTATAGGTTAGTGGGCATTGCCATTTCCATTTTTCTAAAAGCTAGTTTGTGTTTTAAGCACAACCCTCTGGTAATGGCTGATTTTTCTGCTGCTAGTCCTCTGCAGTTCTGCACTATGTTGGTTTCCCTGGTAGCAGTTGCCAAATTAAAGTTTGTGCAAGGACCATATAAACATAGCTTTAAAATCTGGTCAGATTTCCTTTTGACTATGTAGTCTTTGTAGACTGTGTAGAACGTTTTCAAAGTATCTGGTTCTGATAATTAAACCTTTTCACATTAGGTTTTACTTGTAACAGCTTACAGCCTGCAAGATGAAGAGGATCAGAAGCTTTAGGGAATCGAAGGGCTGTTTGCAATGAGGATATGTCTGATGTGTCAAGAACTATTTCCAGTACTTGCTCTTTTCTGTTTTTCCTGGCTTCATGTCTTTCATGTCTAATTGTTTTCAAATATTCAAGAGCAAATCTCTGTGGAAATTTTAGAGATTATTGTAATGAAAGAGAAGGAAAAAATTGTGTTAGACCTTCTGGATAGAGCATCATGGAAGGTTATTTGTGTAAAAAAATACCACATTATTGAGGAAAGGAGAGTTGGTTACTTGTTTGTCTTGCATGAAAGTACATTCATAACTTACTTATTGACGGTTAGAAACTTTTGCTTGCTTTCTTACAGAGGTTCAGATGCAAGAAGTAGGTTTTCCTTGGTAATATACTGGTAATATTGGTTTGAATATCTCATTTCTTACAGTATGAACCACTTCAAGTGAGAAGTGAGAAGCTGTTCAGTAATGCAACCTTCAAACAAAAATTTGAACTGCAAGTACACCTAGTGGGTACTTGACTTGTAATTAAATTTCTGATCCTCTTCGTCTCTGAGGCATTTAAAACATAATTACGTGTTTGAACTCAGTTATGTTGTCTTCTTCCATCTTCTTTCAGAAGGAGTATGAAGCTTTTTGCCTTACTGTTCAAAATTAAATATTAAAGTGGATTATGCTTTGTAGGCAGAAACTAAAGTTGACCTGAGATTGAATATCAATAGCATTATGGTCTTTCTCAAAGATGAAAT
>VZTN01000129.1:2361-23388 GCA_013400515.1 Erpornis zantholeuca
ATCTATCTATCTATCTATCTATCTATCTATCTATCTATCTATCTATCTATCTATCTATCTTTAATGTAATATGGTTGTGAGAGCACAATACATCACTTCCAATACACTGGAAGGTATATGCTTTTCATTGAGAAGGACACAGGATACTTGGGGAAAGAAAACTGTTAAGCAGCACTTAAGGATGACAGCTAATGACTATGATTTAAAAGGGAAAGCTGAATTAATTATTACAGCATGATGACTTCATTTAGTTGGTTTTATTTCTACAGGATTTATTACTTTCCCATGGTGACCTCCCAACTTTGAGTGAAAAAGCAGGCATCCCTCAGAGATGCCTCTATGTGCTCACGAGACTTGTGCTGACTATCCCTGTGGTAGTGGAAGGCTGTCATCCCAGCAGTGGTCTGTTGTCACCTTGCACCAGGTAAGGTAAGTGACAGCTACACAGAGAAGTGTCATTTCAGTGCTGATCACAGCTGAAATCACACCTCTTAGAGCTGGAGAAGAATAAGGAGCTTAGCACACCATGCCAATTGTATTATATACAACATCATACGTCATAGCACAAGAGCTATTTGCTGAGCCTTTGCCTCCTCCTTGCTTGGTAAACGCCCACCTGCAGAGGTTACACTGCCAAATCTCTCCACCCACTGCAGTTTTCTGACTGAACCGAGCCTCTGCTGGTCCTCAGCACTCCAGCTGTTTTCTTATGCCTTACTGGTACAAAACCATGAGGCAAATGGGGAAAATGAGGCCTCCAGATTCGTAAGAGAAGAGGTTTTCCTCCCAAAGGAGCACACTGCCTGTCAAACTGAAGCTTAGCCAGGTAGTTCTTACCCATTCCCCTGCTGGCGCCTGCAGCATTTTTCGTACTGCTCTCCTGCCAGCTTCAGCAGGGAATCAGGCAGTGAATTCTGACAGTTGCAGCTCTAACCTGAGGGACCAGCAAGCCTGGTTCTAGCCCCTGGCACTTTAGCATCCCATTTATTCGGTGATCTTGGCTCCTTTTCTGCTCCACTCTGTTTTCCTGAGAATATGGAGCACAGACTGACAGACAGGATCAATTTCCATTGCAGCTGCAATTCACAGCTCATTTCTCTGGAACTTCACACTATACCTTTTACCGTAAGTACAATACTTTTTCAGAAACTCAATTTCAGAATCACAGAGACATTTAGGTGTATTTTTAGCATCCTGTTGTTGATCATCAAAACTTGGGTTTAGAATGAAAACTCAAGACTGGAAGTTTTGTCTTTTCATCACAGACTGCACAGACCTACTGCAATAAGAACAAGAAAGGAATAGCATGGCGATTTTCTACCACTCCATGGTACTCTAGTAGCTGCAGACATCTGGTATGTGTTAGATACTATTTGAAATAGAAACAGGAATTCCTAACAATAGGAATTAAGAATTTATTTCTTGTCTAGGCAAACTATTAGTGAAGTTTAGCTATGCAACAACTCTTGGGACTTCCAGATTGGACTCTATTGTCCTTCCACAGAAAGTAAGGGATAGATAGAACAGGAAAATAAAAACAAAAATAAGATGAAAACTGAATATTTAACATATTACCCACAAAACAGCTTTTTAAAACACAATAGTTAATTAATGATAATTAAATGGAAAGACTCCTTCACAGATTGCCTAAGCAGTCATGTTTAAATCACTTAACATCTTTTCGCATCAATTCCCCCTGAGTAAAGTGGGAGCCACAGTACTCTAGCATCAGTATCTGATGGTGTCACACAGAATTTCATGAATGCCTGCAAGGTGACGAAGACCACCCACAGAGGGACAGAAAACTTGGCTTGTGTGCCAGCTGCTATCAAAGTAACAATATTTGGTTTGTTTCTAGAAAACAAATCTCCGCATTTGTATACATCTACAGTCAAAACAATCAAGAATATAGGTAAAATAATTTACTTGTTTGGCTTGTCCTTATTTGATTTGAAATCTAATCTACACATGACTAGTAACAATTTGAGGCCGTTGGCAAACTTGGTAAGACAGTTTTGTAAAAGATCACATTCAACTGTGATGGAGTGATTTATATACTGTAATTATTCTTCATCTGAGTTCTCCAACAACAGATTGAAGTTCAAAAAGAGCTTTGCTCAAAATACCCCATGATTTATTTGATCTGATAACAGATGATGGTATTTCGAATTCCAGTTTGCCATAAACTGCAGAATGCAGTTGAGGAAAGAAACAATGGACAAGATTCTGGGTGGTGCAATTTCACAGTTTTTTAACACATTTTTATTTCAGTCAGATTTGTTAATATAAAGAACTGCTTTGTAGTTAGGATTAGAGGAAGAAAAGGAATACTTTACCCACATGATTTTTCATACTGTCCATTATTTGGGTTATAAAAGAAAGGAATCAAACAAAGAGAAGGCAAACAAAGAAACAAAGGGACAAATGACTCATGAACAGAATCAAAATCCTAATATGATGATGGTGGTGTGATTGTACTGCTGAGTCCCACTATTTTAAAGTGAAAACAAAGACTAAGCTGCCAGTGTGCACAAACTGTTGAAGATCCAGAAAAACCTTTGAGTTAAGAGTGGCACATTAGAGGTTGGTCATCTTACTCATCTAAGAACACAGCATGTTCAGGAAACAAGCAATAAGGTTAAAAATCAGCAAAGAAAAATTGTAAATTAGTGAAATACTGGTGTCATATGAAGTATCTCTGGTTCCTGTCACGGAGCAGCTATGGAAATTGATAGCAACAGTTACTAAGGTTATCCAGGTAAACACAAAAGACCAAGAAGATACCCAGCATTTCCTGGGAAGACTCCAAATTATGGTATTTAAAATTCTTAGCAATACTTCATATTACTAACTAATAACATTTCCAAAAGAGTATGTTTCTATTTCTGCAAAACCAGATGCCTCCCACAGAAAAGCAGCACTTCTCCCAGTCTTCTAAATGTACTCCCTGACACTTTAAAAAATGGTGGGGTGCAAGACCTGCAGAGTTTCAGCACTAATGAAAGAAAGAACTGTGAGACAGCAAAACTGAAATGGTAGTCACCTGCAATTCCACAGAGGAAGGAAGAATCAGATTTTATATATATATAAAATGTGCTGAAAGCTAGACTATGAATGTTTGTGCAAATTCTGGGCAAAATTGCTTCTTTTTAATTGTATTATTTTAGAAAATATTGTCCTCTTTTTAATTATATTCTTTTGATTAAATTAATTTGTCTTCCACAGTCACAATGCTAATGAAAGAAGATGAACAGAAGGATGTATATACCCTAAAGTTAGCATATTAGCTTTGAACAGTAGCCTGTGGGGATCCTTCTGCACCCTTCCTCACTACTGCAGACTTAAGAGCATTGAGAAGCAGGAATAAGCCTCCTGCACACATTTCCCCCAGCAACTTTACTATCATGATCAGCGTCCACAGTGTCACAATGGACAGAAGGTGTCTACAGGACTGGACTGAAGTAAAAAAAAAAATCTCAGGGCTCCCCACCACAGAGGGTTTGCTTTCCCTGGGCTAAACCACTTCCCATCATCTGAGAACTGAAGATTCACATTTAGAGCATGGGCTCATACTCAGCCTCTATTTCCTGGTCGAGATGCCAACAGTCCACCAGGTGAAAGAGAAAAATCAGCATCTCCCAAACTACTCTGCTGCCAGGAAGATTGCACCTAACACCATCTTCAGTGTGAAACCAGATGCAAGACCGTGCTTCCACTGATTTTATTATATTCTTTGAGTATTGTGTAGTTAAACGTTATGTATCTATATCAGGTATGAGAAAAGCATGTTCTCCCAGTTCATATCCAAAGAAACTGAGACTCATAAGAAATTAATTACCTGATGAAGATAGCAGTGCATCAGCAAAAGCCATGGAATCCCAATTCTCAGCCGCATTTCTAACCCATTAGAACACAGCACTGAAATGTGCTTTTTTTCCCCTGTACTTTGTGGCCAAAAGAGCTTAGTTCCAAAATGTGGGAGCTCAGAAAACAAGAAAATACTCACAACTCAAGCAACAAAATGAATAGGCCAAGTTCTTATAGTGAGCCTCACTCACTTCACAAATTCAAATGTGAGACATAGTAGAGGTCTACTTTTTCCATGAAGGATCCTAAATACTAGTATCACCTCACCACTAGGATTATTTTTTCTGTGCTATTTCTAGATAAAACATAAGCTAAGATATAGGAACTCTTGGGAAAGAACCATAATATTTAGCCACTTATAGAAGATTAATGGAAGGCAAATTCTAATAAACATCTAAGGCATCATCTCACTGCTAAAAAAAATAAATGTAGCTGTTGCTTGAAACTAGAGCAGGCACTGGATTTAGGCCTTTAGTAATATATTACTACAAGCACTTGATACAGAAACATGAATGAGTGATAAAATCATGCATGAGAAGTTTCCTTAGCTTTTCATCTCTTCTCCAATTCATGGCTACAAGAAGCCTATGTAGGACAGACTTCCATGAGGCCTATGTCTTCAGGCTGACATTCACAGTTGCAAAATATATTGGTCTAATCATCAATAACACCCTTTAAATCATCTATTACATCCTTTTAAAGGTAGTAACATTTTAAAGTGTTGGTTTCTATATAGTATTTTCTTTCATGAGAGGGCTGATATGAATTTTTCACTTTATAGGAAAATTTCAATCTGAACCAACATAAATTGAATCTAATATTTCTTTATGTTGTCATTATAGGTATACTCCCAATGGTAAATCATTTAAATTCTAATACATTTAAATAAGGAATTCAAGAAAAACATCATTTGATATATTTTTGTCAAATTACCTACATTACATGATTACTCCTCTACAATCAAAATCAGATTTTAAGTATGAATGATACAAACAAGATTACATTCCAAATCTGCAACACAGATTTTAGTTGCTTGTTTAAAATGACATACCTAGCTATTCAGTAATCACTTTATAATAACCCCTTTCATTGCTAAATCTTCTTAGCCATCAGCCACTAGTGAGGAAAATGCTGGCAGTGGTTTTTACAACTACACATTAGTTTTACATTTCATGACAAGCTAATTCTACAGAGTTTGAAAGACAGACAAGCATGTGTTCTTAAGGTTTTCTTTCTTTTGCATGAAGAAAGCACACATCTAACTGAGAAATGAAAAATAAAGAGTGCAGACATATACTTTCCACTTCATGCATATGGCAGCAACAATTTATCCCAACTTCACCCCGGGAACTGCCATTTATATGTAAATCAACAAGAATTAAAAGGTGGTGACAAATAACTCTTGGAAGAATTACCATGGTAAGATGGTAAATAAAGTGCCTATTTTTGGTAGATGTTACCTTTGGTAGATCTACCTTTGGTAGATACTGGATCAGAATGATCTTTGAGGAAAACTGAAGTCAAATGAGCTGTGTCGCATATACTGTCCCTCTCAAGTGAATCTATCACAGGCATTTACCCCTTTGACTGAGTTCCCACATGACTGCTTTACAGTGTCTTTACTGTCCTTTTCTATCACTTCTCCATTGTATTTTAACAGAGCACTTGTCATTATCTGCCGATCTGACACAGGCACATTTAGGCAGAGATACCTCCACACCTGTGGTACCCTTCAGAAGCTGGGACAGACTTTCAGACCAATTTATACAGAATGCAGATGAGATGCTGCTCATATTTGAGAAGATGCAACACAAAGGAAGATGAATGCCTGAGGAATTGCTTTTGTGGCCACCTGACATACCTTCTTCACATACTTATTATGCCAGAGAATTGTGTTCAATGAATGTAAAACCATCTGGTTTTGTGGGTCAATACATAAACTTTCAGATATATTAAGGAATGGTGCAGGTGGATGGCTCATAATTAAGCATATTCATGAGAACAATAGACACAATTTGGCCACACATCATGAATGTGGGAAATTACATTAATGTAGCATACACTCTTCTACTCACTGCTAAAAAAATGGGAACCCAGGAGAATATTACAAACATTTAGAAGTTCTAGAGTGAGGGAAGAATCCATTTTTCTAGCCCATTTTCCTAGGAGCGGCTGGAATACATCTAGGGCATTGTAAGATGGTAAACCATTCTCTTCACACACTAATAAAGTACATGTATTTTTTTCAGTGCCCCAATCACCTTCTGATTCTGACTGGTATTAATGGCAAAGCGTACACTGTTCTTCTTCTGTGTGACAGAGCAGCATGTTCAAACTCCTTATATTTTATGGTACAACTGCTGGAGTCACCCTTGAAGCCAACTGAGAAAAAGATAAACCATTGTGTAATTTAGTGAAGGTTTCAGCTGTTCAATACCTGCCCTGAAAGTAGAAGCCCAGAGACTGTTATGTTTCACAAAAGAATAAATGGGCAATGCTGTTTCACAGATCAGTCAAAGTAAGATGTAGCAGCATGTTCTCGTTATCACTGTGGGCTATTGCCACTGAAAAATCACATTATTTCAGAGCTGTTACATACAGCAGTGGTAGCTAAATTGGGGATTGAAAACAGAACCTAGATTGAACCTAGATGACAGGACAACATGGTCATATAAATCTATGTAGAAGAGAAAATGTCACCAATCAATGTTACTCATCTAAAAAGAGTATTTACCATTCTTTCTAATCTGACATGTGCAATCAACCTTAACCAGATGATGTACAGTGAGATCAATTCTGACAAGTAACTCTCAAATGCATAAACCTGGTAAATGAATCAGATTCTCTGCAACAACTGGTAAAAGAAGCTTTGAACTTATATACATGTCAAACAGGAACAGAATATTCTGTCTTCCTACTACACTATTACGTGCTAACTATTATAAACAAGTAAGGACGGCAAAGTTGCTAAGATCATCTGTTTAATTTGTGACAAGACTCATTTCCTGAAAGAATCTCCTACATATTTGCTGCTCAGTCTGGATACATGTCCTCATGTTAGGTCCATCCTCAGGACTTCTACAGGAGCTTCACCCAAGCCTGAGTAGTCACTAGCTACTGAGTAATTTAAGATGTCTTTTCACCCATGATCTCAAATGCCGTCTTTGTCTTTGATACTGTCACTAACTAAAATGTTTGCTTTCAATATCAGTTGCAACATTCAACTATACATAGTATTTTATAAATTGAAGTTTCTGAAAAGTACCTACATTAAGAGGATACACTCTTGATTTATTGAATATATTGAATATATTCAAACTTTTTTCCCTGCTATATCTAGAAAACACTTGAAGAAATCCTACACATTGCTCCTTCTCTGGTAGATTTCTTTGAATTTTCCTGTGACAGATCAAGAAGATATTTACCACCAATCTTCTTTGCTACGCCACTCCCTGTAAAAAACAAACATGAGAAACTATGCTTGCTTATGAAGGGAATTTATATTGTTATACTGAAGCATGAAACAGAAGAAACCAGCCCATCATTGTTTCTGATACATTTTAGTAAGGAAATAAACTGCCAGTAGAGGAGAAAGGAGAACATCTGAGAAAAGGGGGTGTACTGGATGGTAAACTGCTTCAAAGTTAATTCTTTATACGATTTAACAGAGTCCTAAGAGTCCCACAAAAACATATCTGCCTGGGAATTTGATTTCTGCTGTAGTACAGAAAGGTATGATCTACTAACAAAAAGAGTAGGGACAAACACAAGCATTGGATAAAGAAGAAAATAAGAAAATAAATATGCTTTTGTGTAATGTGTATCACAGATTAGTCAAGCCTGTGTAGTTTATCTCCTTTAAACCATGCTTTATTTCTACAGAAGATCTTGAGCCTGTTTTGTTTATTTCCTTTCTGTAGTCTTAAAGATTAATCATTTATCACGACTACATTTCCCTCTGTTGCCTCCAGCATGCCTTGCTTTAAACACTACAGGTCACTTTGCATTTGGCTATGTCCTTTTGCTTCCTTCCCCTCCTCTAAACGTGGTCCTGTCAAATAGATTAAAGAACCTGTGCATTTATGCCAGAACCATAACTGACATGGAAGAGCACAAAGCAGCCATCAAATATTCAGGAAAGCAGAGGTTATGGGAGGTTGCTGAAGTACCTGTGAACATGAAAAAAGGAGAGAGGCCAGGACTAGATAACAGTTTCACTGGTCCAAGACAAGTTGCTTTACTGTTGAGACAGAACTAGATCGCTCTACAAATCACTCAGGAGCTCTGGATCACAGTTTTACCACACAGCTCACGGAAAACACAGTAAAAGTGGACCAGATAGATATAAGCTGGTGTGACAAATTACAGAACTACATATGATAGCAAATAAATAAATCTGAAAACTATCTAATTCTATCACCAGTAACTCCGGATTCAAAGTCCATTAAGCATTCTTTTTTCCAATTGAACTGAACTAATGGAGAATAATTCCTATGCTGAAAAAGGTCATACAGAAAATAATAAAAAACAAGTACTATACAGCCACTATTTGTAAGTTACTCTAATATGAATTTATAAATTAATGACATCTGTTATAAATCACATGGTTTTGTTCCAAGCACAGAAATGTCTCACTGCTGGCGTTGCTCTGTCTTTATCACAATTATAAAACTGAAAAATTCAGGATAGTAAGTTGCATAGAGTTACATAGAGTTGTGAAGGGCTCACGTTTTAATCTTTCAGTGTGCTTTTCCTAACAAAACTGGGAAGAGAGTAAAGAGGAAGAAAAATATCATAAAAATCCAAACCTATAAAAAGCAACAAGCACCTACAACAGTTCAAAATCAGCAGTTCCCAGAGTTCTAGGTCAAGGAATAGTCACAGAGATGTCCTTATTTAAAAATGAAAATAAAGTTTTAACATTTATTTTTAGAAAATAGGAAATATTCAGAAAGATATGAACCATACACTTTAAGTATCAAAATTTGCATTTGCATGATAGAAAATATAAGCTCTTATTGTAATTCATAATTGAACCAAATGAGAAAGCAACAATAGAAGAGCTGCTGCTTTTGCATTTGCAGAATGGTGCAGGGGTCGCCTATTATAATCTTGAATTACGATGATGCTTATTCTTTTGTCAGTAATCTACATGCAAATAAAACTGGTTTGCTGGATTTAGTATATATATACACACAAAATCTAGAAATATTCATATAATGTATAATCAACTTAAACTAGAAATTTCCTGACAACTGAGCATCTGCTTTATGTTTATTTAAGCCTGCCAGTAGCACAACTGCATTGTGAACCATATCTGTAGGAACAAATAATTTCATTGACTTGTAATCAGGACTGTGATATTCAGAACTCCATTTCCAATAGGTAATCTACACAACAAGAAAGTAGCCATTAATAAGGTATTATAAATATTAACTGATCTTGCTGTACTAGATCATAGAATCATAGAGTTGGAAGGGATCCACAAAGATCATCCAGTCCAATTCCGGGCCCTGCACGGGACACCCCAGGAATCACACGGTGTGCTTGAGAGCACTGTCCAAATTCTTCTTGAACTCTGTCAGGCTTGGTGCTGTTTCCAGTTCCCTGGGGAGTCCGTTCCAGTGCCCAACCACCCTTTCACTGAAGAACTTTTTTCCTCATGTCCAACCTAAATCTCCCTTGACACAGCATCAGGCCGTCCCCTCAGGTCCTGTCACTGTCACCACAGAGCAGAGATCAGTGTCTGCCCCTCCTCTTCCCCTTGTGAGGAAACTGTAACTGCAATGAGGTCTCCCCTCAGCCTCCTCCAGACTGAACAGACCAAGTGATGCCAGCTGCTCCCCGTATGGCTTCCACTCTGGGTCCTTCCTGATCCTTGTGGCCCTCCTTTGGACACTCCCTAATAGCTCAATGCCTTTCTTACATCACGGTGCCCAAAACTGCACACAGCACTCGAGGTCAGGCGGCCCCACTGCAGAGCAAATGGAAACACACCTGTGATGTTTTTTTGACTGGATCTCAAAGGTAAACCACACAGACAAAATGGCAAAAAACCTCAGAGAAAGACAAAACAACAGAGGCTTGAAGCCAAAAGAAGCTTGTGTGCCTGATCCAATCCATCAGCTAAAGTCTGCATGAATCAGTATTATCCACAGTGATAAGTTTTAGTGGAAAGATCCTTGTACTGGGGAATTTGAAACCTCAGCTCAGTTTCTGACTTAGGTACTTGTCACTGTAAGATCATAGAAATCCCCTTCAATACCTCCAGTTTGAGTAACTAAATCCTCTGTTTGCAAAGTACTTTGATATTTATAGAATCATAGAAGAGAATCATTGAAATGTTAAGTTTGTAAAAGACCTTTAAGACCACTGAGTCCAACCATTAAGCAGAGCACTGCCAAGCCCACCACTAAATATTGTCCCCAAGTGCTGCATCTGCACATCTTCTAAATAACTCTGGGGATGGTAACTCCATCACTTCCCTGGGCAGCCTTTTCCAGTGCTTGACAATCCTTTCCGTGATTTTTGTTTTTCCTGATACCCAATATAAACCTTCCATGGAGCAACCTGAGGCCATTACCTCTCATCCAGTCACTTGTTACCTGGGAAGAGGGACTGACACCCACCTCCCTACAACCTCATTTCAGGTAAGTGTAAAGAATGACAATGTCCTTACTGAGCGTCTTTTTCTCCAGGCTAAATCATCTCAGTTTCCTTAGCTGCTCCTTTTAAGATTTGTGCTCTAGATTGTTCACCAGTTTCACTGGTGTTACACTGGAAGGAGATACTGTTACTTTTTCAGTATTCCCTGAAAGCTGAAGGAAAAGCAACATGAAGGTCAAGGTGTCTCCAGATATTCCACTGCTGAGGGCACCTACCAAGCCATAACAACTGTGTGTTTTTCACCTTTTGTGCCTCCAATTCTCAACTCCATCCCTGGAGCAGGAAGGTGGAGGAGAAGGCACGTCTGGTTTCAGAAAGCCTTGGTGGGGGCACTAAACTGGGGAGGACCTTTCCTGAACCATGACACAGGTGAGCTGGGATGGTGTCCTGGGTGCAGCTGCCCGGGTGCTGGCAGAGGGGCCTCTGTGAGGAGATGCCAGGCTCCAGCTGACTCCAACCAACACACTGCAGGACACAGCTCTGAGGATGGGTTATCTCACTGTTTCAATTTGTCTTTGTTTCTCACTACTCAAAACACAAAAAATCATATTCATTTTTCCCAAGTTGAGTCTGTTTTGCCTCTGATGGTCATTGGCAAGTGATCTCCTTCTCTTTACCTTGATCCATGACCTTTTCCATCTTATTTTGTCCCTCGTCCTGTTGAGGAGGGACATTGAGAGAGCAAAGTGTAAGACAGCCAGAGCCAGCCAAGGTCAGCCCACCACAGACTGCTTTGGCATTTTGAGTATTTTCAGTTGCGTTCAGGTATAGTGAGTGTTCCCTAAATGAAGAACACAGTATCAAGGCCTCCACAGATAGAAGCCTAAAATAGACAAGAAATTTTGCACTATAGAAATTTTTTTGTGTTTAATTTTTGATGAATTCACACTGCATTAAGTATTGGAGCAGAAAGCAATAGTTTTAAATTGTATCAGCACTAGCAGCATGTAACCATGGCAATTAAAACAATATTATTTTTTAAAATTACAAAAGACTACTCAAGACATATGAAAAGGAACTACCCAAGAAAGAACATCTTTCTTCCGATAACTACAGCTCATTAAATCTGGAAAATTATTAAGACACAGACATTTTTTACTCTTGCTAAACAATTAGTTAGATATGCCACAGAATAATGATTTTAATTAAGAATTAAATTAAACAGGGAGTTTCCATGGACAGAACTTTCAAGAAGCCTTAAAGCAAATTACTATTAGATGTCTGAGAATATTGTGACTAGAATTTTCCTCCCTTGTATTTAAATAAAGATTTCACTACCATAATTCATATTTACAAGTATTCTAATACAAGAGCATTCCTAACTGGGAAAATACCACACCACCAAAACCATAAAAAATTCGTTCTCTTAAGAGTTTAAGCAGAGGATGCTGACATGACAGCTCAGAAGTATGTAAATTCACTTCAGCCCTTTCACTGAACTGAACTGAACATCTAATACTACCACGAGGAATATAAGTGAACAGGGGTTGGAAGGACTGGTCCCTCATACTGCCGTCCTTGCTTAAGACAGAAGAAAAAACTTAGCAGGCAAGAGCAAGGAACCACTTCAGTGCTAATTTTTGTAGTGTTTAGCAAGGTACAAAAACATTCTTGATTTAACTCGCTGATCTGAAACTTCCAACATTGGCTTCTGCCAATAGCAAGAAAGAAGTTTCTTGGAAGTGTTAGAGTTGTTCAATATGGCAAGACTATCCCTGGAGAAAATCTGGTTTCAATTATGAGCTAAAATAAGAGAAGAAACATGTTTCTGCAAGCCCAAGCAGAGTTTTCTCTTTGAATCCATGAGTGAATTCAGCCACTGCACAGCCATGACATGTGGCTGTCACAGCAAAGCTTCTGTAACCCAATGCACTGAAGAAAGATTTTTAAGTTCAGAAGATATGTATCCTCTGCCCTTTCCAGTATGCTGCAGAACAGCAATTCCCCACAGGCTCACACGGTGCACAGGATCCCTGTATGGAGGATCCCACCTACAGCAAGGAGACCTTAAAAGCTCCCAGACATCCCTGATGCCCATTAGTGAAAGCAAGTTAGCAAAGGCCTTAAGTTTTGCCTTAATTGAAAAGGAATGTTGATGACATACTCCTGATAGGTGAAAAAGGTTTACACAGACAAGTCTCACGCCTTCTGAAGTTTCCCATCAAATACAGAATTGTCACCAAAAGTCAAATTACAACACTTTCACTACCACCAAGAGATTGGAGCATTTAAGTTTAACCTCCTATCAATATTCAGCATGATATCCTATCATCCTTCCCACTTAGGGTTCTATTTGAGCATGCAAATGCCCTGGGAGAGATGTTCACCACAGCACTATCATGTATCCCTGTGCATATGCCAAATTTTGCAACATGTCCTATGCTTTAGATGCATCCCAATAACTTCCAGCCTTGCTGTCTTGTCTTCTGAGTGACAGGTCTACTAAAAACTGCTGGCTGACACAAACAGGAAAACACACTTTTGGTTTTCTTAATTTCTCTCCACTGCGCTTGGCAAAATGCAGAAGGAAGGGGAGAATGGAAGAAAAGGCTTCAGCTATTCTCAGCTGCCTACAGGAAGCAAGGGGGACCCACCACAGACCTAATTGGGTAATGAGGAACCTGAAGGATGCTGGAAACCTTTGGTATTCCTACAGCATGCTGAGATGTTTAGTGAAATCTTCACGTTAACCAGATTCCCTGATAAGAAGAAGAAGTGCCAAATAATGAGTCTCTTCTTGGTACTAGTTGACTGTTTAGCTTAGCAGATTCAGGGCATATGAAAAAGTAGCTGAATAAAGACAAAGGTTGATTATTTGAATCAGGCTTTGGCTCAGAATGTCACCTGTCACTGGAGGGAAGCACTATATGTCAATGTTACAGGTGAAAGACAAAACCAGGTAGTGTTTATACATGCTGTGCAATGTCACCTTACATATTTCTAAGAGGGCTTAACAACCACAAACAAAAAGCTTAAAATCTGAACCTATTATTATGGTGATTTTGCTTTATAGCAAAGGGAAGTCTAAAGCATGCATTTTTACACGTTTATGCCAAATCACTTATCCAAATTTTCTTTAGATAAATTTGCAGTAACAAGATTAAAACCACATAGAAGTTAGTCATAACTGGCAGTACAAACCCTAGGAGGCTTCTGGCAGCTTCATAGGCATTAATCATGGTCCACACAAAAGTATTCCCCATGAATTCACATAAAATAAGGCAGTAATTCCATCTACAGTTTCCAATGGCATGAACAAATGACTCAAGATTCAATCCTGTTGTTTATGATGTTGCTAGAATCTCTTGATAAAGGTAAAGCCTAATGTTTGTAACTATAGCCATATTATTTTTTACAATATGTTCAGCAGGTCACACAATTACCTACAGGACTGCATGCTGAAACAATTTTGCTGTCAGTGCAACTGAAAAGCTATTTAAATTAAAACAAACCCATTTGATTCAAAGGAATTTGCAACTCATTTCAATTTTTAAAAACAGAAATAGTTCTGCATAATAAGGAAAACTATCTCTTAAGTCAAGAGGGAAACATATGGACAACAAAATGAATATAGCAATACTATGGAGACAAAAGAAATATGTGCATGGCAGCTGTTCTATATATATACAAAATATTTTATTCTTGCCTAAGGCACTGTCTGAAATATCCTGAAAGAAAATTCCTAATAGCTGGTTTAAACTTTCTCCATTTCTTTTAATGGAAGAATGAAGAAGAGCATCTGAAACATTCTGAAGGCAATCTACCAAAACCACTGACTAATAGAGAGCTCCCCATATAAAACCCAGTAATCATTATAAAGATCACTGTACATACAAATGCCATTATGAAAACACTACAGACAAAAAGTGCACAACAGTATCACAGACATCACAAAAAAATGCCGAGTTCCTTTATTTAATTACAAGAATTAAAGAATTTTATTGTTTCCCAATAAAGCTGCAGAATTGCACAAACAATGTTGGTATCCATTTCAGCTCTCTTGTGGTTATCTTGTGTATGCCTTAAAACATTACATTTAGATTTAGATGTAGCTGTTTGTCTTACAGGAGAGAAATTTAGCAGTTATCTGCAGATATCCTCACTCCCGTGTAAATATATTTTTATATGCATTTAAGTCTGGCAGTCCATATGGTAACACTAATGATTGCTGTTTCACTTTAAAATACACCCACATATCCAAAATTTAAGTAAAGCAATGTCAGTACAATAATTTTTATCTTGAACCCAATTATTAAGTAATATAAGAAAATCCCATGTATTTAAAAATTTTGTATAATTTGCTTTCTTGAAAATAGACAAAATAGCTCATAAATAGCTGGCTTTCTGGTTTAAATAGCAGTAGATCATATTAGAAGTTATGGAAAGAAAGTAGAGAAAAATCACACACTTCATGAAGGTGCAAAATGGAGAAAAGCAAAGAAGGAGAACTATCAGGACTTAGGTCAGAACAGCAAAACACTCTTTTTAGTATAAGCACAATTTCACAAAATACAGGATTCATGTTCTTGATTTCCATCAAGTTTATGGCTGTGATCTCATACGAGATTTCTATAGATAAGCATGTCTGGTGAAAAAAAAATTGAGCTCTTCATGTGACAGCTGGTCTACAGAACTGCCCTAAGTCACTGCAGACTGCAAATCACAGCCAGTCCTTGGCAGTCCAGCCACAACCAGTCAGAAAAGCTGCAATGGCAGGAGGAGGCACCCACAAGTACTGGGGAGGACAGGGCAGCTTACACTGTGCTTTGAGCACTTACAGGAGAGCATCCTTGCTGTTGAGCAGAACTTAAACAGCAGCAAAGACAAGGCTGAAGTTTAAGGGATGGAAGCTGCTGGCAACATTCCGGAGGAGAAAAAAGTTTTCTATAAAGAAGGACCATGAAAAATTAGAAGAAAAAGGAAAGAAAAATGAACTTTAATTACCACTTTTACTTAGCAATTATTCCAATCAGGAAAGCATATGGATAGCATCATCTATACACTTGTTTATGATGTGAATGGCCATTGCATTTCACTTTGAGCTTGTTTTTCTAGATATTTTTTCAATAATGTTGTGGAAATAGAAAACTTAAATTTATAATGCAATATCTGAGGTGGAAGAAGAGCCAAAGTCCTTTGTATAAATCAAACCTTCATGGCTTGAGGCATAGGGCAAAGTGGCGCATGTAATTTCTAAGGTTTCCTTTCCTTCTGCAACTGACTCTACTTTCTAAAAAGCATCTGCTTCACTTGCATCCAAAACAAAAACAATGTCATCAGATGGCAAATGGCTCACCTTGTGACCACAGGCTAACATTCCAATCTTGCATTATAGTAAAACGTTGCCTACAGTAAAACATACTCTGTCATTTTTGGTCAGGCAGCTTGATACTTAATGTACACATCCGGGGGCAGAATCGGCCATGGGAGTGCAAACGAAATAAATCTATCCTTTCAACAAAAGACAAATTACAATGTTACAAAGCTAAGCCAAGCATATTGCTAGGGTATCTGCGAGGTGCCTGCAGACTGTTCACCTGCTAGCTGTAAAATAAGATGAAGGACTAGAGGTCCTTGTGCTACACTGACACAGCAGACCTGAGGCACTCAAAAAAAAAAAAAAAGAAAGCAGTACATTTCAAACATTTTTCAATTCATTTCACTTTTTTTGTTAAGCATGTATTTTCAGTTAATGTTTTCTCTTTTCTCTACATGAGGGTTCTTTAATCTTTCATACCAATGTCTTGTGTGATTAAACACAGTCAGGATCCACTGTCATTAATTATTTGATGACTACACAGATGTCACGAAATGAAAACTTTTTATGATTTTTGTGGTATGTTTTGGATGTTTTGTAAAGTACATGAAGAAGGTTTTATGCCTTAAAACCTAGCTAGGTATACCCTGTGATACAGAACAGCTACTCTGCATTATATCTGAGAAAAGCTTCCATTCAAAATAATGCACAAGCACTTAATATGTGGTGACCAAAGGCTTGAGCATACAGCTTCTGGTTTATCCATTAATTTCAATGTTTTTGGCAGTAATACCATTTTCCTATGCTATTATGCATCACTGGTTTATTCTTTCAACAAAATTATGAAAGCATTGACTATCAAATGAAAGCATTTTCTACAGTGCCCATCTCTAGGAATAGTGAGAAGCCTGCATGGATCTACCTTCCCTTTATTGAAGAAATAGTGTTGGCAGTTGATTTAGTAAACACAATCTGGAGACATCTCTGCCTGGGAAAACATTTTCTCTAGTCCTTACAAGCTTTGCTGACTTGCCTTCTTTGGCAAGTTTGTGACTCCTAGCAAATGGATTCATAGCAGATTTGGTGCTAGTGATACTCCTGTCTTGTATATGCTCCAATGTAATGTTTTGGTAACTTTGTCAGGAAACCAACCATAACCCAAGGATTTGGAATGCCTGTGGCACAGGCCTCAAAAATCCATATGGCAACTAGGCTGTTGAGATTGTCAAGCAATGAGCCTGTCCTACCAGACTGATGACAAATTTAGTCTTACAATCTGTCATGACATTTTCACGGAACAATTCAATTTCTGTGAACAATACAGTTTTCCTTGGTCATTTTCCTGCAAGGTAGAAGGCTGGCAAAGAGAAGCACATTTGCTGAGCTCTTAATATCCACTCTAAGATGAAATATCAGATCCACATTTATCCACTGGGCAGAAGATTTAATCTACGTGAATCATAGGGCTTCCACATGTGATAAAAGGTGGGACATTTACTTTACAGATCACCCTACTGGAAAATGAAACAGCAATGAACAAAGAATGCTGAAGCCTAAGATTTCATGATGGATGTCTAGGTTCTCCAGGGAGTCTAAGATCCTAAGTGGAGTATTGAAAGGACATTATCACCACTTGCAGCTAATGGCATAAAGCTACAATAATTGAATGCAGTATTCATTCCCTATGTACACTCTTTACTTTGCATGCATTTATCAGGAAAATACAATTTCTGGAAAACACTGATTTCTCCTTCCAAGGGATGGAAATATGAGCATATTCTTTCTTTTCAGTGTATTGTAGAGCTTCCACTGACTAGCTAATGATAGCTAGAAATACAAGGCGAGAATTGCTAAAAAGCCTCATAGCTTTGCTTTCAACCAAGGTACGATGAAATAACATCATTATGAAATAAGGTGAATTGGGGGCCTAACTGAAGGTGTCTACAAAGACGTGGCATCTTTAGCAAAGGCTTCTCAGTTTAGATGAGGAAAGCGGGCAGTAGTTTCATGTTCATTTAAAAGACAGGGATACTGTAACTCCTGGTTCCAGGCCAGTTCTTTTTCTCAGGTGACACGGGGAGTCTCGGGCAGAGAGTAGCTCTGTACATATATTACATCTTGCTTTGCTTTTGCAAGAAGAATTCTGCTAAAATATCCTGACTGTCTGGTTTAGTCACTATAAGGGTATAATTAGAATTAAAGGTCAAGCGTGCCTGCTTCAAGGCAGTGCAAGTGCACAGACATGCTGGCTGTAAGCTGGGAGCATGACTGACATCTTCTAACTGTTCACAGAGAACCAGCATGGCGTTGATATATCCCGCAGTTTGTAGATGAGAGTTGTAGCAGCTGCTGATGCATCTGGCAATACTGGGAGCTGGTAGTGATGGAGTGGCTCCTGTTGTCACGAGAGGAGAGAGGAAGAGAGACTTTTCAAGTGATGGAAAGACAGCTCCAAAGGTGAGCGACTCCCAGCGCAATGTGAGCAGCTGACCTAAAATGACCACTGATACTTGGTGCCAGACCTGAACTCTTCACATTACCAGATCTACAGAATTTGGAGGCCCTTTTCCAAAATTATGCCATTATTTTTATATTAGCATAATTATAAACAGTATTTTTCATCAGCCGGCGTGCTTTCAGCATGTTATCTGAACTGATTCCAAAGCTTAGGAGGTGTAACTTAGAGCAAAGATGTTTTATTTAGCCTCCTCCTCTCTGCTAAAATGCCTCTTGGTAGATAGGTGAAATTGAAGTAGTACAGGAAAACAGACTGCAGGATCAGAGCTTTCTGATACACTGGAGGAAAGCTTCCTACTTAATTTAATACAACACTTGTCCTTATCTTTGATTCCAAATTACATGTTTAGAACTCTTTTTTTCTGTTAGTGCTTGTGGGTTTGATAAAGAAATGTGTTTAGATTTATCCTATCTGTGTTCTCCTTTTCTGTCTCTCGACTTTTTTTTTAATCTTGGAGTATTTGTTTGCATGACCACATAGCTCTGGTTCTCTTTCAAGTAGTAACTGTTAGCAACATTGAAACACAATGCACTGCTTTCCTTATGCCATAATTAAAGAAATTCAGCTCTCAGAACACAATACAGAAGAGATTGACTGAAGTAGAGAGAATGTATTTTGTATTCCTAATTGCAACTTGAAAGAAAAGGGAGAGGGGAGAAGGGATGTAAGACAAAACCAAAAATAGATTAATATATTATTGAAGAAACAGAGCTCATAAGCAAGAACCACTGTTTCTTTTTCTTTAGTTTCTCACATACTGTATTTGACAGAATTACTGCTCTGCATGGTGACTTAATGCACTCTCCTCCAGATAATGACAGCAATGTCACTGTCAAACTTGACACCTGTTTTTTATGTCCAGACATTGATTCTCCATCTTATTGCCAACGTATTTCATAAGATTAAATTGTTACCATTATCAGCAAAATATTGATTAGACTGAAATCCCTACCTGTAAATTTATAACCTTAATTTCCAGTAGTAGCCTTCATTTAATCTGTTACCTTCAAGCAGATGAAGATGTAAAAGAGTTACAAACATGTCTCAAGCAAAATATGAGCTCGTCTCTCATGTATTTATTAAAGTTTAATAAAAATGATGAATAAGTATTTACTTCTATTTAATTGGAGAGAAAAAAACCCAACCAACCAAACAAGCACCTGTTTAGGGCCAGACAACAGAAACGCAGAATTATAAGCCACGGACCTTATAGGTAAGTAAGAACATATGCAGAAGGCCACAAGGAAAAAGCACAATTCTAGTTGCACAGCAAGAAAGAGGTTAAAACACCCCAACATCAACCCCCCTCTAAGCCCCTGCACATTCAGCCTATTACCAAAGCCAGTTCCCTTGCCTCTGTGGTACTATCAAAACACGATTTCAGTCCCTGGGTTTCTGAAACCAGTTATCCTGGATAATCCGGCATCCAGATTTCTCATATTGCATCTGAAATAGCAGAATCACCTTCTGCCATTTGTTCTTTAACCTGATATATGCTCTTTAAGTTTCTCATGCATGGTTTTATTATATTTATCCTCCTCATCACTGGGAGACAGTAGTTTTCCCTACATACTTCCTGATTTGAGATCTTCCTAATTCCGTCCTCATTCACTAAGCTTGCACCAATTATTTTCTTTGTCTCAATTCCTCACCCTTGGTCTCTGACTGTTCTTTCTGTGAATCCATGTTTTCTCTCCACTGCCTTTATTGCGACCATTTTCATATTCTGCCCCTCAACACTTTTTCCCGTTATTCTTCAGAGCCATGATGATGTTAGTAAGCAACTGTAGAAACAACTCACAGCATTTTCCTGTAAAAGGGTCTGCAACAAGCATTGTGCTTTATCTTTTCAACAGGTGCCTTATTTCACATGGCCAAGTTGAAATTTGGACCTATAACCTTATGATCATTGAAAAAGAGGGTTGGAAGCAGCTTTTGAAAATGCAGAGCAATTTGTCAAAGCAGTCTATGAATAAGAGCTCTTCTAAGCATTAGAAACACATAAGGACACTTTCCAACAGACAGTGCACCTCTGAGATGAACAATACTGCTGGGAGTTCAAGGGTACCTTTTCTTCTTACTAGCCTTAAAAAAAAAAAATCATTTTTTGCTCTTTCAGTTACAAATCATCACCATCTGTACATCAAAAAAACAAATGTGGCTTTTTCAAAGGAACAAAAAGTAATTTGTGTTTCTAGAAATTACACTGCAATTTCTAGAATTACACTGATTTAATTTATTCAAAGTGCATTTAAGGGACCAAACTAAGGATCAGAAGTTTGACTTCTTTTTCACCCAAACCTCTGGTTTTGGTAATTACAGCTGAACAAAGAAATGCATGTGAATGTACATATTAGTTGTGAGAACCTTGCAAGAAGCGAGCATGGACTTACAAGGTGAAATTTATTATGACTTGTAAAGTAAACCCATGTGATTTATGTAACAAACATGTAGCTTTCAGCTGTACTAATAATGAACAGCTAGGAATGGAAATCCTATGTAGTGACACTACACTGTTCATATTGTAAATAGAATAACCCAGCTTTCATTCATTAACCACATATTATGACTGACAAATGTGAGAGAGACATAATGACTATAAGAAAAAATGCTAAATCTTGGCTATTCATTTATATCTAGCTCTATAGTATCCTGAAGCACCTTTATATGGACAGACTGAAAAGTTCCTGGAAATAAAGAGATAATAGATGAGATTTAT
>VZTN01000130.1:0-52054 GCA_013400515.1 Erpornis zantholeuca
ATAGATGGTACCTTCAGCAGTTCTTCTAGGTGTCAAGCAGACAAGCACCAAAGATGCAGTGGATAGGTGTAGGGTGACAGGGAGCACATGGTAGGAAGACAATTCACTGATCCTAGATAACAGCATTGTCATATATCAGTCAGAGTTTTAGATTGCCCCATGTAAACCTCACCTCTGTCTGACCATCAAGACCTCTAATCTCAACCTTGTGTACTTTAAAGGCCTCAACAGGAAGTTATTGGCTAAACTAGGATGAAAAAACTACTTCTTATTCGAGTTTAAACTGATTTTTGTAGGTTCAGAGTAGTTAAGTCTCTGACAAAATTCCTTTCCTTTCTCTTTTAGTTGAAAACTCTAAAACTAAACCAGTTATGGTATCTGTCTCTAATATGTGACAGCAAACAAAACTGATTATCTTAGTGAAAAATTACAGTCAGGGATTAATTGCTGACCGAAATGTTAATGAGGATTGAGTTTAGTACTAATCCAATTCTATGAGGTTTGGACAGCTGTTAATCTGAACTCAGAAGCCAAAAGAAAGATTGTGTTGGGTTGCTGTTTTTTTGATTATGTTTCACCTACCACAAACCCCACAAATTGTGTAGAATTCCTCTTACCACTGAAAATCCAACTCCCAGTAAGTCTCAAGGCCAGGTTTGACAGAGCTCTGAGCAATCAGTTTTAATGAAAGGTGTTCCTGCCAACACCAGGGGGATTGGAAGGAGATGATCTTTAAACTCCCTTCCAACCAAGGCCATTCTTTGAAGCCTCAGCTGTACCTACAGGATATTTGTTCCGGTTTTTGCTTTTTTTATTAATATTTTTTAATACACTCTCATGTCATTATACTAATAACTAGCCATTTTCTAGCACAACAGGTTCAGGTTCCTTGATGCTAATTGGACATGTTGCAAAATTTTGTCAGAGAAGGAGATAATTAGGATGCATCATTAGCTTCTGTGATGCCTATATTCATCAGACTGTAGTTCCCTCCTTCTTTACAAATTATGGCCTTATTTATGTTTCTCCTTGGGCTTTTCTCTGTGATGTTCTCAACACATCCCACTGGTTACAAAACAGTTTGAATTTTTGTTGACTTTTCAATATCTTGAAAGCACTTGGAATCTCATGGGATACAGGCTCCAGAGAAAAGTATAAAAACAAATCTACCTTGTTGAACTAGCTAAAGCACAGCTGCCTGAAAGCATCATGCAGGAGATCAGTAGGTATTTAGCTCAAATTTTCTCTACAAACATTGCCACGTAATCCAGATACAATGCATGCTGATCTTTATGCCTCCAGCAGTCCAACTTGCAATTCCACTGTAGATTTTAGAATGTTATTTCTCTTCAGAGGAAAAAAGGCAACAACAGTAAATACAGAAACCAAATTGATTCATATTTTTAGAACAAAGCCTTATTCTGTGAAATCAAAAGTATAAACTTCACAGGATTTGTAAACCAATTTTTTAACAGTTTCTGAGATTTAGGTTCCTCACAAGAATTCCAAGAAATCTTCAACTTCCCAAGGGATAATCCAGCATTCTTCTGTAGTAGATTTTTATTTTTCTTCTTGTAAGATCTGTGGAAAGGAATTTCTTTAATGATAGATTTACACGGGACAGTAGTTTCCCCAAGTAACATAAATCCTATCTTGACTCATTTTCCCCTTATACTTTGATTCTTTTAGTTTACCTTAGGCAAATAAACCTAAATAGTATAATAGATCAATATTTCTGAGGAAAAAGACTGAGCTTGACTGAATCTTAGCATATTGACTTCCACACTTGATTATGCTACATAGCTGTAAACAAACCCTTTTTTATGATGTTAAGGCTGAATATGCAAGTTTTATCTTCTTTAAGAAACAAACTTGAAACCATCTTTCAAGGATTAGTGTAACAAACATCTTTGAAAATTACTATTATAAATAAAACTATTACAAGATGTATAGTTATGAATATTTATGCAAGCGTGTGTTCAAGAAAAGAAAAACAGTGAGAAGAAAGTGTTTTGGGGTGGGTTGACAATATTTTGCATGTGAATAGAGTCTCAAGAAGAGCAAACTCATCTTTTCCTTCTACCTGGTATCACTTAGCAACTATCATTGTTCAGTCAGGACATTTTTGGCATAAAAAGGAGATGAGGGAAGAACTACAACAAGACTGCTGCAAAGAGCAGCCTCCTTTTTATAAGCAAGTGAAAATCAGCTATATTTTTATAAGATGTAGATCAGGAAAGAAACAATGGACTTTGACCACATCAAGACATGCAAGTAAGGCACTGAGCTGGGTGGGGTCCTCTGAAATGTGGAAGTGAAGACAAAGGGACTACTTCCTTGGGAGATTGCAGAGCTCCTGTCACTTGAGGTCTCTAACAGCAGTTTACGCAGAAGTCTGTCAGAAGTGATGGTGCTGTAGAATGGACTTGTTGAACAATTGAGATTCCTTGAAGACAGTTTTTATATCTTCCCTTTTCTTTATGCTTCTTCCAGCTGATCACTACTGGAGACTACAACCTCACCTCTATCTTAGAGCAGAAACCAGCTTGCCAAAGTTGTAGGGAAAATCTGGGATGTCTCTTTCAGTATTTGGAGAGGGGTAAAAAAAAGCCATAAAAAATTTCTGATGTCTTTATTTATTTTGCAGAAACTTCCAATATTATAAACAAGCCATAAATTGAAAATCTGGGGAGTATTCATTGTTTTTTCCCTGCAAAACAAAGACTACATTCATTCCTCCAATAGGATAGAGAATAAAAGTGGCAGCAGGCTTAAGTGGTGACAATGGATTTGGTGGGAAGGAAGGACAGGTCTTTCACAATGTGCAACAGCATTTATGGGACTTAGAAGGAGATTGGGGATATGGAGGTGGGAGACAAACAAGCAAAGATAAACAGGCCCAAATACTCATCAAAGACAACAGGATTGACCACCTGACAAAGAGGGCTGGAAGTAGCACTTTCTGGGAAATCAGAGATGATGTAATGAGAAGATGAGTTCTGCTTTTTTTGCTTTTTTTCAAGAGTTCTCCCACTCTTCATTACATCTTCAGTTTCTCTGCCTGTGTCAGTCTGTACTCCAGAAGGGTTTCCTGAGACATAATTGCTCAGTTGGATTTGCAATATCCTTCTGTCTCTAGAGTTTTCAACAAGACTCAGGGAATAATAGCCTGGACAAGAAAAATAGGGAAACCCTGCAAGAGAGCAAGTATCTACAAATCAGATTCATGTAGGTAAATCATGTCTATTCTGTCATAAGAAGCAGAAAAACTCCTCAATGTTTGCATACTAGGAAAATAAAAAACCAAACCAGACAAATTTGGTGATGGAAGTAATGTGGGAGAGGGACTGTGAGAGGAACACAAGGAACAGTGGTGTCATATTTGATTTATGATTGCAGCAAAAAGGCATAAAAATACCCAAGAGGAAGGAGGAGGGTGGGAGTCTAGACAAAAGAATGGAGGTCAGAGAATAAAGAGCCTACAGAAAAGCAAAGTTCATATATTGATTTTTCATCCGCTCTTTATTTAGATGCATTCAAAGTCTCAGCAACCAGATTTGCTCTGAGTGGTGTTGTTGGACCACATGAGCTCTGAAGATCACTTCCAGCATAAATAATTGTATTATTATAATGAAGCAACTGTAAAAGTTATTATTTCTATGTTAAGAACGTATTGCTTCTCTCTTTTCAGAGAGAAGCAGCTAGTGATAAACACTGGCTAGTGATAAACAATCCCATGATGTTTACCTAACAACTCTACTCTTTCTTTTCAGGTTCAGGCAGCATGTTTAGATGTGCTTTCCATTCCGTTGAGAGCTGCCAAGTATGATTTTGTCCTCAGAAATACAATGTTAGCCACAACCCAACTTAACCTGGTCTAGTGATATGATCTGATCCCATCTTGCAGCACCAGGACACAAGACAGTTAAACACAGATCGCATTTCCATGTCACTAATATTTGATTCATATTCTTACACAGTTGTACAAGTTTCATGCTGAGAGGAGGTTGGAGGGAATTAATTTTTTTTCACCTCACAGTGAATTCTAGCAATATGGAACATCCTAATTTCCTGAAGTATGTTTAAATTCTCACCTAAATCCTTCTGAAAGTAAACATTATGAAACTGCAATTTGGGACCATTATGGCAGACACTTTAAATTAATGTAACTAGCCATCTTCTTAGTTCTTTTATATGAGCAGAATACAAAAATTGTCTTAAAAGGGGTGCAAGTGCTTGTCAAGGGCACCCTGTGCTTGAAAAATATTTCCTTTGTCAGTGTGAACAAAGCTGATGGCATGGACAGATGGAAAACACATAGGTCACAGCAACCCCTTAGATAGGGGCTCAACTATTTTCCTGAGAGGCATAGTACAAAGTTGCAGGTGCAATAAAATGCTGATACAAAGCTCCCGTTTAGGACAAGTGGCATTTGGTCACTAGGGAAGTAGTTGGCCCTGAAGTGGATTTATTTTTCTGAAGTGACAGAATTTTTATCACTTTCTGTTTCATCTCAAAGAAGGGAGATAATGTTTCATGAAGGAGATAATGAAAACCATCTAGGGAGCCATCAGACAAAGAAACTTCTAGAAGATGCATTAAAAAAAATTTTCCATGCCTACTTGCCTCCTGTATGTGTGAATCACAGTTTTACCACCTCCTTTGAGAAATGACAGATTTAATATAGGCTCCATCTAAGCAACCGAGGCGCGTGTAACACAGAAAGGTGTGGAGGGAGATTTCTTTGAAATAAAACTGCCCTGTAGAATAGAAAATATTTGAACATAAATTTCAAAGGCTTGTTTCAGCAGATAATGCTTTCAGGCCTTGTAGGCAAAGCCCACTAGTAATCACTACTGTAAACAAAATCAATATGATGTAAGTATATGGAACTGAAAGAAAGTGCAGTTGCGGTTCTGTTGCTTCTTTATTAATGCATGCTAATATTTTCCTATATATACTTACTGCTTTTTAAGTTGAATAATTATACAAGACAACTAAATTCAAACCTAGAGAATATCAGAAAATCTATAAAAAAATTAAATTCTCTTGCTCTTGAAATGAAAAATTTAATTCCATGAAAGTAAGTAAAATCTTGAAATCAGAGAACAAAGTGTAACAAACACTCTAAAAACATGGTACAATAAAATCAGATGCAACGAAATAAACAAAAAAAGGGAATTTGGGAAAAAAATTGATTGGGACAAAATGAGATGCAATGAAAAGGACCAAAACTTGCCAAAATTATACAAACTGAAATCTTGAAATCAGAGAATGAAGTGAAACAAAGAGACAGGAGAAGACACTGATGAAATAAAATGCCACTTAAAAATAAAAAGAAAAAAACCTTCTGAAAGTAAGTGAAAACAATAAAATGGCATGGGATAACATGAAGTACAGGGAAATTGACACAATGGATATTGTCTGCCTTGACTTCAGTAAGTCTTTCAATTCTGTCTCTCAAGAAATGTTCTTGGGCAAACTGCAGAAGTGTGGGTTGGATGAATTGACAGTGGAATGGATTGAAAACCTGCTGAGTGATAGGTCCCACGGGGTCATGATCAGTGTCACTGTGTCTAGTTGGAGGCTTGTCACTAGAGGTGTCTCCTAAGAGCCAATGCTGGGCCCAGCACTTTGTAACTTTTTCATCAATGACTTGGCGGAAGGGGGAGAAGTCTCCTCAGGAAGTTCCCTGATGACACAAAGCTGGAGGAGTGGCCAATACCCCAGAGGGCTCTGCAGCCCTTCAGAAGGACCTCAACAGGTTGGAGAGATGGGTGGAGAGGAACCTTCTGAAATTCAACAAAGGCAAGCGCAGGGTCCTGCACCTGGGGAGGAATAACCCCAGGCACCAGCACAGACTGGTGCTGCTTCTATAGCAACATTAACTTACATTAAAGTATTTTTTAAAAGCTTGTAAGCAAGGATTAAGTAGTCAATATTTTCCAGTACTTTTTTTGTTTAACCAAAGATAGACAATGGGATTTTGTTTTTTAGGTAGCAACTAATAAATACATTCATGAGAATAGTAGATTTGCTTCTTTTGTTTCTTGCCTGCTTTGTTCTTAGATGATTTGCTGCCACTACCTATAAAGTAAAAGATTTCCCATGCTGCAGAAGTTGAGGCCTGAGCTGTTTTCCCTGAAAGAAAAAAGCTAGGAAGCTGCAGGAGATGACACTTTTCACCTTGGAGAAGTTCTGTTGTCTAAATTAAGTTTTCAAACAGAAGTAGTTCAGAGTCAAAAATGGCAATATACTCATATTCACATTCTAAATGCTTGTTAATACAACTGTAATCTATTAAGGAGCCTTTTTTCCCCACTGTAAGATACCAAATTTAAATATTAGATATGGTCATCCATTTGGAATCAAATACTGCTTTTATTTGGTAGTTTATCCAGCCACCTCAAAGAGGAAATTTCAAAATTTAAAAGGTAGGGAATAGTCACATTTATTGTGTTTAACTTCCTCCAGACCTTTGCCTCTAACATGGGATCAGTGAGATTGTGGGTGTAACATTGGAAGTTCACAGTTTGTGGTGTAGTGGCAAAGCCATGGATTAGGAAAGGGTCTGGATCTCTGTCGGCTTTCTTGGGGAAGCTGTGTGTGATGTGACAGTGTGTGACTGGCCACATTCCTCCGAGCAAGAGAGGGAACAGGTCAGGTGAACTCTCATGCTTAGTATGTCCAGGAAAAGAAATCGCCAAAATGTGGCAGCAGGAAGTAATGACCTCAGCACTGAGGAAAATTCCTGCTAAGTGGAGAGCACAGCAGATATTTCTCCAAACCCGATTCTAAGTGGGTGGAAAATCAACCTGAGACAAAGAACCTCTCTTGCTGCGGTGTACAAGAGAGATGGTTATAGATTTTATATATTTCTATCTTCTTTAGTCTTGCAGGTTTCCTCACCCCACCCATCCCTCCCAAACTAAAATTTTGCCTTCACTTCATATTCTAATAAGACTTGGAATTTAAGCTAAAAAGCTTTTTCTTTTGAGGACTTATAATGGGAAAATCCTAGGCAGGTCCACCACATAGTTCCAGTCAGTTCCAGTTCCAGTCAAAGGCTTCTGTCTATATAACAAATACATGGCTATTTGTGACCTGACATGAACGGGTCAGGGAAGCATGTCTGACTTTATGTGCTTTAATTCAGGTTAACCAAGATGCTTCCATCTTAGTGGATATAATGAGGTATTGTACTTCTATGCAGACAGAAGTACAGAAGTATAGAAATAGTGCCTATGTTCAGGACATTAAGAAAACTTCTTCTGTTTAAATCTGCCAAAGACTTGTGGGTGAAAATACACTCTTTTTTTTCACAATGCCTGGAGTTCTGAATTGCATGAAGCCACTGCACTGAACATTGGAGTAAAGCTGATTTGACAGTCAGCTTCAAGGGAAAACACAATGGTCCAAATACTATACTCTTGAAATCAAGGATGCTTACATTGTGTTCATTTTTATAGCCATAGTTTTTACCTCCTCCAATCACCAGTGACATCCTCAGGGAGTTCTATTTGAGGAAAATGTCGCGCTCTTTGGGGTCTTATTATCTAGAATTAGCTTTAAGTCGGAACAAGCCACCTGCAGCATGGCTACTCCTAAAAGTTCTCTGTGTGTTCATGTGAGAATAAAACAGTTCATCAATTTGGCCTTGTTATTCCTCATTAAACCACTTCCTTTTATAACGGTCCCTGCAGAACACTGTGTTTGAAATTAACATTTAGAATTTTATGAGAGATCTCACAAAGCATTTCTCGGATGTTAATCTGCATGTGTCTCAAGATTAATTCTTTTTCTTGCTGCATGGGTAATTTTTCATGGAAAGTACTGAAATTACAGATTTGAGTTATTTTTTAGACCTAATCCCTACAACTCTTCCCTCTTTGCTGCCTTATGATGCTATTTATAGAGTGTCAACACAGTGTAAAGGAAATATCTGTCAGTGCTGCAGTATTTGCAATGCTTTCTCTGAACATGTTCCTGCAAATATATTTTGAGCCATGGAGCGAACTATGAAGAAGAGTTTTTGTGGGTACAAGGATGGCTGCAGCTTCATCTAAGCAGGTGTTTTTCCTTGGGTATCCTGGAGTGGCCTAAACTGCTGCTTCAGGGCTCTGCCAAGCAGCACTGAGCAGAGGAGGCTGAAAGTGCTGCAGCCCTGAAGGGCTGAGTGCTCGACAGCATTGCTCTGGACATAAAGCCACTGACCCAGTCCTCTCCTCAGATATTTGCCAGCAAATGTGCACCCCCAGCTCTGTCCAGGAGAGACTTTCAAGTAATAACTAGTGGCTGAATTATGGGACACTTTAGGATGGAGGGGATATCTGGAAATCACCTAGTGCTTAAAGCAGGTCACCTAGAGAAGGTTGCCCAGGAGTGTTGGGTTAGCCCAGGTTTTGGGGAAATCTAGTTGGGTTTTTAAATATCTCCATGAATGGAGATTCCATAGCCTCTATGGGAAACCTGTTCCTGTGTTTGACTGCCCTCAAAGTAAAAAGAGTGAGGGGGTTATGTTCAGATGGAATTTCATGTGTTTATATTTTGATGGTTTTTTTTTAAAATCTGTGCCTCTTGTCCGGTCACTGGGCACCATTGAGAAAAGTTTACCTCCCTTTTCCTCATTCCCAGCTTTCATTTGTACAGATTGATAAGGTCCCCCTGAGTCTGCTTTTGTCCAGGCTGAACAGCCCCAGCTCTCTCAGTCTGTCCTCATGCAGCAGATGCTTCAGCCCTGTAATCATCTTTGTGGTCCTTTGCTGGACTTCCTCCAGTAGGTCCATGTCTCCTGCTCTGAGGAGCCCTGCATCCTGTGTGTGACCTCACTGGTACTGAGCAGAGAAGGTGCATCACCTTCCTGACTGAAACTGCTAGAAATGTGCTTCCTAATGCAGCTCAAGACATTGTTGGTATTCTTTGCTACGAGGATGAGACTCAGTTTGAGGCTAATAGACCTGCTGTCATAAATGTGAGGGAAACGTGAGGTTGCACAAAAGTGCTAATATTCATAGTTATAGATGTAGACAAAACTTGCCAGATTAGAATACCAGAGCAGATGCCATGAAAAGTCCATTGGTCCCTGTCTTTTCCTGCCTCTTTCCCATATGCTTCAATCTAACATGTTCATCAGCATAAGGTCTAATGCACTGTGATGTTGTAAACCCTTCCAAAGAGAATATTCCCATTTGTGCCCTATTACAATTTCCTTGATCTGGGCAGGAAGGAGTTAAAAATCTATTTGATCTCACAGTTAGATGGGATCTTAAAGAAAAATTCAAGTCCATCCTCCTGCCTAGAGCAATTGTTCATAGATGTGTCATTCCTGATGTGCTTTTCTAATATTTTTGTAAAGACTTCCAGAGATGGAGACAGGAACATTTCCCCAGGCAATCTTTATTATTGGTTTTTTCAAAACCATTGTGGCTACTGAGGTCCAGCATCTAATGAGATTTCTTCTTTGACACATCTTAGTCACACATTGTCTGTCCTACCAATGTCCTTCCTTGACATCAAACATCTTCATGTGTTTGTTTATGTTAAAAGCATGTGTTTATGTTCTCTTCCTTGATACTTCTTTAAGCTCAACTGCAGACAGGGTCCTAATTAGCGCTGAACTGATAGGCCCAGAGCTCCACCAAGCTCATAGTGCCTGCTTAGGCAAAACCATACAACGGCGATGTCAAACTATGCCATGTAGCATATGCAAAAGGGTAACAGCCCCCAGTCTGTGAAAAAGGAAACAAAAGGAAAAGAGTGTGTGCAGTATTTCAAATGTGAATGAAGGTCTGAAATAAATCAGGTACAGACTTAAACATGAAGTGTTTTCTTCAGGACTTGTATGAGCATTATGGAAATGAGAAATGTGAAGTATCAGGTAAGCACCCCAAAGTGCCAGTAAGTATATGGGGGCTAGAGCCTGAGGACTACAGAAGCTGGGAAAAAGACCACGGTGTGGGAAAGAGGGTAAGAAAGAAGGTTTTCTCAGAAAGCAAGATCATTGTCCAATCAAATAATGTAGTAGAGATGTTAAACAAGAACCTCTACTTTAACTATTTGTAAGTACTGCTCTTGCTCTAAGTTGAGCAGAAATGTATGCACACTTCTATCAGACAGACTTCTAAATTATAAGTATTCCTGAAAGGAAAGCTCCTCTTTCTGCAGTTGCCATTACTACAATTATATTTTTATTTACATATAAATATATATTTGCATGTTATTGGTCTATTGGTCATATTATCTAGGAAACAGCCTTAAAGATTTACAAATGTGCCTAATTCTACTTCAAGACAAATTATGCTGAAGTAAGGATTGCAGGTTGTTTCATGAGTGTTATTTCCAAAGACCAGACTAAAGTGTCAAGCAGTGTTACTTCAAATACTTGAGAAGTGTCCACCATATGGAAGGTCGTGTCTGTGCAAGTCTACTTCAAGAGAAGCAATGAGAACAGATGTGTAGACTGAACTCAAACAGACCGTAAGTCCTCAAGGTAAAAAATTCCATCCCATATTTTGGAATTAAGAAAACCCTTAAATGCTTCTAATTCCAAGAATAACTCTTATCCCGATAGTTTTTTGCACCTAGAAGCCAATGTTTTAGATAATGTGTTCTCTCTTAAAGGAAATATCACTTGTCCTAAAGCATACATAAAAAAAAAGGAAAGTTCTGAAAGAGATACAGTTCACAACAAGGCAGTATGACAGTGGTGATAAGAGGGCAGACACTGCTCTGTACAAACACCAAGCCCAACATTTAGTGTTGCCTCAGTTGATTTTACACTTGACAGCAGGAGAGCATGTGATGAACAAAATTGCTCCTGGGTTTTTGAAGGCTAAGTTAGAAAGCAGGGACATCACAAAGGAACTAGATTTCACATTAGGTTTCACATTATGCATACATGAATTCAAATAATGCAAGTAGAGCAATTACAAGACATAATCCAGCCAGCTGAAAAGCTGTGTCTTAACTGTGCAGATATAGCTGAGGTATTCCAGTCAACAAGCATTTAGCTAGAGGCAAGTGAGCCTCAAAACAGAACATTTTCCAAAATTATTTTTGAAAAATAGGCCCTTGGGAGGTACTTTTTTAGCTACTTCATGATTTAAATAAGGTGACTTGCAAAGGAACATCTATTGCCCCAAGATTTGCCTATACTCACAAAAGACAGAGATGTCCTAGTTAAGAATCTGGAGCCTTTGGCATATTATGTGAGTTATACGTAATTTAACCTTTTAACAGCATATTTTAAATCATCCATATAAAAATATCTCTACAGCCACTGCAGAGCAATCACATTTCTTTTAAAGCTATCTTTAGACTTGTTTGTCTTTGATTCTATTTTCCGTAGACACGAATCTAAGTATCTTTACAAAAAACGCCATTTGAAATCCACAGAAAGATTGTTTTCACCGAATCATTAAAGCTTTCCTAGTAATTTTGGGTTTGGGATAAGATGGAGAGGTCTCCTCTTTAAATCTTATGCATTTAACAGAAAGACCAGTGTAAGTATCATGGAAGACAGATGTAAATATGCAGAAGAAAAACAAACTTCCCTGAAATATTGACTTTGCTGAATTTTTATAACCAGCTAAATGCTGAGAGTAGAGAGCATCGTGTACTTCTTCTCTCTCTGTAGATCATTATCCAGTTTATAAATTCTAATCCTGACAGTGGGATTTTTTTCTTAAAGTTACAGGATGTTTTCCTATTAACATTTTAACTCAGATCAGGGGCTTAGTTTTGAATCCTGTTTACCTGTCCCTGCTTGCTGTGCTTTGCCACTGGACATGCTGTATTCCTTTAAGGTGTCTAAATTAGGACGTGCACACATAATGCCCTCTTAACTATTAAGAGGAGTCTAACTTGACACCACATTAGACTAGCCCTAAAACAAAATCCTTTGACATGCATATGAAGTGGATGACTGCACTAGCTCTTTTCTTTTACAGAACTACTCAAGCTATAATGTACAGATAATGTAGATACAGCCAAATTTTGTCTAAAAAAGTAATCGCTATGGAATATCTCTACCTCTTTGCATTTACCATGTAAAAGAATGTGAAATAATTACCAGTTCTAGAAAGGATTTCCTTAATAGGAAGATAAAGAAATTCTTCTCTGTTAAAGAACTGTAGGCCTAGAGAACATGATTTTGCTCTTAAGCTTTAAACACAAAATAAAAGATCATCCAACTGTACTAGACATAAAGGTGGGAGCTGGAAGTATTCTGAATGGCATTTACTACAGATGCAAGTAGTAATATTGTGTTTATTTCTCAAAATTTAAACATGCTTTCAATGGAGAGAAATTTAAGGAATGAGAAATGTCAGAAAGCCACTCATTTATTGATATTTACCATATATATATATACACCTCATCACTCTCTGATTTCTCTGATTGGGTATACATACTCTATATATGTTTCCATGTTTCTATATCAGTGAATGGCAGAATTCGAAGTTCCCTAGGTAAAAACTTATCAGCAAAAACATTTGGAATTTATTACATGAAATAGTATTTTACCTTAAGAGAGGAAATCGGTTAGGCATACATTTGTAGAAATTAGGCTCTGCCTTAATCATGGTATAACAACTTACGCATCTTGCGTGAAACTATCTGAGATAACCTAACTTCGCATGTTAAGTTTCCTCTTCAGGATCAAATATGAGAATTGATTAGTTAATGCCTTGAAAAAATACATGGGATTTATTTGCTGTCTTGCATTATTAGGAACTCCAGCTATCAAAGATTATTTGTGAAATTCAGTGGGCTTTGTCAGTATCTGATGAACTTGAAGAACTTATTACTCTGTCATAACTCAAAATCTACTAGCAATATTGGATCTTAAGCACATCTCAGTCATAATCTTTCCTAAAGCTGTAAAGGAATGCTAGTTAATGCATGACTCCTCAAAGATCCTGCTCCAGTTTCACTGTTGTTTCTATCTTCTATATCCTCTCTCTTCTATCTCCTAAGCTGTTTTGACTGCTCCAGCTGGCAGCACACAGGGGGTCAGCAGCTACTCCCCTAATTTTTTGCTCTGGTCTCATTGTTTACTGAAGCAGTAATGACCAGCTTTAGAGAAATCTTCATTGCTTAAGGGAAGTTTCCCACTCCTCCCCAGCAAAGTCATGATAAAACATGGTTAGAAGGAAATTGGAGTACTCGTCAGCAGGAAGTCTAAAATTTTGGATGCAGAAAAAAAATGAAAACCGCTGCGTAACTTTTGGAGTAAAAGTTAAAAATTACTTGTTACAATTAAAGAAAGGACTGAAATCAATGATATAACACTAGCTATAGAATGTTATGGACATGTCATGTTTTTACATCAGCCAAGAGCCAAGCCCCAGGCAGGCGCTTGCTCACTCCCCCACCAGCAGGATCAGGAAGATAATCAAAGGGTAAAAATAGAAAACTCATAAGTTGAGATAAAAACTGTTTAATAGGGAAAGCAAAAGCCACACATCCAAGCAAAGCTAAAGAGGGCAGGCAGCTGTTTAGCTGTCTCCAGGAGAGCAGGGCCCGATCACACATGAAGGTTATTTGGGAAGACAAACACCATCACTCCAAATGTTCTCCCCCTTCCTCGTCTTCTCCCTGCCTTATATATGAGCATGATGTTATATCATACGGAATGTCCCTTTGGTCATTTTGGGTCAGCTGTCCTGGCTGTGTCTCCTCCCAGCCTCCCAGCCTCCCAGGCACCCCCAACTTCCTTGCCAATGTGGCAGTATGAAAAGCATAAAGGCCTTGGCTTTGTGTAAGTCTTGCTCAGCATACAGGACAATCAAAATCTTCTCTTTATTATCAACCTCATGTTCAGCACAAATCCAAAACACAGGCTCATATCAGCCACTGTGAAGAAAATTAACTCTGCCTCAGCACGACATGTAAGAGAGGTTTATGGTTGCTAGCACAAGAGGGAGAAAACCATCAAAAATTAGATTTACACTGAGCTTTTCATTTGGATATAGTCCATTTCAGTACTGTATGTGATAAAGCTTATCTGCACACTCACAGAGAAGCAAACAGACAAAGGTAGGAGGGGAAGCCTGAATAATTGCCCACCAATCTACTCCCAGGCAGACCACACATGGGCCTTTGGCCCATTTGCAGAAGCCCAGAACTGCACAGGGATACACAGGGAACCCAAAGGAAGGCCTTCCAAGGAATGAGCACCTTGTCCAAGCCACCTCCCAGATCAGTCCTCATCTGATCCTCATCAGTCCTCCCCTCTCCCAGGGGAGACCTCATCTCCAGCAACCAGGCAGGAAACCAGTCCCTAGGCATCATCGGGAGCAGCAGTCCAGTCATCTTTCAGACTAAGGGAGTGGTTCCTTAGATATACATAGATATAGATATAGATGATATAGATATAGATATAGACAGATATATAGATATATAGATATAGATATAGATTAGATATAGATATAGATATAGATTAGATATAGATATAGATATAGATATATAGATACAGATAGGTGTATGTATATATGTACATACAATACTGTAACAAGTGGGCCTCCATCCTGCTTAGCCCCAGAGGAAAGCAGGATGAGGCCACTGCTGGTGTCCACGTCCCTATGGGCACTCCAAGTTTCTCTTTGTGATCTGTGTGGACAACCACACTGACATGTGTATGTGCAGGGTATGTGTGGGCTTTTGTGTGTGTGTCTCCTGGGAGCATGGCTTCAGTATCAATACTTGTAGATCCGGGCACATGGAGCACCAGCTGCCTTATTCTTCTTGGGTCCAGCATGATACACATACCTCTAACAAATACCTTTTCTTATTTCAGCTGACAGCAATACAAAAGTTAGATGATGAATCCTCAAAGGTATTATTCATGCAAAATATTCAATTTAAAACCGGATACTTTTGTTTAATCTGAGATAATTTCATATCTTGAAAAAAAAATTCAAAATTATTTTTTAGAAGTGCCTTTATCATTAGCTTTCAGGTGAGTACCAAGGAAGCAGAAAGAAGGCATGGCTTTTTAGTTAGATTTTGCTGTTAAATTTTATATGCTCTGATAAAGTTTCTCCAACTTTGGACAAGGTTTCTCTGAAAAAATAGCAACAAAAAAGCATATTGTTGAAGGATTATTCCTGGAAATATACAGTTCCTGAAAATTTACATCTCAATGAAAGAGCTGAATAAAACCCCTCAGGCTGATTTCAAAGCTTTTGCATGAGTGATATCTCAGAGAAGATGGCTGAAGGATGCAATCAGTCAGAGTTACCCTTACTTACTCTTTCAAAGTAAGTTTTGGTTCCAGGTACAGTGAGGAATGCAATCCGAGTGTTTCATCACCAGATTTTTACTACATTTAGCATATCAAAATGGATGTGGAGGAATATATAATGGAACTCTCACCCTTACTTCCACTAAATATGTAGCTCAACATATAACAGGTAGTCTTTGAATATTTTTTTTTTAATGCATAATATCAATTTTATTGCATAACCTATAATCTATAGTGGTAAAACTATCTCTCTGTCATAGTCAACAAGAGCTTGTAAAGAAATGTTACATTTAAGGTAATTAAAGTTTACTCTTTTCAGTCTTCCCTTTAGAAGAGTAGATAAAACAATGGCAGATGTCATGAGTAGATTAAGAAAACAACCAGTCATATCTGGAAACCTATTTTATCTTAAAGTTGATTGGTGACGTCTGTTCAGCTTCACTGATTTTATCTGTAATCAAAAATGAGCATATGTATATATAAAATAGGCATGTAAGTGTTTTCAGGACAGGTATTCAAGTAATTTCTGAGCTCCTCAGGATGGATTCACTACTTAAAATGTAGTAGTCTGTAGTAAAATGATCTGTTTGAAATTGGTTTTATCAGCACTGCAGTGTACAGCTCCCTGTCTTCAAGCTGGCAATGATTTTTAGTTACCCGTACACATATCAAGAGAATTTTAGTTTTGTAACAAGTACAAGCAAGGAAAATCAGGCCCTGAGGATCTTCCCTTGACTGAAGTATGTAATTCCTGAATGTGCCAATATATAATAACTACTTCCTAATAGTGACCTTGTATTTAACATGAGAAGAGAATGTGATAGCGAGTAGAAACTGTACACTAACATGTTTTTCAGAATCAGTTTTTGAGAAGGATAAATCAGGTTAAGCTGTAATAAAATTGTAACTAAGATTTCACTTAAGTCAAGTTAATAATACGATTAGTGTAAAAGATGATGGTCCAAATACATGCACAAATATATATTGCTAAATACCATTAATAAAATGCACAGGAAATTAATGACTAAAGGAGAAAGACATATTTAAAGGTATTTTTTTTAATTATTTTTCCCAGACTGATGTTCACTGGGTCTGCTCATTGTGTTCTACCAACCCAAAGCAGTAGACAGACTGGGAAAGTGGAAATGGCTAAAAATCACAGGTTGATTTGGCATGGTGTTCTGTGCTTTTCTCCCCTGCTGTTAGTAGCAGAATCCTAAGCATGATTTGGTTTGGAAGTTTCCTCCAAATACCTCTAATGAAACTCTAATGGAGGTATTCCAAGGACCTAGAAAGAAAAGGGTGCTAATATGACAATAATAAATAAATATGTAAAATATGAGGGAAAGTGACACCATGGTAATGCGACCTGCCTTCCAGAAGAGATTCTGCTAGTAGTCCTCAAATGAATTGAGCAGGGTTTAAATTATGTACTTCTGCTTGTCCATAATTTTACCTGGTTTTGTGGGTGGTTTCAAATTCTTCCTATGTACTATGTGCTTGCCTCCTGACTTCTAACAGAAGTTACACGATAAGAGGGTATAATTGGTTCATGCCCCCATCAGCTGGATTTTGAAAGAAGAAGGTATTATTAACTTGGAATTGAAGAAGAAAATGAAGAGAAAGCATAGATGGTGTAGGTTTGAAGCTTGAAAAAGTAGGAAAAGAGGAACAGAACTGAAGGATCAAAGTTTTTCTTGTAACTGCTTATCATTATATCTTGCAAAAAAATCATTTTAGGATTTGTATTGTACCAGAACTCAACTTCACAATTTTGCAGTAAGATCAGATTCACCTTATGATTTCGTGAAGGAAATCTGCTAATGTCCCCTAAAATGGACAGCAAGTTACAGCATTTCTGGTTAAAAATCAATGACATTATTCTCTGTATTATGGTAGTCTACATCATCATCCATTTCTTAACATCCATAAATACTGAAATCAAATGACTTGTGTCCATCTTACAAGAATTTTTGTCTGCTGCAGACTACAGACAAATCTCTTATCATTTGAGGTGTTGTCATGAATCTTGCATGTGATCAGAAAATCTCGGGGTTCTGTCTTCTCCTGTGAGAGTTTTGCATGCCCTCCAGAAATGGCACAATATCAACATGATTGGTTTTATTGTTTATACTCTAACCTTTACATTTTTAGATATATGTATTGCTATTGCTTACACATGTCCTTGTATCCCCAGGGACATTTCATGTTGAAGTGTTCTTGCATATGAATTATTTTACCTTATGGCCAGAATCTGTCTCATTGCTGACATGTCTTTAGTGTTAGAACCTGCTCTTTTTTTGGCCTATACTGAGAAAATAGTAATCCCAAGGGATGCATGTTATTACAATGCCTTCATAAGCCCAACCAGACTCCCTTATCTTAAATCGGTTTGCCCCACTGCTTATATTTGGTTCCATGAAGGGTATTAGCAGTTTATTGCATTAACCTATAATTTTCCAACCTTGATCAGACCTAGCCGAAGAACTTGAGAAGATTTTTGATGGACCTGCATTATCAAAACCATAGCAAAAGTCTTTATCTCCTTGCTTAGAATTACATAATTTCTGTACTTTTTTAGAGGAGTCAATTTTTCAATAACTCTTTTGCCAGTTCATGTATTAGTTCTGTGTATTCTAGGCAAATTCATTGGTTTTTTTCCCCTGTGTATAAATGAAAATTCCACACTTTCTTTTTATCTGTGTTTTTCTCCACATACTTTAATCTGCAAAGGTCCTTTCAAATCTACAAAATCTCATACACCTGTCACATCAAATGATTTCTGTGTGTTTTGTTGGGTTATTTTAATAACGTGAATACCCTTGACACATGAATTGCAGAAATGAATACAGGAAGGGCTATTCCGTTTTTATTCAACAATTCCCATTCGTACCTCCCATGGTGATAATGTACTTTGATATCAAACTTTAATCCTCTTTTTTCCTCTACCAAATGCTTTCTTATTACTGAACCTGATATGCTTACTTTGGGACACCAAAAGACTTGCTAATCCTGTTGATCCTTTATTTCTTGGGACTTTAAATGTCTTTAAATTTCTTTAAATTTCTTGGGATCTTTAAATGTCTCATCCAAAATATAGTATTATCTTGTTTATTTGAATTAAATATGTGAAATTAAAATAGTTCTAAGTGATGAGCTTTAATAATGGACAAGCACCAAATGATTTGGTTCAATTTGCATAAGCCCCTAGAAGCTTTTGGACACCTGTTCAAGTTGAAATTCCGTGATTATGAAATGGGAAGCACTTACAAGTAAAGGTGTTGGCACATGCTTGAAGCCATTTCTCTTTGAGCTAAGCTGCTTCCAGCAAGAAGCACTTTTTAATGAGCATTTCTGTTGCTGAAACAAGACTGTAACATTCTGGTTTCTCCTGAGTGGTGCAGGGTTTCCACTTTCATAGGAATTGGGGTCTAAAATCCCAGCACAATTTTGGGAAGACAGAATTTTGAAGGGACATAAACCTAAAGAAAATGACCAAAACTTCCACTTTCTCAAATGCCTGAATTGGTAGGTAGGAATTTCCTACCCTGGTCACTGGATTGAAAAAAACTCTTAGCCCTGTTATGTTTTCTTTGATCTTAACCAAATGCAAATTTCCCATTTATATTTTAAATGTATTTATAATCTATCAGAAAACGGGGAAATTGGATGTGAAGGGTGTAGTATTTTTGAGGTATGTCCTGCAATGAGAAAAAAATCTAAAAGTCTTCAGATAATGATGCTTCGAGTTCTCTGTATAATCAAGTTCTGTTTGTCCTTGCCCTTGGTAATGTCCCTAGATTCCTTGTGAGATATGGGCACCTTTGAATGCTTCTTGAATCTTCTTCCAAATCTCTTAGCTCTTGCCTTTATATTGGTGATATATCAATTCCTATGTTGTTCCTAAGTTTCAGGTATTCAAGCACTGAGCAGGGGTTATTTAGTTTCTATTTTAACAAAGATATCATCAAAATTTTCCTTTTCCACTTAAATAGATATGTGGAATATGTTGTTGAAGGAAAGAAGAAAATACGGGGGGAAATAAAAAGAAAGGCATGAAGGACTGGGAATTTCTGTCAAACCAGAAACCATTCTTTGTTACTTCAGCCCATACTAAGAATTGCAATATGTCACAAGTCAAAGATATTAAGACTTGCAGCTGATTCAGTTTATGTGAAGCACGGAGCCACTGAAAGTCCAGCTTACCAAGATTTTCCTGACACCCATGGGTTTGCTGCACACAAGAGTAGTCACCAGGGCAGCAGAGGCAAACATGCAGTTTCTGGTGTGACAGCTATCTGACTTTATCCTGCATGAGCTGCTTCTCTATGGAACTAAGGGATTTTTTTAAAGATAAGATATTTTTTGACAGAAAATAAGTAGGAAAATTCTCATGAAATTTTACTCAGGTCTGTAGGAGAAGAATTTAGCTAGATTCCCAAGGAAAAGAAGAGACAACATTGATAAATGATAATGTAACATAAAATTTACAAATTCCACATCAATATAATACATAAATACATAGGAATCCCCAAATCCCCCACAACTAGAACACCAGCTAGTTTTTCCTCATTACAAAGATTACGTCTATTCATGAAGTTTATGGACATTTTATTCAATGGGTCTTTCGTAGTTTGGGAAGTAAGATTCTTTTCACTTGTTCCTTTGCAAGTGACTGTGTCCAGTTACTAAATGCTGTTAAATTTTTGTATGTGCGCCTAAACATCCCAAGTATAAATGATTCACATTATTTCATTTTCATTCTATTGAAACTCCTACTAGACTTGATACTTATAGGAGTTTAGGTTTCAAAACAAGTTCAGATCAGGAACTGCTGTGTTTAATTGCTCTTTGACGGCCTCTGCTGTCCTGACGTAGAAAGAGGTGAATTAGAAGTGATGTTAGTGAGTGAGCCAGCTCAGGGATGCGTGGCATGTATGGACGTTGCTCATCCTCTCTCTACTGCAGTATAGAGGTGGCATTTAATAAACCTATAACAGTAGTCTCATAGTTGTGGAGAAAAAAACCCTCTGAGTTAATCCCACCAGCCTTCCTGGCTGGGCTGGATCAGATCCAAATGTGGATGCAGAGTTTACACAAAGCCAAACCAACATGGTGATATTCAAATTTTTAGTTCTCTCCATAAGCCAATGGCTGTCTCACTTTTCACTAGCAATAAGAGTCATGAAGTGGATTATAGCCCTTTTCAGGAGAATTAGATGTTCCACATATTTTTATCTGATAGTAAACTGATGCAGTTTGTTTGCATGTAATACCCATGAGCATTGAGAAGTACACTGATGCTAAAGAGCTACTCGTACACTTAGTATGGCCTCCTGACTAGGGTCCTTTCCTTCCTGTCTTGCTACTCATAATCAACCACAGAATCCTAGAATATGCTGAGTTATAAGGAACCCACAAGGATCATCCAGTGCAACTACTGCCCCTGCACAGGATAAACACCAAAATCACACCATATGTCTGAGGATGTTTTTTGATAAATAACATGTCATTTAACTTCATTCAAAGTGTTTTGCTCTCCTTTGGCCTTCACGTGTTCTCCAAGATCTTTCTTTTCATTTGAAAAACAAAAGAGGGATTAGAAGAACTATGATAAAATTTTCAACATTTAGAATTCAGTTCCCTGTAGTGACTTAAAATGCTGTTCTACAGGGACAAGAGAAAAGTAGATTTCAGTTCTAGGGCTTTAAAGCACACAAATATAATTAATATATCAGTCTAGACTTCCTAAATCATGGTTTTTTTGGGGGGGATGACCAGAAGACCGAGAGCAACATTTGCTTTAGTAAATATATTTCAGTTAGTATTTAACAGTTTGTGTGTATTGCAACTGAGATTAACTGGAAAAAAAAAAAAGGAAAAAAAATAGGAAAGATAAACAAAGAGCAAAACAAACCTTGTTATCATGCACCTGCTGTCCTTGATTGACTCTGTTGATTGCCTCTGTTGTTAACATGCAATCTCTGCTCCCGTCTGAGTCTGCTCTTGATTGAGTCTGTTCTTACAGTCCTTGCTCACATTGATATTGTCATTTGTTCCTCTAAGGAACAGCAATACACTGAGGATTACTTGTGTGCTTGCCACTGGGAAAAGCATTTCATCTGAGGAAGGACTTACTTTCCAATCCTTCACTCACTGAGAATTGAATGTTTCAAGTTTAGTAATTTTGATCGGATTAGCAGTTCAGGTGTTCAGATCAATGGTTTAAAAGAAGCCCATTTTTCAGAAAGTGCTGAAAATGTGAACCCTGGGGATTTTTTCAAGGGCAAAAATGCATTGCCAAAATCACAGCAAGTGGAATTGCTGCTAACTTGTTTTTTTTTTGGGGAGTTTGTTTGTTATTTTAATGCCAACTTTTTTTTGGCCAGCAGTCTCTGTCAGGTGCAGAAGAGAGAAGAAATAAATGTCCTAGTGAGGGAGTTGTGCTTTTTTGTTCCTACATTTTTATCCAACATAATCCCCACAAATTGCAACACATTACAAACTAATGCTTCTAGAAATGTATTTTCTTTTGGCACTGTTTTCCAATTCAATGGTATGTGGAAGAGTACTGGTCTACTATAAGAGAGTCAAATCATCTGCAGAACTCTTAAGTTTATTATTAATGAGATTCCTAGCTTTCTGATTCCTATGAAAAATGTTTAAAAAGATCTGTTAGAGATAGTGTAGACCTGCACATTTTGAAAGAAAGGGATTTTGAGGGGCTTAGACAGTACATATCCAAGTCTTTCTTTGTCCTCCAGTGTATTCAAAATGTGAATTTGCCAGCTATTTTTAACCCTTCCCTCCTTCCAGTGTGTTTCCACATAATGAATAATTTAATTTCTCCCCTGATTAGTCACCTATATTTTCAGCTCATCCAAGTTGCTTTATGAGCTTAATAAATGCATTGTTCATTTTATACTCTGCAAAAGGAACTAGCCATGATGCCTGTAAGCTCAAATACCTCGAAGGGAGCTCCTTTCATGTTCCCAGTTAATTAAGAGGTCTAGTAGACATGACAAGTTTCACTCATTTGGCAGGAGAAGCTTTTATTTTTGCATGAATTTGAAGTTTTTTCTTAAATAACTTACTTATCTGTGTCCCCGAGACATTTTTCCACATTCTTATTTCTTTGAAATGTTTCATACAAACTGTCATTGCTTGACAGCCCTAGATCCTTTATTCTGCCTCTTCCACAAACACAAGTAACAGTGTCCCTGATGATGAGAAGGAAGCCTATTTTTACTTGCACTGCTTAAAAAAAATCCTAGACTGATCATCCAAAGTGTAGATGTATTTCATTTGTGGAAATTATCATATAATAAAAAAGATCTTTAGCAGCAGAGACTCTTAAATTTAGCTACCTTATTATAAGTCAGCAGAAATTTCATTGAAACTAATGTTATTTCTGATTTATCTTCATTGCAGCTTTGACATAACTGCTTCATCATTGCCATTTTTTCTGAACAGTGCACCAATAAAGCAAAACAAAACAGTGACTTGGGTAAATTCTCTATTGTGTCAATGTAGTTTGTCTGTTGTTACCCAGTGTATTATTTGGGGAAGAAAACTATATAGATCCTATATGAACAATGCCAAAAATTGTATTGGTAGATATTTTGTAGAATTCCAGCACAAAATATTTGGGCTGCAATTACCTCTTCATTAAGCACCTGTGACACCTGTATGCTTCCCATAATTCCAAGATGCCCTTGTTGGGATTGCTCACAAATACTTGGCAACAGCCATGAAGGAGTACTCACTGAGGCATCTTAATTGTTTCAGTGTGGTGGATGTGCTCCTCATCACTGGATGGATGCAACGTTGTGTATTTCCACAATACACTTGCAGGGCCATATACAAACTGGATATTATAAACAGTTTTTCTTGCTTTCTCGTAGCACTGCAAAAGATCTAAGACCCTCAAGCCTGTGTCCTTCAAGAGAATCACTCTGAATGCAGGGCCAGTAAGAAAATAATGCTGATCCACCTCATTTGCAGAAAGGTTGCTATATTCAATAATGCTGATCCATCTCGTTTGCTTAACGGATGTTACATCCTCAGTGAAAAATATCACATGGCTGCGGATAGTGCTGAACTTGCTTTAATTATATCCATCCTGTCCTGCATCTGGGTCAGTGCTGCAATGTCAGTCAGAATATGAGGAGCTGGAGGAGAAAGAACATATGTATGAACATGGTTCTCAAAATTCAGGTATATTTAACAAAATCAGGACTCCACAATAGCCTTGAAGATGCTTTTTTTCTTGATGGCTTAGTTTAGATAAGATCAATCTTATGACCAGCACTTTGCTGGGGGACTATTTATATTTTAATCTATGTGACAAAGCATTAATTCTGCTTTCCACATTCCTGCAGTCTTGTGACATTCATTCCCCCAAAATCCACATGCTAGAAATATGACAAAAGGAGCTTGTTTTTTATGTCATTGTATTGTTAAAATTATAAGTTTTATTTTTTTTCTTCTTTTAATTTTTTTTAATCGACCGACAGGTAATATGTTTTTGGGATTGTTCTGTAATCCTCTAATAGCATTGTTTTGTCTTATTTACAATTGCTGAAGTACCTTCTCAGTCAGTTTAACATTATGAATTGTAACATTGCTTCAGAAATGTTTTAGTACTTGTTGACATTTTTGGAGCAATCTCCATTCTAATGATAAATTAATAGAGTAATGGCTGAGTTTATTGTGAATTGCTGAAAGAGATGCTCAGAACAATATCCACATTAATTTTTCACATTGTTACCTTCCCCAAAGAGTTACCAAGATCTAAATTTACATCATCAAATAGTTCTCCACACCCCATAGAAATGACCATAACAAGCAATTCTAGAATCCTCTTGCATCTGAGAAATAATGCATCTTTATGAATATAACACTTTCACATTCAACTCCTTCATAAAGATCTTAACTTCATAAAACACTGCTGTTTTGCTTCATAAGACATTTCTTCACAGCCCACATGAAAGCAGTCTACTTTTGTCTACATTATGAGCTGAGGGAGACCTTGACAAAAGTTATATGATTTTTCAAGCCCCATCACATGAATACTTTCAGTACTTCTGTTCACCAACTGTCTCATCTATTCAAAATATGAAGTGTTTTATTTTGCTTGAAAGATCAAGAAATTAATATAGGCAAAATAAAATATTTTAATTGAACTGTTTGAATTTTAAACTGTATTGAAAAAAAATTAAAATAAAATTTAAAAATTTAAAAATTTAAAAATTATTGCAATGTATTACTGTAAAGGATTTCTAAGAGTACAAAATCAGTTAATTTTAAGTAACCAGGATGAACTACCAGGATGCTTTAAATGGCATCTCCTCTCCTCTCCTCTCCTCTCCTCTCCTCTCCTCTCCTCTCTTCTTTTCTATTCTGTTTTCTCTGTCTTGCAACTCCAGCTCTGCACCATCCACATGGAAGCACCAATGAGGGATCCAGGAACTGGTGATATTCCTTGTTTTCTTCCCTTGCTATGCCTGGGAAAAACATGGCTATTTTATTCTATCCCATAGCCCTTACTGAAGTTTACTGTGGGAAGTGCGGGAGCTCGTGGAGGTAGTGTGGTTTGTGAACCAGCACCTTTGAAGTGTGGGACTTTGTGGGACTTGTGTGCTGTACAAAATTAAGATCTTGTTATCCTCCACTCTTGTCGAAGTGCATTGTAAGAATTTAAGGGAATGTTAGCCAATACCTTTTGAGCCTAAACTTTGGGCTGATTGCTGGAGTTATAGAAGACCATACAATGAAATACAAGAGTTGTGTGACACTTGTCCAATGTCTTTGTTCAGCCTGACAAGAATTTATAACCAACATTACACCCCCTGTAATTGAGTCATGACAACTCAGTACCAACTCAGTTGTCATATTATAGAATGACTTGGTTTAGAAGGGAACTTAAAGATCATCTAGTCCAAATCCCTCTATGGCAAGGACACCTTCCACCAGATCAGGTTCCTCAGAGCTCCATCCAACCTTCCACCAACAGTTCCAGAAACAAGGCATCCACATCTTCTCTAGGCAACCTGCTGCCATGGCTCACCACTGTCACAGTAAAGAATTTCTTCCTAATATCTAATCTAAACCTACTTTCTTTCAGGTAGAAAATAATCCCCCATTGTCCTGTCACTATATGCTCTTGTAAAAAGTCCCTCTCCATCTTTCTTGTAGGCTCCCTTCAGGTACTGGAAGGCCACAATTAGGTCACCTATAAGGGTTCTCTTTTCCAGCCAAAGCAATCCCAATTCTCTCAGCCTTTACTCACAGAAGAGTTGCTCCATCCCTCTGATCATCTTGGTGTCCCTCCTCTGGACTCACTCCAACAGCTCCATGTCCTTCCTGTGCTGAGGACCCCAGAGCTGATGCACCACTGCAGGTGGGGTCTCACCAGAGCAGAGCAGAGGGGCAGAATCCCCTCCCTCCCCTGCTGCCCACACTGCTTTGGATGCAGCCAGGGACACATTTGGCTTTCTGGGCTGGTAGTGCCCATGGCTGTGTCATGTCCAGCCTCTCATCCACCAGCACCCCCTTCCCAGTAGGGCTGCTCTCAACCTGCTCATCCCCAGCCTGTCTTGATAGTAGATATGGTCTCTTATATCAAAGAAGAAAAATATTAAGAGCCTTTAAAATTATATTTGGGGGAACAAGAAATGTAGAGAGAGGTCATCACAGAGTACTCAAGTTGCATATAAAGTTTAGCAAGAGTAGATATGTAACTTATCAGGTAATATTTTAGTCTTCATAACACAAGAAAAACTAGAAGGGTTGAAAAAGAGACCTAACTTTTACATGTACATTGAATACACCATGGTGGGCAAGAGCAGAAAAAGGTCTGAAAAGCCCTTAAGTTATCGAAAATAATAGTCAATCTGTCTTGGGTGCAGAAGAATCTTGTCATGCACATCCTATGCTTCAGGGGAGGTTATGCTTGTGCTTCACTGAAAGAAGTATTAGCAGAATATGGTGCATCTTTCATCTGAGTTTTTTTTAAGAAAAGATGTTTCCAGATTTGGGATAGAAATTGAAGAGGGAAGAAGGCAAATTTGTCCCAAATACATGCATTCAAACTTCTTCCATGTGACCCAGAAGGAGTAGTATGGCTACAGCAACTTGCTTCCTGTAAAGCTTTTAAATGAAATGCTCTTTAATGAGGCCAGGATTTGTTCTCGTATGAGTGAGAGTTTTCCCAGTACTTTCAATGTGAACAGGATTTGAGTCATTTCCTCACTAAATGGCTATGATGAAAATTAAGTGAATAGGTCTCATGATCTCCTATTTGCCAGTATCTGAGTACCTAATTGATTCAGATTCTGAATACATAATTGTAAGCTTGTGGAACATAGTAGGGTGTATAAATGTGCCCATCTCAAATGACCTAAAGTCAACGTGAGTAGTGTTGTCTGAATTCTTAAGGCCAGCTGTGCTCTACAGTTATTAATGACTGTGTTCCTCAGTTTGCAGTGTTGGACTAATTGTTTATCAGATGTGAATTCAGATACAAGGAAATGTGGGAGGATTGAAAAGGACAATTATGGCTAACTTCAGGAAATAATATTGTTTATGTTCTTACACTAATGTGTCTTCTTATGTTTCAGGTGGTTATTGGTCAAGTTCTGACCTTTGTTGTGCAGGTACAGACCTAGTTAACATATATTAGCTAAGACTACTGTCAGCTATATGGTGTGTGTTTTACTGTATAGTGATGTATCATGTACCACCTTGCACCCTTCTGTTTCTGGTGTGGCATGAATATTTCCATAATATGGACATGGTTCAAGAACACATTCTTGTTAAGGATTAGTTTCCCACAAAGGGTGGTTAATGCTGTCCATTTATATTGCATTTTGGAAGGGAATTGTAGATACTCAGCATTTTTTTTAAAAAATGAGGTTTTTATAGGCAAATGCCTCTTAATATAAGCATTTAATTGCAGGTACTGTGTCTTGCAGCTTTGGATCTTGGCACATTGCTGTTGCTTTTGTAACAGATGGTTCCTCCCTGAAGACCTAAAACTCTGAGGTTTAGAGCAGCACTGACAGAATACTTTATTGGAGTTTGGGGTATCAATTAAAACATGAAAAAAAAGAAAAAAAGCTCACTATATATGTTATCACACATATATGTTATGAAACAATAAATCTTGCTTACAAAGAAACACAGCCACATGTGGAAAACCCAATAATAATGAATTTTGGTCTGTTTTAGCCTCAAGAAAAAAATTCTTTCCTTAAGTGGTTGTATGTTTCCGTGTTCCCCACCATACACACAAAAACCAAAATAATATTTTCCTTCTGTCTGTTTTTCTCAATTCTGGTAAGCATTTCCACATTCTGGTGATTGAGGATTAATTTTGCCCCATGAAGTTACGATTGTAAATATAAATGCTCAGTGCCATGTGTATGAATTTAATCTAGCAACCTTTTTCTCTGAGTAAGATCAGGTATGGTTTCCTATGTTTTTACATTTTTTCACACACAAAAAAATTTGCTGTACTTTTGTTTTACTTAGTCTGCTTGTGATTGCTCAGCCTAGACAGAACAGTCTACTTCATACTTCACAAAAAAAACCACACAGAACATAACATAATCTATGGTATAAATTTTAGATCGGTGATGCTGGAGAGCTCAGGCTCTCGTTTAAATTTAAAAAAAAATTTAATATTGATGTACATGAGATGAAAAGATTTTGATCTGACAGTATCAAAGAAGCCTGAGATTTCCAGCAAAGCCCTGGAGGCTCATAATAAAAGATACTGCTTTTTTTTTCCTCCAGTCCTGAAATAGGCATATTCTTCATGCTAATTATATTTTTAAAATTTCAATAAATAGATCAACAGCTGGTAGTACACAGAGTTTTATGAAATAGGCTGGACTGGAACAGTTTTTAAAGGCTAGATTGTATCTTTTAAGTGGCTTGTGAGAAACTTCAGTAGTCATTAATTTTTTTGCTGGGTATTCTGTCTGGTGTTAAAAAAAAAGAGTCATGGGAGACTTTTTGGAGTAAATTTAGAGAGTCATTAAACTTCATTCTGTTCCCTTAAAGAGGGAAGAAACTGACCTGAATTAATTTTGACCTGAGGCAACCTTACCAGGACTCAGAGTATTAAGGAACAGTGCAGAACCTAATGGAGAGAAATGCATTATAGATCACAAAGTGATTTTTTTTCCCCAAAATCTTCCTAAGTCTAGGTACTCGTTCAACTTCAAAGACTGTCTCTCTTTGAGACAAGGAACCAGGAATTTATAATTAAAACATGGGGACCAGTATTTTTGTCTGTAGGAATCTTGGAGAAAGGAAAACAGGCAATGGTTCTGAAGGTCTAGCTGCAAGATTTAATTTCTTGGAAAAAATAACAAACGGTGCTTAAAAAGAGGAAAGATCCTAGCATGGAAATGAAAGTACCAAAATAATGGTATACTAGTGGGCCCAAGGTGAAGAAAACACACAGGCCGAGGGTGATCCAGGAATCTTGTGGTTGTGCAGCCTTTTTCTGGCCATATCTGGTTATTGTGGACTGATAAATGTCAAAGAAACTTGACAATATCTGTGTATTGATTATAGCTGTTCATAAAATTATGCCAGAAACAAAAAGAAAAACCTTATTTGGTATATTCATTCAGGGGGAAGCAGAGTCTTAGTATTCAATAGTTTTGTTCCTGCATTTGAAAAAATAATGATAAAATTGTTGCTCTCTGACTAAGCAAAGTATCAGCCACTTAATATGTTTCTTTGCTTGTATGTCTTTCTTAAATATTATTATAGGTAAAGATGACAAAGATTTTTGTTTCATTAAAATTAACCACTTTGCCTCCAGCTTTCAGACCTCAGGTCATGATACAAAAAATCCCAAAAGTGCAATCCTCTTCTGACTTGAAACAGATGCTAACAAGGGGTCACATTCTTTTGGGGAGTCTCATAGTGTTTTTAAACACTGCTGAGTTTAGTAGTGAACGATAGGCAACTTTATATAGAAAGGTAATGGGGAAAAAAAACCCTTCTTCCTTCCACATGACTTTCAAAACCCTGTGAAGATTAGTTCAAAGACAGGAATAAGTGGCAGATGTACATATTTGCCTTCCATTACAGTTTCTAAAGACTAGATAGCTGAGAAGACTACATTTAGGACTCTAGAACTCCTTCCCCAAGGGCACTGAATTGAGTTGGGACTAATGACTTGCAGCTGTTAGAACATGTTATTATGCCATCTTAACAATGGCTTCTGAAAGGTCCAGGGAATCTTCACTCAATTACTAAAATGACCTTTGCTTAAACCAATTTATGTCTTACTGAATTCTTGTTGGAGGCTCCCTGGAAGGGATTGGTTGGTGTTTGCAAGTTCCAAGCATTTGTTCTGTAGGAATTTAGTTTTTTGTAACTCAATATACAGTCATAGTTGCATTGGTCTGGGGTTGGGTTCCCTCCCCGACCCCCATATTTATTAATTTTTAATATTAATTGACTTTCTTTTGAGATTTATATAAGTCAATTAAATTCTTACAACTAATGAATGTTGTATATCAATATACAGACTTAAAATGAAGTGCTTAGAGACCAAGGTTTAGAGTGTAAAATTAGAATTTTCATTGTATATAACATTAATGCTCTGACTTTGTCACTATTTGTTAACACAAAAACCAGGTGTTTTCATCCAGAAGCCGGTGTACTTCTTCTGGGGTTGTCACTACAATAATTGAACATTCAAGTTACCATGCAAATATAACCCTTAATTTATTGAGTCTCTTTAACCATGTGCAGAGGCTCTGTAAGTAGAACTACGCATTTAGTTTTCAAATACAGCAATTATTCACCGGCTAGATACACCAAGCAGGTAGCTAGGAGTAACTAGACTAAACATGAGTATGCTCAGCATGTGCAGAGCACGCATCTGATGAGTCCCTGCTGCCCAGATAAATATTATTGATATGGGAAAGCGTCAGACCCTCCATGGTCCTTGGAATAGGCTTGGATCCTTCTGAGTTCTCATTTTTTGACTCACTGGTCCTTTTCAGCATTTCAGGCCTTTCCATGTCACTGTTTTTCTCTGATTCCTGATGAGGAATCAAGCTGATACTGATGCTTTAGGTTTTAGCTTTTACATTTTTCAGATCCTGTATTTCCTAATATGTAAGTCTAAAACTTCATATAGCCTGTTAGCTACTGTTCTCACATTTTGGTTAGACATAACAAACCCTCTCTGGGCCTGAACTCAAGGATATCTTGTTGTCCCAGGCCCTGAAATATGTGAGCTAAAGCCTCTGACAGGGGGAGAATGCTTGGGGTAATTACATCATTTTTTGAAATTATAATTGGAGAATTATATTGGAAGAATTGGAGAACCCTGATGGACCAAACTTATAAAAGTGTGAAAAACCTGTGACCTGGGGTCCATCTTGGGTGGAACCCCTCAGAGGCTTTTTGACTCCTGAGGTGTACCTTTGAAGGCCCTTCAAATAAATACCTGCTTTTATTCTCTTAATCTTGTCTAGCCTCTGTTTTCAGGTAGCCACTTCAAGGCATCAGTACTACCATTTCAAAAATTTTACTTTTGGTTTTTTGGTTTTTTTTCTCAAGAAGAAAATCTTGGCTTTGGCCTGTATCCTCCCACAGCTCAAGAATTTTTCAGTACAGCTGAGCCGAGGCCACATAACTGTGCCTCACAAAACTGGGCCATGGGCTACAGACAGCTCAACCCCTGTACCACAGATTGCAGCGAGTGCAGAAACAGATCTATTGGATAAGTTATGACTTAAGACTGAGTACACAGATATTGCACATGTTTCTGAGATAATATCAGCTGTCTCAGGGGGGGTAAAGATTTCTCTTCAGCAATGTGCCTCGGATTTCTTTTATGCAATGAAATCTTGAGACAATCTACAGATGCTTAAGTGCAGTACAAACATATGGAAAGAAAATTAGCATCATTAACATCTCCAGGATAGACAGTTTGTTACCAAGAAGTTATATTTTCCTTTACTATTTTAGGGGTTGTGGTCTTTTCAACCTAGTGACTGTCCAATACTGAAGAAGAATCTTTGCAAGTGGTATCTGAAACATCAAAAATATATTTGATAAATTAACACACTGCAATTATAGGGCTATTGATGTGAAATTATATGATGTCTATGCATAGAATTGTATGTCCGGTTTGTTTGAATAACCATTTTTTGGAAGATTTAAGGTAACAATTTCAGAAACCATACCTCCTTAAGGTTTAAGATCAGTTGCTTATACACCACTTTTAATACCTGTTTAAAGTATTTCTGAAGGGAGTTTTTTCAGGCAGGACACTGCATCCATAGACAGCAGTTAAATTTGCTAGATTAATATGAGAATTTAGATTATGCAATACTGCAACCACACCAACATTTGCGTTACCTGAAACATTAGATTGAAATCTAGCTTTCTTCCAAGATCTGAGAGAGATCATCAGCCTTGAATAACCCTTCTCTATCTTGTCCATACGAAAAATATTTACAAAATAATTATATTGGCACCCATGGTTGTTATCCATAGGGTATATTCAACAATGAAAATCCCACAGGTAACTTAACTCTGTTTACTTGGAATTTGTGACTCTAATTCTCTTTTATTACTGAATTCAGACTGCCCCAGAACCTGTAGCAACACAAATATACTCTTGGTTAAATAGTCTTCTCTTACTTTGCATGTCCTGATTGAAATAAAATGTTCTTTCACTATCCTCAGGAAAAGAGGCAGCATTTGTGACTAAATACTAAAATAAACAATAAAAAAAACCTTCTGCTCATAGCTTGAAAATAAAAATACCAATTTTTTGTGCTATGCTCTTCTCTTTATTTCATCATAAGACCAGCATAATTCTTGAATAACAGCAACAAGACAAAGTAATTAGAGCTGGATTAATCTTTTCTGTTAGTGCTTCATGTTCTCATTTTTGAACAGACAGTCTCCACTAAACTGCTGAAATATACTTCACAGCCAGACAGTTTTGTGGAGAGAAAATACAAATATTTTGATAGTGATTTGGCAAGAATTTTAACATTAGACCAATCAGTTTTGCAGTGTAAATGAGTACAGGATAAGCTGTGACTGGTGATTGCTTCAGGAAAGAGCATGATATATTTTTATTATATGTATAACTTCAGATTATTCATGTTTTCCCCAGCTGCTTCTGGATGGGACTGAAGAAAACTCCTTTCTGCAGTTGCTTCAATGTACATTATACACTCAGGACAGTCTACTGAGAGGATCTCTCAGTGATTCCTCTTCCCTTCTGTCCCTAAAAGTTTCCAGGATGTAAAGATATTTGCCAGATTCTTGCATGATTGACAATTACACTTTTCCTTAAAATTGCATGGGTTATTACTATTTCTTTCTTAGGGAAAACTTGAGCATCACATTATAAGAAGATGCTTATAGCACATGCAGGAAAGAGTGTTGCAGATAATGACATATTTTAGTAAACAGGGAAAGGACAATTCTGCTGGGAAAAAAGATAGAATGGAAAATATTGTATGACAAATTCAGTTCACTGCACTGTGATTTTAACACTGACATATTCTAAGGACCTTGGGAACAATAATATTCATAATCTGATTTCCCAGAATAATTTTTCTCATATACAAACGTCACCAAATCAACTGTAATTTACAATTCAGCACTTTTGCATAATGCCTGAGAAGCTGAGCAATAATTAAAAAAATTTCCTCTCTCATCATTTTTGACCTTGAGAATTGAAGAGAATCTGGCATGTTGGATCTCTGTGTTGAGTTCTCATTTAGTAAAAAAACTGATCTCTCTTGTAAGGCTATTCGTCTCTCCATTCAAAGACATAAGCATTATTGCATCTGAATAGCATCAGTCCAAGAGAAAATCTCATTCTGGGGGCATCACAAATCTGAATAGTGAGACAGGAAAAAAAAAACTCTGAGAAGAGTGCAAATTGATTAAAATACCTACAGACCAAAAATTGGAGCATCCTTCTCTGCCAAGAACGCCTTCAATTTATTACCTCGAAAAGTTGTGATTTTCTTCATCAGGGTAATGACTGCATTTCAGACAAGAACAATGGTAATGTTGATCTTTCTAAATATAAGCTATGTAGTAATACATAATCACATTAATATTTAGGCTAAAATGAACCTTGGACATGTGTAGACACTCTTATCTCTCTTTTGATTTGATATTATTTTTTAGATAACAATGCCATCTAAGTAACTTCTCATATTTCTGTGTCTCTTAGAGATTTTTTTCTTTTTTCCCCCTTACCAGGGATATCCCATCTAGGAATCTATACCAATACTCCAGTTCTAGATACACCTTTTATTTAGAGCAAACTCAGATTTCAGAGCAGTAGCAATTTTTCCAAGAAGTGCTTTGTGAAGATTGATGAAACAGTGCTTTGTGAAGATTGTTGTTCTAAGCAAACATCAAAAGCCATCCACTCTGGTACACTGTGTGGAATCTGCTTAACTTCTTATTCCAACATAGCTGATTTTGTCTTGTTTTCTTCTATCTGTTCCTGAATCTCTTGCTCTTTAGAAAAACCCTCTAAGATTTCTAAAATTTAGAAGCTACATTAAACAAAACCTCAAAACCCAAACACTTATACACATGAAAACCACCTGAGATACAAAAAGTTGGTGGCTTGTTGTTCTGTTTTTGTTTTTGTCTTAGGATGGTCATGTAGTAATTAAAACTCTTAAATACCAACATGGATAAAAGATGCTGAGGGACAAATGCTCTTTTTATTTTTCATTATTCATTGTCAAATATAGAAATATTGCCCTGTCAAAAGCAACAAAGAGGGAAAGCAGTGTTCATTTTATAAAGAGTTGAGGTATTGTAAAGGCACTCAGCAATGTCTTGAAGCACAAAATGCAACAAACATTGGGTACACTATTGTCAGGCATCCTGCCCTCAAGAAAAGGAGTCACTGTGGCATATAATTGTTACCTTGGTCTGACTTCAGGCTGCAAGGGAGTGTATTTTTGGTGACAGTGGGAAATATCAGCACTTAGACATCCAAGAGGAAAATGAATTTTTTTCTTACTCAGGTTAATTTGAAAATTAAACCCAAGACAATAAAACCAAATAAAATAAGGTCAAGGCTTAGCTTTACAACATGATGCCTTCTTAAAGGAGAAATATTGTTTCTCTTTTGAACATCTGCCTATGTGAATCCTCATCAGAGACCAGTGAAATTTTGAATACTTCCATCAGTCATTTCCTTTGAGGTAGCATGTACATTCCATTTGGCTGCTCTTCCCCTCCTAAGAACCATAAATCAGAGAATAATTGCTCTTGCTAAACAGTTCTTTTTTGTTGCTTCTGGCAACATGAGAAGTAACCCAGGGTACAGTAAATTACAAGGCTTATGTTTTATATGTACTTTTCCCCATTGTTTTTTCATTTGGTACTTTGATTTATCTCTGTTTAAGTTGAAGATTTTTGGTCGGGGGAAGATTTTTTCCCATTTCTTCCCTCTGTGACAAAGATATGTAAAATTATTTTTCTCTGGGCAACTAAAGTTGAAAAATAATCCAGAAATGTTATCAAATCATGGTTGGTAGAGTGCAAGTTATTTCAGAAGTCTAGTAAGTAAACCATTAAAGAGCCCTCAAAAAATGGTTTTCACTGGTTGAGAATACCTATAAAAGCAGATTCTATACAGCCTTATTTCAACAACTGATCAGTACCTGATTAATTCAGAAAAACTTGTCACAGCTCTTGGGCACTGCAGTCACTTGTCAGCTGTTTTCCTCAGCTGTTTTCTTAGAAAAAGCATTAATAAATCTGATATTACTCTGTCTCGGTCAGTGGAATCAATAGAAGCTTATTCTATGCTCACAGGTGTCTAAAGCCACAGGAAAATTGTTTCATTCTTTCTTTTAACTGAGAACGGAGCTTCAGAACTTATCTTTGCTCACTGGTCAAACTGAGCCTCAGGTTATTTAGACATTTGGTTCACAGATTCTCTCAACACTGTTTATTCAAGAAGTCTGTAACCTTTTTACAAGCCCAGCTGGCAGAGGATGAGCCTTGGAGTGAGCTCTGGCATCTATATTTTTCTGTCATCATTGGTACACAGGTTTCTGAAATGCATGCCAAATAGTTCTGTTTTCTACCCTGGTGTCTGGTGCTTCAAAGACCTGGTAGTTAGAATGAATCTGTGTGAAGAAAGCTTCCTTGGATGACCATTATGTGCCTGGTGAGTTTTGCAGGATGCTGAAAAATCTCACAAAAGAGCCATAGCAAAAAAGTGCGATAAAACTCCAATATTTAACATAAACATTCAGAGGGGAGTAAAATCAGATCAGTTTTATCAAGAATTTAACATCAATGTAACTGACTGTGATAGTCAGATGAACAGCAAACTAGATAGACAGAAATTCTCAACTATTCTTCTTATTCCATCTATGATCTCTAAAGAAGTCAGAATTTAATATTTTCAAAAGTAGAAAATTTCTGGCAGCTCCCCTTGCATCTGTTCAAAACTAGCAGATTCAAGGACCACTCTGAAGAAGGTAAGAGAGCACCAGAGAGTTCACTTAGAGAATCACAGAAAATCGTAGAGGTTGGAAAAGACCTCTAAGATCATCAGGTCCAACCATTTTCCTAACACAGACAGGTCCACCTCTAAACCATGTCCCTAAATACCACATCCACATATTTTTTTTGGAAACTTAAGAAAATAGTCATATAGTCATTTTTATGTATGTTTTCTCCCATTGTTTTTATCAGTTCCAAATCTTAAGAATATGCCATATTCAACAGCCAAATATTTCAGCTGAGGCACTTGATAGCAGTTAGCTCTTGTAAAAGAGACTCGGTCATTTCTGTAGTGCAACATTTGAGAACAATGTTTGCTAACTATGAAATCCATGCATCTGCATCTTCATTAATTCATTTTAGGAGGGGGAATTTCTTTGTAATAAGCTAAGGATCACAAAAATCTTTGCACATCAAACCAGAGCTGGCTCTTTCCTAGAAGTATTTCTTTGATTATGCTTCATTAATTACATATTATATAACAACTAGGCATAAATTAAACTATCAGCATTTTTGAAATTAGGCTCTGTTAGTCTCATCTGACTCTTATGGAACACAGCCCTGACTGAGTTAGGACACAAATGCAAAAAAAGGTCAAGTCCACTTGTCAGTACTGGCAGAATGATAGTTTAAGAGTATAAGGCTTTTCATAACCAATTTTACACTTGGTCTGAGCTTCAGGGTATGTAGATCAGACACATTCAAAGATGTTTTCTAGTATGATGAAATGAGCCTTGTGAAACTTCAGAAGGACCATGAAAGTTGAGAAAGGCAATAGGAAAAGAACCTAGATTGTGTCTATATGAGCAGTAAGAAAACCATCAAATTTTAGATTCTTCCAGAAGTCTTGAGACCAGCGGACACAATGGAGAAGCAGCAGAAAGGCTGGACTGACATTTCTTTTAACAGGAAGGAGAAGCAAGAGACTTGTTTCCAACCCTCCATCCAAAAGTTTAAAAAAATTGAAAAGAAAACAACAGCAAAAACACTGGTAATTTGTAGAATAGGTACTTATTTGCTTACACTGTACCTGCATAGATTCATACTTTATCTTGGAGAGGAACTTACCTTTCCTGTTTTCCCTCATATAAATGAATTACCAGAGATATTTCAGTTCATTTCCTAAAACATTTTTCAGTCATTTTACTTGCAGTTCATCTCTATAGATGCAAAAGTTTATACAGCACCTTCTTCTTTCTTAGACTAGGCTTCAGACACACTCCAGATTAAACTTAGTTGTTTTGTAGTCAAAAACACTCATACATACAACATGGCAGGTTTAGGTGGAGTTGTCATTCAGTATCCACATCTGACTGACTCACTGGAGTCTCTAAACTGCCCTTTGAAAGCAGCAAGCTCATCAGTTCTGGAAGCAGGGAATGATAGTAATTGCCTGACTAACAGGACAGAGAATACCCTCAGCTCAGCTCTACATCCCAAGTGCTGTTCTTCAGGGAAATTAGATAGTTGTTTCATCCAGAACTAAAAACTCCCACCTGCAAGAATGAAAACTCTTACCTTTACAATTAACTGAACTTTCCATGAGAAAATTAATGGGAAAGGTATTACACCTCACTCATTAATTTTCTTTCTATAATGATACAAAGTTTTTATCTGCAGCCTCATAATGACTCACAAATTATAATTGTGTCCTCCCGAGAAAAGTGCATGTAATGGATTTGGATGGCAAGGCGTGGACAGTGGGGAGCTGTGGCCTCCAAGAGGAGCAGCCATGGCTGTCCCACATCAGAGACAGCAAGTTCCTGTCAGCTTTGTGAGACCCTACTGCAGGGGATAGCTGAGCCCCTAGCCATGGCTACGTCCCTCAAAGAAAACATCTCTAAGAAAAGGGAGAAAATTCTGAACAGACAGAGGATGAAGGAACAAGAGTGAGAAACAGCAGATGGATGGAACACCAGGGTCAGAGGAAAAGGAGGAGCAGATATCATACTGAGCAGATATCCATACTGCAGCCCTGGGGAGGACCCAACGCTGGAGCAGGTGCACATATCCTGAGGGAAGTGGCAGCCCATGGAAAGCCCACACTGGAGCAGACGAAAAAGGGTGAGGAGTAAGGGGCGGCAGAGAGGAACTGTCATGTCCTGATTGCAACCCCCAGTTCCCCTCTGCCTCTGCAGTGTTGGGCAGGGTGGGGAGAGGATAAGGAGTCAGGATTGGAGGAAGGATGTTGAACTTGGGAGAAAAGGGGATGAATGAAGCGTCTTTTCTCTTTGTTTTTCAACATCTACATTTTTTTTAATTGGCAATAAATTAAATTAACTTTCCCCATGTCACAAAGTCACAGAACATGCTGAGCTAAAAGGGATGCACAAGGATCATTGATTCCAAATCCCAGCCCTGCACAGGACTATCCCCAAGAATCACACCATGTGCCTGAGAGCATTGTCCGAATGTTTCTTGAACTCTGTCAGGCTGGTGCCATAACCACTTCCCTGGGGAGCCTGTTCCATTGCCCAAACACCCCCTGGGTGAAGCACCTTTCTCTAACATCCAGCCTAAACCTCCCCTGACAGAGGTTCAGGCCATTCCCTCAGGTCCTGTCACTGGTCACCTTAGAGAAGAGATCAGTGCCTGCCCCTCCTCTTCCCCTCATGAAGAAGTCGTGACTGCAATGAGGTCTCTCCTCAGGCCCCTTCAGGCTGAACAGACTGAAGTCTGTTCAGTTCACGACAATAACTGGTCGTCAATCTTCCTATCTTTATCTTCACCCATGTTATTTTCTCCCCCTCCCATGCTTGAGGAAGGTGAACAAGTAAGTGTCTGGGTCATGTCAAGCACCTAGCCAAGGTCGACCCACCACTGAGGGTCTGACAGATGTTCTTGCAAACATCTTCACAGGAAGCTAAAGCTTGTGTCTTCCTAAGAGCATCAGTGACATGAACAGAAGTATTTCTTTCACTTGCTATACAAAACACAGTGGAAAATTTTTTTGTGATCTTTTACTCCCTAGATTTACTCAATTTTAAGCACTTAATTGAGGCATCTGAGTCAGAAGTTTAGTCCTTAGTCAATGAAAAGGAACAGGTGCCTTCAAAAGGTGATTTAAATCTTTAATTGGACAACATTTTACTGTGGAGGTATTGGATTCTCACCATTGATTATAAATGGAACAACAAGGGCATTCTTGAAGGGCCTTAAATTAAGCAGGATGAATCAGGGCATCTGTGGCTGAGGACTAACAGCCCTTGATGTTTCTTCTACAAAAGCAGAAGCTAGTAACAGCACTTTAGAATCTGCTTTTCATGTACTGGTCACAGTAACCATGCAGGTTATTCTACTCTTCCATACAGAGGTGAAATATTCCTATCTCCTTAGTACTTGAAACTATTTTAACCCATGATATATTTGGACTCAGGGTTTAAGGCAGTTGAATATTTTAGTGTTGCAGTTCTTTATTAAAGATGTGCTGTGCTTCCCCAGAAATATTTGCAGAGGAAAGCATTACTGAAATGAACATCTTAAATGCCATCATTAAAAAAGGACAGAACTTTAACAGATATTTAAGTGTAGCTGTGCAATTTTAAAATCCAAATTACACAGTTCGGGCACCGAGCAAATATTATATGACAACTAAAATCATCCCCCCACAAATTTATCTTTTGGATAAAATACTAATTTTTTTTGTTTGCATGTCAGTTTTAGCAATCATCATACCACACTAATCCAAAAATGGATGGCAGTTGATGGCAGACAGATAATTCTTTTTATTTCATTAGAGTGATGTTAGTCAAACTAGAGGTTTAACTATTTATGAGTTAAATAATACCTTTCAAAATTTTCTTTCTCTCCTAAATTGCTTGCTGTTAACACTTTTCTGATTCCTTCCAAAAAGATATACAATCAGATACTGTTAAAGAAAACTTTTCTTTCAGGTGATTTTAATGACTTGGTGATAAACACCAGCTCTGATCAAGCTTAGTTATCACTCATATTAGAGCCACTTCATAAATACTGTGATACGGTTGATAAGATGAACCTGGGCAGGTGGAGGAAAAAAGCCCATAGTTCTCCAATGAATTTTTAATTACATCATTATAGTTTGGGTTGGGATTTTCTTTTTTGCACTATGTTCATAACAATTTTTGGCTTTCTGTTCTCTCTTGTTGAATTTCTCACACTATGTATTTACCTCTATTCCTGTACTTCCATGCACGTTCTCAATAATTACTTCCCATAACATGTTGCTATGGAGTCCTGCATTTTGTTTAACAGCAATGCTTCTTTTGAATTAGCTTTATAGGGTTTCAGGGTGCAAGGCAGTATTTCTGCTTAAATCTCCACCTGTAATCAAATTCTGTGGCAATGTCTCATGGAGGGGTTTTTTTGTTTGTTTTTAAATTATGAAAACTATATAAAAACAGTTTAGGGAGAAAAGTCCTATCCTCTGTGGCAGCTTGGTTTCCAACGCATGGTCTCAGTGGCCTTGCCTCTGATTAATCTCTTCTTTTTCAGGTTTCTCTAACCAAAACATTGCAACAGAAGATTTGCAGTGGATATGCAGAAGCTGGACTTTGTTCAAACAGTGCAGAATCCTTCCCCCTACCTTTCCTCCAGGAAAAAAGAAATAAGGCTATGTTATCTGCAGATAACTTTGTCAGTAGCTTTGACATATCAAAACATTTACAGGCAGCAAAGGGAAACAACAAGAGGAAAAAAGATATTCATTATTGTAGTCCAAATTAAGCCTTACCTGGAGCCATCTTTTGCTTGTATATCAAGCGAAAAAAGCTATGAACTCAAAGGAACCTGTAGTTACTGCTGAAGATAAATTTCTCATATGTGCGATACATACATGCTAAGAAAGATACATGCAGCCATACCACAAGTGCTCAGGTATTGTGGCATTTTACCTCAACTGTGAGTAAATTGTGGTTGTGAGATTTACTTATGTTTTGGCAACTGGAAATTAATGGTGCTCATGAGAAGTCTTATTTTAATATAATTAATATGAGGGGTGAGCTGGTAAGTATTATTCCATTTTGGTTTATAGTCTCACCAACCACTCACCTTGGACCATAGGTTCTTGAAAATACTTGCTGTTCTGCTACTTGAGTTTAGCTTTAATTGATTTAAAGGAGCAAATGGAAGTATGCTTATGAAGAAACACATAATTATCTTTTAGGAATGTGAAAATTAATATATTTGGTTTATAAAACTTCTGTTTTGAGCAGCATAATCTTTTTAATAACATTAAGGAATATAAAATCTGGAGGCTGGTTTCTTATTGGCCTTCATGGAATTAAGCTTTTTACCCGATGCTGTAAGACATTTCTTTTGGCATTTTTACTGACTTGAGCTCCCCTGACTCTAATTCCATCACTGATTAGTTGATATCTTGCAAAAAGAGTATGGCTGTATATTAAAGACAGGAGCCACAGCTTGAAAAGAGCCACTTAATTCCATTTTTGTCCCAGTTGTGTACTCTAATAAGGAAATTTGCAATATGTATGATATTAAAATAAGTCAAATCAGCCCTGTGAATCTGACAAACTGATGTGTTGTGGAGAGCTGGTTGTGCCTCCAAAATTAGGTGCTAATCAGTTTTTCAGCAAATTTGAAAATTACTGTGGAATTCTGAGGGCATTAAACAAACTCATGATAACAGAAGTTGAACTCTTCTTTGTTTTTTTTGCTTGAATATTTAATCTAAGACATAAATACTTATCCAATGGTATAAGGTATAAATATGAACCTTGAAAATTATCAGGGAAGTGGTAAGAGGCATTTGGACGAAGGAAGGAAGATTTGACTAGCCCTTGTTTTGCCAGTGCAGTCAGAGTGATCAGAGCCTGATCAGCTGATCAGTGATCAGTGATCAGTGATCAGCTGACTGACCACCTGCACAATATCACAGGGCATCTGAATTATGGGTTATAGGTGCTTACACAACTCTTTATGAGGTTGTTTTGAAGTGCCCTCATTTGACTTGGAATTATTTTTCTACTGAAATCCTGATAACTCCTAAAGCTCACCAGCTGATAAAAATTCCAAACCATTAAAAGCTGCAACCATGCCATGCTGAGACGTTTCTGTACAAATTTCCTTTTGTTACATGTGTACAAGAAGATATTCATAATATTCATAATAATATTCATATATATTCATAATAATACAGTGAGGCACATTTTATAAATGTTGCAGGTAGCTTGAAACGTCACCTTTACCCCACCATGATTTTCCTGAGGTAACTGTCTTGCACCAGGCAACAACACCATATTTTCACTCTGTAGCCCATCTCTCAGGAATGCTAATCAGAAATCACACGGACCCTTCCTCTTGGCTGGAAGTGTCTTCCTTCACCATGTAGTTGGTTATGCTGTCTAGCCTTAAAAATTGCATTTTTGACACTCTTAAGCAGCAAAACTGAAACAAGAAAATTACACTCAAACAAGTTATACCAGCACTAAAGCTTTATTGTAATATAATGAAATTCTATCATCAGGAAAAGAAAAACACTGAACTGATATGAAAAGCAGTTTAAAACTCATGTATCATCACTGTCCTTCCTCAAGTGATTACAACATGAAACGAGGTGCAAGAATAAATTTACATTGTTTTTTTGTGTTCTTGGAACAGGAATTGTTTATATGAATGGCTTCTTGAGGAACTAATAATTGACTTGGGGGGCTTAAGAAGCAATTCCTCATGCAGCTGCTGTCACATTTTTAGATAAGATAAGGATTAAGAATATAAATTGCCTAATAAAGAGCAAAATCTTTTCTGTTGAAGTTGTTCGGCTCCCTCCTGTCACAAGGGAAGCTAAAAATTCGAAGGTTCTATTAAGAAAAAATTCTTAACCATCCTAAAACACATTCCTATGCCAGGAAAAAAGAATGCTGCTTTCAACATTGAAGTCTAACCATGTTTTGCCCTTCCTGACAGATGAGACCCCAGGCCTACCAGTATCAGTAGGTTTACTCTAACAGCAGTGAGAAGCAGGTGTTTGAGGAGTTTAAAATTCAGGCCTTCCCCAATGTAACATATTTCTAACTTCTATGATGCATCAATATGAGAACCTCTGAATCAAAGGTCACTGCAGGATTGCTGTGTTTAAAAGCATCAATAATTTTCCATTTAATTTAATTTTTCCAGCCTTGGAACCACTATTTTTTGTTTTACCTCTAAAACATTCTGTGGCACTGGGCAACACAGTACAAAGTGTATGAAAATATATGTCCCTGTGCTGTTAAATACATGTCCTAAACCTGGTAGGATGGCCAGTGTTCTTCCAGCTTCTCATATTATGAGTCATAGCAATATATGGTATCAGAGGCAATTCCTGAGCCAAACACAATTTTACAGACCCATATAATATTGCTTCCCAGCTCATTTATTTCCAGAACGAAGAATCTCAGTGTTGTCTTTCTCCTCATATAAATTTTTTTCACTCTTGGTATCATATTTGGTCCCTTTTATGTTTCTCTTCTATTTGATAGCTGGAGCGGCTATCTGAAGTCTGTAGCCATCTACTTCTGAAGTTAAAGAGAAGCTGCCAAAAGAAAAGTCCATTCAGATTTGAGATTTATTTTAGTTTTTTTGCTTACTTAAAACAAATCCAAAACATAAGGAACTATTAGCACTGCTACTTCATTTTAAAGTATTAAAAAAGAGAAATTATTGGTTTTCATACTAGTTCAATACAAAATAATATTTGCTACAGGAGTGAAAATGGGAAAACTTTATTATCCTCTTGAGAGCTAGGTATGTATTGCAAGGTGTTTGCTGTGAATATTCAGGAGTAATTTTAAAGAAATCAAACTCCATTTCAGTCATCCTCTTGTTGCTTCTTCAGTAGTCATTTAATAGAGATATATTAGCAAATGTTTCTGTTTCTTATTCTGTTTTGTAAAACAACCTGTGCCTAAGAAAAAAACACAAAGTTATGGAATTAAAATTCCAAATTCATAGTTATAAAAATTCACAATGGAATCATGGAATAATTTTTATCTTCTGAAGTGTGGAATGATTTATTGAAATTGGTTATTGTAATAATTTAATTACTTCAAGTCCTTTGCAGGAATAAAGGAAGAAACCTTTTAATACTGATGTCTCACATCTGTTTACTTTAAGTTGACACTGAACTTTTTTCTAGGTGTTGATGTTTTCCATTATTTGCTCTTGTGAGTATATGAACTTATATTCAACTCTTATTCAACAGAGATTGCTACCAACTATGTTGTTGTCATGTTGTCTCTCCTAAAATGAAATGATGGCATTTCATTAGAAGTATTGAAAATGTAAGTGATGTACATCATTTTACACTTGGTTTGGCACATGAGCTACAACAAATGCAAAATGGTACTAAGTTCTGTCAGTTAAGGTTCACAGAAGAAATAAATGTATTCAGAAAGCTTTAACATCCAAATGTGAATTAGAGAGAGACAGAAGGGAGGTTGCAGAATGTTCTTTTGCAAAGGATATTTTGCTATCAGTAAAATGACTGCAACAGAGTCTTCCCACAGAAGACTTTCTTGCTGCATCCCATCTATTTAGTTTAAGAAAAATTCTGCAGGAAAACATTGTGAGAGCCTTCCAAATGTGGCTATTGAGTGTATACTGACCCCTCACACGGAATCAATTTTAGGGTCCATCAGAACTGCTTCTCAGGTACAATTGATATGTTCTTGAATCCCTGGGGTTTTTTTCTAGCTGTCCAAACAATGACAAGAGTAATAATTTTAAAAACAATTTTTTAAAAGTGACAAAAACTACTAAATAGACTAAATACCACTGATACCCCACTGTTGGAAAGCAGATACATTTGATCCATTTGTGCAAGAGTCCTGCTCTTTTACTTCTTCCCTATCTCTAAAATTCTTCCACATTTCTTCAAGTAAACCCAACGAAGGAAAAAGATCACACTGGTGTACATAAATAAAAAACTTCACACAAACCAAGTAATATCTTAAAAAATATGTCAAAAATGTCAAAATTTGTCTTAGTATAGAATACATATTGTTCTTCTGGAAAATGTACGGCATAAACCATGATATCTAATAAATATTGGTGTTCTGTTGTATCTTTTTACGTGTTTGATACTAACATATCCAGTGTAACCTAAAGGACTGTGTCTCTCATGAAAAGGCAAATCAGCATTCAAGGGAAATACAGCATTTGCCTTCCAGTCAGTTGGATAACTTTGAGAATTAGACAGTCATGAGTCTCGAAGCTTGGAAATAACTAATAGACATAAGGCTATTTCAGAGCACAGAATAAAAATACTGAGAATCTCAGTGAGAAAGTAGTCCAAAGCTAAAGATTTCCAGATTTCCTTCAACTGCTGAAAGCATCAAAATGATAAGATTTTTTTATTTGTTGGGTCTTGGGGCTTTTATCATTTCTGGAGATATAAGCAAATATAGCACAGACCATTGCTGGATTTGTTTATCCTTTTTATGGATGTCTTATAAAAAGACATTTAAGAGGTTAAAGTGCATCCCTAGTTGAAGATCAGTAGTGCTGTTGATGTTTTTCTCAATTGTTGTAAAGGAAGGACATTAAAGAATGATGCCTCTAGGGACCTCAGGCATTGGGCCCAGCCAGCATTGGTTTAGGAAAGGCAGGCCAGCTTGATCAACCTGATCTCTTTTTATGACCACATGGCCTACTGGCTGAGGGAAAGGCTGTGGTTGTTTTCTACCCTGACTTCACTAAAGGTTGGATTCCACTTCCCACAACATTCTCCTGGAGAAAGTGGCTGCTCATAGCTTGGGCTATGAGGTGCACTCTTCCTGGGGCTAAGATGTCTGGATGGCTGGGCCTGGAGAGTGTTGGTGCTGCATTCACTTGGGGTCTGGACACTGGTGGGGTTCCCCAGAGATCAGTGCTGGGCTCAGTCCTCTTTAACCTCTTGACTGATCACCTGAGCAGGAGCATTGGAGTGCACTCTCTGTTAAGTTCACAGACAGCACCAATTAGCAATACTGAGGCCAGCCGGACCAGGTCAATGATTGTACTCCTGTATGCAGCACTGGTGAGGCCACACCTCAAATCCTGTGTTCAGTTCTGGGCCCCTCACAAGAAGGACACTGAGGGGCTGGAGTGAGGCCAGAGAAGGGCAATGGAGCTGGCAAAGGGCCTGGAGTACAGGTCTTATGAGCAGCGGTGAGGAAGTTGAGCTGGGATGCTTGCTCTTACCTTATCACTCTCTACAACTGAAAGAAGGTTGTAATAAGGTGGGTGTGGGTCCCTTTTCCCAGGCAGGCAGTAACAGGACAAGAGGAAATAGCCTCAGGCTGCTCCAGAGGAAGTTCAGGTTGTATATCTCGAAGAATTTCTTCATTAAAAGGTGACTAACCTTTGGAATGGGCTCTCCAGGGAAGTGGTGGAGACACACATAGAAGACATGCATGTGGCCCTTGGGGACATACTCGGGAACTTGGAAGTGAAGGTTTAGTGACTGAAGTCAATGATCTTAAGAGTCTTTTCCAAATAATATGATTCAATGTTTCTATGATTCTATGAAAATTTGTCATTTTAGGAAGAATAGAACTATTCCATGATGCTTTAGCAGCATTACACTAGCTTGAGCTTCCTTGCAAGGTCTGGGTTATAAATTTCCATGTCATTTTGCTAAAGATTTCTCATTTGGAAAAAAGTTTCCTCCATTTTCCTGTAACCTTTCCTCGATTTTTACCTCACATTCTTTATCTGTTAATGGGTTTATTCTTTACCTGCCCTTATACAACATCTGTTGTTTTCAAGAAAGACTGAAGACCATCTTAACTGCATCCAAGGTCTATATACCAAGATTGATTGGAATGCTTTCTGTGCTTTGAGGATAGATGAAATCCTAGTTCATGCTTTGGCAAAACATACATCAATCAAAGCAATTGACACAAAATTCATAAGGTGGAATGGCTGAAAAAGGGCTAGTAATTACCCCAAGATGAGGAGCCTGTTAACAGGGAGTCTTTAGTATACCTCTTCATAGGAAATGAGAACTCAGGCACAGAATCATATTTAAAATAAAAAGCTCAAGGTCAACTCATGACCCTTACTACAGCTAAAAGGCCTTTTTAAGAGAAAGACAAAGAGAAAAATGGTCAAATGAAAACTTATACCTTATCTTTCAATTTCAAATTAAGAAAAATATCTTCATTTCTGTTTTGATGTGAATTACATTCTCACCTCTTTCTGTGGTATGGAGCTCAGGAGCGAGCAAATGATAAGAAAGAGGAGAAACTTCATTTATGCAGTCTAGCATGGATGGTTGTTCAAGTTAGATGGAGTAGGTTTGCATTTGTAGATACACTAATAAAATGCTTCCAAATGAAGTGCAGCAGCAATATATTTCAAAATGGCTTTTACAGAAGGTTCAAATATCATGTGTACTATGTCAGAACTGCCTTGTTTTGTAGCCCCTCTTATTATTGGGTTACTAGTTTAAAAATTGTCAAATAAATGAAATCTGTAAGAGCTGTCAAATTTTAAAAAAATGCCTTGGGCTGAATCCTTTGTTTATCTGAAATACCATGGCATAAAAAATAAGAACTGCCAAAGAACTGCCAGATTTTAAAGAAAATTAACGTGTCAGCAGAAAGAAATCTGTTATCAATAAAATTTCCATACTAGAAACACAGGATGTGTTTTCAAAGTGTCACTTTAGATATTCATAAATAAAAGGTAGATTTCCTTTCTGAAAATGTTTCTTGTTGTGGCTCATTTCATTGTTATAAACTCATGGATGTGCAGTCATTTCATTGTGGTTCTTGTCAGAAAGTTCAGCAGCTTGCTGTTACTCTGTGCTTTCTTGGCATCAGTAACAATTTCCACAGCCCCCTGCAAGTTCAGTTGTCAGCAGCTAACTTGGCATTTTCAGCCCTAAACAAAAGGGTTTTGTCTGTGCAGACAGCAGAGAATTGCAGTCATGCAAAAATACCAGCTTAGTTTACTCGGTGTCTTCATTTAACAGTAAGTCTAAAAACTCAAGCAGAGGAAAAGTCTTCAAGTTTGGCATTGACATAATTAAGATTGTCAGAGCAATATAAATTTGTCTCATTATATACATACGATAAGGAGCTGTCTTTAATTGCATGGTAGACTCAATCTTTACCTCATTCTGAAGGTTTATCCACTGAGCTCCAACTCCACCTTACTTAGCCAGCCTTTCTCCTTGTTCTCTGAGTCCAGGAATGGTGTTTCAATGTCAAATATTCTAATAAATGTTGCTTTTGCATTTGATTTCAGAGACTTCTACATTGGCCTCCAAGAAAGCAGGGAAAATACAAATCGAAAAGGGTACCTGATATGCCCACTGCCAGATTTGTGATCTGAAAAAAAAAAAGTCCTGGTCTTTAGCAGGCAACTGATAGGGCTTTCTCAATCCAGAATTCATCTTTGATTAGCTTCCCCAATTGATAAAGACTTCCTCAACAGGTATAACTAAATTGTTTCTTTTCAATGTGATTTTAAAATGAAATGTATAGGTGTAATTGAAAATATTGTGGGTTGGTTGTTTGGGTTCTTCCTCCTGTTGAGGTTGTATAATTATTTTGAGTACTTGAATAACTTTTATTGAAGTTGTAGTTATATAATAATGGAATTAGGACATAAAATTTATATAATAATGCTATATATCTCAAAACTCTATGCAAAAGGAGATGTCTGTCAGGAGACAATCTTGGCAAAAGTATAATTGATGGCAATACAAACTTATGAGAAACATTAGAAAAGTTTAGGAGGCAATTTTACTAACATGATTATTGATCAGTTTTAGCTACAATCTGTTTCCTCACTCTAACAGCTACCCAGCTGTCCCTTATTCTGAGTTTTGCTTTACTCATCAACTCTAGAAAATCAAATACATTCCATGTTCTTTTGCTGGTGAATTTTTATGTACCTGAGAGTAATTTGCATTGCCTGTTCATTCAGAGTTTTTTGTAGCATTATCCTATGAACTGAACACTAAAATAATTTTCATACTTAAGACAGGTAATTTGTGATTGAACACTGCTTTGAAGAGCCAGACTTGGATTGGTTTTTTTTGCATGTGTGATTTTCTACTGGCTCCAAAATCATTCTTACTAGTATCAATATGTTATTTATGAGGTGAACTATATTGGACCAGCAGCTTTTGAAATGCCCCTGTATTTAAAAACCTTCACTTCTGCAATAGTAACCTATCACCTTATCCTAGATACCTAGCAACAGATGACCTGAACAAGGAATACCCTACTGTTCCCACACAGGAATCCAACCCTAAACTCTAGCGCTTTGCATCCTGAGGTAAAATCTTCCAGGAAGATGGAGTTAAATAGATTATTAAGTCTAGGTTCAGGCTGGGAGTTGCATAAACAGAGCATCATAAACATGAAACACTGTCAGAGAGTGGACTGAAATTGTGCCTGGGCAGACCTAATGTAATTATGAAGTCAAGCAGTCTGATAAGTTACTCTAAGTACATAATACCTTATAATTAAGCATTTTGCCTTGGAACATTTGCTTCAATGTTCATGCATTGAAATGTATGAGTCATTAAAATGGAAAAAAGGAGGATGCTTATGGGATTGTATCTACCTAGCAGACTATATTCAATCTCATAATCCTTAAGACTTGCAATTACTTCTCCATCCACCTATGAACACACAAAATGAGAAAAAAATAGTTAGAATAATCTGATCATCACCTTAGATTTTTTTTTTTTTTTTTTGCCAAATTGTTCTATCAGCAAGTAGAAAGTATTCCCATGTTTAGAACTTACGTTCTGTATTCTGAAAATAATTTCTGGAAATGTTTTGACCTCCAGTACATAATTTTGATAAGAGAACCAGATATTTTAACAACTTCACTAACCATGTAAATTAAATGTACTTCAGCTGCAGAGTGGACAGGAAACTTTTGCCATTTGAAGATCTGGATTTTTTTTTTTTTATTGAATAATGCATGTTATAGAGTCATGATGTTTTTAATATGGTTCTTCTAAAGGTTACATACTTCTCTTATTTCTGAGGAAATGTTTTTGCTGTGGGTGCTACACTCTGGGAAGTTTTGGAAGTTTACTGCGTGGAAGGTGCTCTTGAGAGAAGATAACTCACTTCAGACTTATTTAAAATGTATCGAATAAGATGATTGCTTACCAACTGGAAATATTACACTTTTGCTTCTACAGCAGAGTATTCCCGTTAGGCCTCTCTGCCTGTCAACACTCTACATTCTGATGACCGCTTGTATTTTGTCTTTATAAGCATAACCATCTCTATCAAGTACTGCGGCAAAAGCATTTAAAGAAAATTGGTGGTGGGGGGAAAAGTCTATCTTAAAACTAGCATTTGCTGCCACTCAAAAAAAGCCCAAAAACAAACAAACAAGCAAACAGAAAAACCCCTAATGAACTTACCTTCTTTAACTTGATATTAGACAGTTCTTTATTGATATAAAAACAATTGTGACTTTTACATCTTGAAATTTCTTCACTCTGAGCCCTCCAAAAATATCCAGTATGTGAACTACAGTTTAATGTTAGCTACACACTTTCTTCTTTTTGCCAGTGGTTGTTACTAACTAAAGTAGGAAAGGAGAATTGAAAGCAGGATTGTGAACTCTTTCAAATACGAAATTTTTTGAATCTTCATCAGTCTGTAAGTACTGAACATGTGCCATTGGTTATTTTTGGTGTCTTTGATGAAGAAGAATTGTTTGAGAATAAAACCTAAAAATGTAATAAAAATGATCAGTCATGAAAAAGTGACATAGAAAGGAATAAAACCTTAAATCTATAATCTTGTGGTAAATGTTTTATAGTTTACAGAGAAGTGGTAGTGCCACTTGTAATAACATTCACTTCGACTTGATTTCTTTTGCAGTCCTGTTCCATTTTCCTCCACTATTGTACATTCATGTACCCCATTCCATCAAATGAATGGCTGATTAATGGAGGGGATAAATATTGTTTTCCATTTACTTTTTCTAGTCATGCCACTATGTTTTTTGTCTATCCCGTCAATACAATTTTAATCCTAAAAAAATCGGTTATATTCCAAATGAGAAAATTAATTACATGAGCAATAAGTAAATTTTTCGCTCATTTCCTTGGCTGTTCAGAGGCTGAATGTTTCTGTGAAGCCACAAAAGGTTGCTTTCATGCTTTTAAAATAAGATAGTCATGTCCCACTGTGGTGGGTTGCCTCTGGCTTGATGCCAGGTTCCCACAAAGCAGCTCTATCACCCCTCTTCTTATCTAGGCAGAGAAGAGAAAGTAAGGTGGAAAATTACTTGTAGGTCGAGTTAAGGCAGTTTAATAATGCAAAAGTGAAGGTCTGTGTGTGCGCAAGCAAAGAGAAAAAGGCAATAATTTTATTTTCCACTTCCCACTGCAGGCGATGTCTGGCCACTTCCCAGGAAGCAGGGCTTCAGCACCTGTAGCAGTTGCTCTGGAAGGCAAACACTGTAAATAACAAGTGCCCCCTGCTTCTTCCTCTTTTCTTTAGCTTTTGTATCTGAGCAGATGTCACATGGTACGGAATATCCCTTTGGCCAGTTTGGTTCAGCTGGCCTAGTGGTGTCCCCTCCCAAGATCTTGCCCACCCCCAGCCCACTGATGGAGGGGCAGAATGCTGGAGACATCGCTGATGCTGTGCCAGCCCTGCTCAACAGTACCCAAAACACCAGTGTGCCATCAACACCTTTATAGCTACCAATGCCAAGCACAGCACTGTGAGGGTGTTTTGGTTTGAGACAAAACCCAGGGGAGAAATATCCCCCGACAGAAAGCAGGATTTCAATCACCCTTCCCCCCACCAGTTTCGGGAAGAAGAAAGATTTCCTCAGAGGAAAATAAAGAGGAAAAAAATATTTATTTAACAAAACACACAGGGAAAGGAAAAATAAACAAGAAAGAACAATAATGCTAAATAATAAAATTTCTCACTTGGGAGAGGGAAGAAAAAACCTGGAGAAGTCCTTCTAGCTTTGATCCCTCTCACTGGGTCAATGTGGGAAATTCCCCCCGCGAACTGGTGGAGGACTGATAGAGGGAAACCAAATCTCCCAGTGAGGTCTTCCGAGGTTCTGATGCTCCAAGTCTAGAAGAAAAAAATAAACCAAAGTCCCAAAAAAGGAAGGAAAAACTTCTTCTCTCTCTTCCCCTCGAAGAAAAAGAAGCAGAGACCAAACCCTTGCCGGCAAGCTGGCCAGCCCAGGAGAGGACTGCCGCCTCCCTGCTCCGTCTCCTTCAGCCGTGCCGCTCCCCCACATTTTGACCTTGCTGTGAACAAAAATTCCTCTAGGCTTTTT
>VZTN01000130.1:52198-75068 GCA_013400515.1 Erpornis zantholeuca
TATCTTAAAACTAGCATTTGCTGCCACTCAAAAAAAGCCCAAAAACAAACAAACAAGCAAACAGAAAAACCCCTAATGAACTTACCTTCTTTAACTTGATATTAGACAGTTCTTTATTGATATAAAAACAATTGTGACTTTTACATCTTGAAATTTCTTCACTCTGAGCCCTCCAAAAATATCCAGTATGTGAACTACAGTTTAATGTTAGCTACACACTTTCTTCTTTTTGCCAGTGGTTGTTACTAACTAAAGTAGGAAAGGAGAATTGAAAGCAGGATTGTGAACTCTTTCAAATACGAAATTTTTTGAATCTTCATCAGTCTGTAAGTACTGAACATGTGCCATTGGTTATTTTTGGTGTCTTTGATGAAGAAGAATTGTTTGAGAATAAAACCTAAAAATGTAATAAAAATGATCAGTCATGAAAAAGTGACATAGAAAGGAATAAAACCTTAAATCTATAATCTTGTGGTAAATGTTTTATAGTTTACAGAGAAGTGGTAGTGCCACTTGTAATAACATTCACTTCGACTTGATTTCTTTTGCAGTCCTGTTCCATTTTCCTCCACTATTGTACATTCATGTACCCCATTCCATCAAATGAATGGCTGATTAATGGAGGGGATAAATATTGTTTTCCATTTACTTTTTCTAGTCATGCCACTATGTTTTTTGTCTATCCCGTCAATACAATTTTAATCCTAAAAAAATCGGTTATATTCCAAATGAGAAAATTAATTACATGAGCAATAAGTAAATTTTTCGCTCATTTCCTTGGCTGTTCAGAGGCTGAATGTTTCTGTGAAGCCACAAAAGGTTGCTTTCATGCTTTTAAAATAAGATAGTCATGTCCCACTGTGGTGGGTTGCCTCTGGCTTGATGCCAGGTTCCCACAAAGCAGCTCTATCACCCCTCTTCTTATCTAGGCAGAGAAGAGAAAGTAAGGTGGAAAATTACTTGTAGGTCGAGTTAAGGCAGTTTAATAATGCAAAAGTGAAGGTCTGTGTGTGCGCAAGCAAAGAGAAAAAGGCAATAATTTTATTTTCCACTTCCCACTGCAGGCGATGTCTGGCCACTTCCCAGGAAGCAGGGCTTCAGCACCTGTAGCAGTTGCTCTGGAAGGCAAACACTGTAAATAACAAGTGCCCCCTGCTTCTTCCTCTTTTCTTTAGCTTTTGTATCTGAGCAGATGTCACATGGTACGGAATATCCCTTTGGCCAGTTTGGTTCAGCTGGCCTAGTGGTGTCCCCTCCCAAGATCTTGCCCACCCCCAGCCCACTGATGGAGGGGCAGAATGCTGGAGACATCGCTGATGCTGTGCCAGCCCTGCTCAACAGTACCCAAAACACCAGTGTGCCATCAACACCTTTATAGCTACCAATGCCAAGCACAGCACTGTGAGGGTGTTTTGGTTTGAGACAAAACCCAGGGGAGAAATATCCCCCGACAGAAAGCAGGATTTCAATCACCCTTCCCCCCACCAGTTTCGGGAAGAAGAAAGATTTCCTCAGAGGAAAATAAAGAGGAAAAAAATATTTATTTAACAAAACACACAGGGAAAGGAAAAATAAACAAGAAAGAACAATAATGCTAAATAATAAAATTTCTCACTTGGGAGAGGGAAGAAAAAACCTGGAGAAGTCCTTCTAGCTTTGATCCCTCTCACTGGGTCAATGTGGGAAATTCCCCCCGCGAACTGGTGGAGGACTGATAGAGGGAAACCAAATCTCCCAGTGAGGTCTTCCGAGGTTCTGATGCTCCAAGTCTAGAAGAAAAAAATAAACCAAAGTCCCAAAAAAGGAAGGAAAAACTTCTTCTCTCTCTTCCCCTCGAAGAAAAAGAAGCAGAGACCAAACCCTTGCCGGCAAGCTGGCCAGCCCAGGAGAGGACTGCCGCCTCCCTGCTCCGTCTCCTTCAGCCGTGCCGCTCCCCCACATTTTGACCTTGCTGTGAACAAAAATTCCTCTAGGCTTTTTTTTTTTTTTCCTCCCCTCTCAAATACAGAATAGCATAAAATTCATTTTCTGGGCATAAAGCAGACAATATAGGATATATCACACACCATAGAAATCACTCCAAGACAGAGGGCTGCTGTGGGAAAATGAACTCCATCTCAGCCAGACCCAGCACACCCTCTTACAAGAGTATGTGGAATGACTGGTGACGAGGAAGCTAAAGAGCTCTTCAGAAAGTGTATTGAGCTATTTTCCTTACCTTTTTGACTGAATTAAACTGAGGCCTAAACTCTGTCCTAGGCACACTAGGACTAGACTTAAAGAATGAAGTTGCATGCCTCAGAACACAGTTCCCATAAGTCACCACAATAGTACTTGAGATAAGCAGAGGTGCTACCGCAGGAAGGAGCTAATTCTTGACCTAACAGAGGTAAAGATTTGATTAGCATCTGGACAAAAATTCCCATGGCAGGCAGTGGGAAGTGGAAAGGAAGCAAGTGTTCGTGCACATGCCATCTCAAATTATGGGAACAGCATCTATGCCCCATGGATACCTGGGACTTGAACTGTACAAAAGTGGTACCTTGGGAAGAACGATTTGGGGACCCCCCCATACAGCAGAGTGGGGTGAAAAAGGACCTGCAGGATGCTGCAGGAATCCGTGTGGTAGTGATACTTTTTGCTTAATCTCCTTCTCTCTTATTCTCTTTCCCATCCCTTCTATCTCTTCCTATTTCTTTCTGTCTCTCTACTCCACATTTAAATAAAATCCATATGACTGACTTTGGCATATGGTCTTGTTTGCACCTTAATTTGGGCAGACATATCTCTTATAATTGTATCATAACACAGACTTGTTTGCAACTGTCTATAAATATGTCTTTTTTTACATATGTGCATATGTATATAGATATAGGTGTGTATATATATATATACACACATAATGTGTTTAGGACTTCAAACGTGGAGATAGCAGAAGCAGAACTCTGTTCTTTGCTATATTTTATTTCACTCTTTTTTTATTTCACTCTTCTTTTCCCAGTGTCTCCCATTTTCAAAGTATTACAGATTTTCTTCAGCAATGAATAGCACCAATACAAAAGATATTAAGAGAGCAAGTTTGGGAACAACATAATCATTCATCATATGTGAGTACACAAAAACTTATTTGGAAAGCACACAGATATTAGTGGATAGAAAATAATGCGTTATATTTGAATCCTTCTATATTTAGTTAAAAATAGAGACATCTAAACTGCCACTAGTGTATCTGCAGAGTTAGCCACTTCTTGAGAGAATGGCTTCTTTCTGCATGAAAATGTTGTGATCATTTATACACAGTTCTCATTTTTAAGGTTATCTATGTCATCATAAGCAAAGAATGTTTTTGCTTCAGTGAAAGCAGAGTCTCTAGGGCACACATAATATGATAATATTTATTTTGCTGGAGATTGGGGGCACAGAAATTCGCTGTCACTAGGTTTACTGGTGATAATTTAAATAACCATAATGTTACTGTGTGTATGTGCAAAATTATAGTTTAAGTCGCTGTGCCTCAAGAGATCTTTTTAGTGAATATTTTCAAAGTAGGCAATAGTGATTCCATCTAAGGGTAGATGTTAATTGTACTAAAGAGTTTATAACATTTATTTATTTTAAAGATAATAGCAGTTTCAAAATTTGGTGTTATTGTCCAAAACAGAGGTAAGATTCTGTATTTATATTCAGACATAGCTAGTGTGTTGTCAGCTTGTTATTTTAATTTGGTGTTATATCTTATATGGATATTCATTGCAGGTATCTAGATGTAGTCACTGCTAAGAGGATTCATATGATCTCATTAGAATTTTTGAATTTTGGCTTTTTTTCTGCATTACTTAATAGAGATGGTTTTGATCTAGGCTATTTATTTCTTTTTTTAATGTATCATTTATGTTCCAAGATATTTCTTTTCTCTAGTTAGTTCTTTCCAAACCTAGTTAGCTGGAAGCGTTGTGTTGTTCATGTCTATTTGTCACATTAGATTCCCAGAATCTCATCAGAACCATGTCAAATTACATCAATCCAAACTCTGGGCTTCTGATAGCAGAGTGCTATAAGAAGAGCATGGCTTAAAGGTTATTGTAAGACAAATAGCTTGTCATCATCACAGAAGCACTATAAGAGATGCAATAATTTATTGAGTGCTCATGCAATATGATTTTTTCTTGTATCACAGTAACCTGAAAAACAAAACGTGCTCAACACTGGACTAAATTTTAGAGGGGTATTTGTAATCCCTGCTAGGGGAACGATTCTCTTTCTGCAAAGAAATACAATAATGAGGTAGTCATATCTTTCATTCTGACCCTAGAAAGGAGCCAAATACTGAAACAGGAAATTAAAAAATGTTCCCTGAAGTTAAATATATTACAAGATATTGCTGCCCTCACTATAAGACTAAGAACATAGCAAAATTGCATCCCCTGGCTGCACGATCTCTACCAGCAAATCTGGCATAGATGCAGATAAAACAGGCAGGGTGCCTTTCTGGTTCTGCATTATGTAGAACATGACAAAAGACAGCCTATCACAAAAATGTACTTTATCATATGGTGCCAATAGTGTTGCTCTCAGCTGCTTCTAGAGTCTGGACAAGCCCAGGCACACAAAGAATGAACCTTTCCCACTTCACCCCCAGACTAGTGAAGCAGAGAAACGAAGTCTGTCAGAACCTAAGAAGAGGCCTGTTTCTAGAAGTGTGCTGCAGATTTCTCTGGTAATGTACATATCTTTCAGAGAAGATTGCTAAATTCCTTATTTTTTAGAATTTTGTGAATGTTTGGAAAGATCTGGCAGAAGGTTTTATCCACGACCCTAAATCTCTTCAGGAAGCAAGAGCTTTGAAGGGACAAGTCTATTTTGTTTCTTCCATACCAGCAAAAGCTAGTTACTGTTGTGCCTGGCTAAACTTGCATAAATCCCTTAAATTATTCTATATCCTTTTGAGACAGAGACTTGAAAATTTTTCAGGCTGCAATTACCAGCTCATGAAGGGATGGAAAAGAAACCCAAACCAAGGTATATTCCTGAAAATTCTTCTCCACTGAAGGGCAGAAATCTCATCTCAGCAAGTAGATTCTATTTGCTAAAACTATTCATTCAGTGAGAATGACGTCTTATCCAGTGTCTATGATCTTACTATTTCTTTCCCATATATGAGTCTTGCCCTAGTGAGCCTCCTCACCCATGGTACACAGTGTAGTATATTAGCTTTTCCATATTGAAGTTTTGTTCCTGTTCCTGAGTAAATTACATTTAAATTTGATTCTGGGAACATGTTTAAAAGACACTTTATGGGATTCCCTAGCAGTGTCACTTCTTAACTCCGAAAGCCAGAAGATTGCCTCCACTGCATTTAGTAATAATAGAAAACTGAATTTCCCATAGGTCAGTCCAAAATACTGGCCACCTGTACACCAAATCTCTGTTACTTTCTTTAAGCAACTCTCACTGGAGATTTTCTATTCAAATGTTGTCAATTTTATTGGAGGTCTTACGAATTTTGGTGGGTTTAACCCTCATAGTCAGAAGAAAAATCTAGATATCCCCAAAGTACCAAAGGCAAACAAATATCTTGCATTTTTAAATTTTTATTCCAGTTGTGAATATAGTGGAACAGAATAATAGATTCAAAATTAATAAATATCAACAACATTTTATTCTCAGAAAAGTGTTCCTTTGGACCCAGTACACACCTCCCTTACATCAAAGGAACTCTCTTTGACTTCTGTGGCATTTGGCTTAGGCTCAGGGAGGTGTGTATAAGGGTCTTGGGAGTGAGAGAGAACAATTTCCTAGCATTCCTGCTGTCTGGCTCTGTCAGGTACAGCCTAGGTTTAACACAACTGTGTTTCCTATGTACTGTTGCTGTAGAGTCACCACTACTGCAAAATGTGACAGCAAGGTTCAACATATTCTACCTTCTCAAAATATGTCTCAGAGGTTCTCTCTCTTCTGCTTTTGTTCAGGGACCTTGCCTGAGCGGCTGCACCAAGTGAGACAATACTTGAAATAAAAGGTACAAAGTAGTGTCACTAGTTCACTTACAGCTGTAAGACCTTCTGACACAGCTCATCATCTTTATTGTTGCAATAATGTGCTCTACATTAGAAATTTCTTTGTGCTAGTACAGTTCAAAAATTTTTCTGTCCTGTAGGTTGCATGTGGGAGTTGTGAGAAGGCATTAGGAGTCTAAAAGAATTTGATAACTTTCATCTGCGTCGACATTTACTGTGGCCTTTTTAAACTGTGGTGAGATCAAAGTTCAGCTTGTGTCCCTGGACCAGCCAACACACCAAGTAAAAGAGACATATTTTCAAGGGTGCATGCATCCTAGCTAGGACCCAACCCCAAGCTGTAACTTGAGTCATCTTTAAAACAAAGTGAAGACTTGAAACTGGACAGGTTGGGGGTATGGATCAAGTTTTGCAAGGTATTTCTGACATGCTATGTGTTATGCAATGCTGCCATCAAATATATTACACAGACAGGGAAGGAAAAAATTAGTTTGTGAAACAAGCATGAGCATTTGGCTGATCCTGCAGAAACTCCAGCTCTTTGGTCCTCACAGTGATGCTTTTGTCAGTTGGTTATATGCTTTTATTGCAAAATGAAGTTGCGAGGGACAAACTCCAGTGAAATCAGTATCTCTGAGCTGGCTGTGAGATAACCAGAAGTGCCTCAGCTAGGGAATAGAGTTTTCTTTCTCCAGTATAAATTTCCCTATTTTGCTAAATAAATTAAGAGCTACATACTCCAACAGTTCCCAGACTCTTGTGCAGCTCCAATACCAGGAAATTCATGAATTAGGAACTGGTGTTCTTGGCATTGCATGTCAGTGTCAAAATTCCTATTTATCTTATTGGGATCAGGAGGCCTTTTCAGGCAACCTTTCTTGCTATTAAGGAAAATTTTTCTTCTAAGGCAAATAATGTACTATCCATATTTTTATGGTAACAACAGTGAATAAATTGCACATTGCAGACCTTCAATTTTGCCAAATTGTCATCTAAAGCAACAGCAAGAATATGAGTCCACTTTGTTCTGCCAATTTCTGAAGGTATCGTGGAGGTTAAATAACAAGTACCTAATGTTTCTGCTTTGGATGATGTTATAAAGGAAATTGGATAAACACAGGAATATAAATCAAGGAAAGGTGCCTAGAAAACGATGCCATCAGTTAGAAAAATGTGCCATACTTATACCTGATCTGTCCTCTTCCTTGCTGAAAGTAGAAAAGAGAAAAGCATTTAGCAGTATGAGTAATCCAGGCACTGATTAATTGCATCCCATAATGCTTTCTAATGTATCTTCTAGAACACCTTATAAATCATGTGCAGGCCTTTTCTCTTTAAATGTTACTTTATCAATTCTCAATTGCTCAACTTTCAAAATAAAGGAGGAAAATTAGGGCCTGAGCAGCTGGGATTTCTTTTCCTCCTGAGGGCCTGGATTAGGTTCAGTATTTAGGCACATGTACAGCCTGAAGCAGGTGTGCTGTCCCACTAGAGATGTGTGCTTAAGTACCTTGGTGAATGCCGATTATTTTCAGCCTTTCAAAACACTGTGACATTTGATATATGTTAGAAAGTCATGCTACATGAAAAAGGTCCCACAAAGAAACAAGGAAAGCAGTTGTTTTCATGAATATAATTACGGGCTTTAGTTTCAAACCTGTGATACAATGAGTTTTACATGGCTTCGCATTTCACTGCTAGTGTGTGAGTGTGTGTCTTTTACACATTTCTGTATGCAAATTGACTAGAAAGTTGTAGTTGCATCTTAATAAGCCCCAGATCATGGGGAAGTTGCAAAACACATAAACTGATTATTCCACCCTATGTTTCAAATCTGGAAAATTATTTGAGCTTGTATCTACTTCTAACTTCTTGCAGGATATATCTTGCAAAGCCTTCTTTAGGTCAGAGCTACTACAACCTCCATCTCTTTCACCACAGGGTTTTGAAACAGATTTGGAAATATATGGTGATGGTGGATTATGTTTTAACTCTGGTAGCAAGCATGGTTCAGCAAAATATTGATAATTACAGACTTTTCAAAAGCTGTCAATCTTGTTGAATAGGGAGGAAATTACTGCTTTTATAATGTATTCCTTTGGCCCACTTTTTAAGACGATGTAGGAAATAAGGATGAGAGGTTATGTAAAATAGCAAGAGAGGAAGTCTTTATCTGAAGCAGGAAATCAAGTTCAGTACACCAGCTACCATTAACTTCCTCTCCCCCCTGCCAATGAAAGCAGAAAACATCTCAGTTAGTCTCATTTGGGTCTGCTTTAATCCAGCAAGCTGTCCTTCTGAAATACACTAATACAAATTTATTCTGAAAATATTCCATTGTTACATTTTATATTATACATTTTATATTATGATGTTCTGTGGAGGTATCTTTTGATGTTCTCCGTATTTTCCTATCCAAAAAAAATGTCAGTTATGGAAGCAGGTGTCATAAATTGAAACAACCTATTTGATCACTCAATCCATCTCACGTCAAGGGGAGAGGCAAATAAAAAGAACCCAACTTTTATATAAATAGTCAGGAAGAATGAGAAGAAAACTGTAACCAAAGGGTCTCCTTATGTAGCATACAGTAGTTTCTCTTTCTTAAATGTAATGAAGGGGATTTCAAATATTTGTATGATCCTTATCTTAAAATTCTGTCCTCATTTTCTAGCTAACATGTGCATAATTTTCCAACTTCAGACAGAAATTATCTTTTCTTCAGATAAGATTTACTTTTCCTACCAAGTTTATTTCAAGGATTTTGAAGACCAACAGGAAGTGGATTTAAAAGCGCTTCCAGAGTATGACTTCAAACCTAATTGTCAAAGTACTTCTCATACTTACAGAGGAGAACCTCAAGGGTTGATTTTCGGGGCATTCCTTGTGGGAGCAGCCCATCAGACCATGGTTATAGAGTTGCTGGCACTTGTGTCAGTGTCACACAATCCCCATATTTTTCCAAGTCTGTCAGTTGCCTCTCTTGACGCAAAGCCTTGGCAGTCTGGATAGTTTTAGTCACCACAGTGCAAAACCAGCATAATGCTACTGGTTCCTTAAAATAAACAGGGTCCTTAAGAATGAGGAGGAAGGAGAGGAGAAAAGAAGGAAAAGGGATCATTCAGCATAGCTAAAGGCTGAAGTGTAACCTTTTTAAGCACATCTGTCCAAAGTAAACTTCCCTGTAAAGTAACACTGCTTTTCTGCTAAGCTATTGTTGAAAGGATTTACATTTAATGGGAACAATGGATAAACCTCCTCGTTCTTCACTCATTTTGTCAAAGAGCTCATGTACTATGCCAGACTTAAGGCTTGTCTCAAAATGCTAGAGGATGAGGGGATTGCAGGGATGAAGTGACTGTCAAGTTCTGCTGAAATTGGAAAACACAGAGAAATGTTGAGACAATAGACCTGCTCAGGTTATCAAGACAGAAGGCTGGCACAGCACAGAGCACTGTGTCCAGCTTCCTTGCAGCAAAACGCACCACCCTGGTTAGTATGCTATGCTTAGGAGAGATGCTGAAGTCTGAAAGTGAGGTTGCAGAGTGAGAGGCTAATCCCTCTCTGTATAGAACTGGGATAGAGCAAGGCTAGTGCTTCATAAATCACTGGATGAACAACCTAAAACACACAAGATACAAAAATTGCTTATTTTCTGCTATGTCATACTTTTTTTCCAGTGACTCTTTACTGCTGAAATGTCTGCATATTTGAGAAGGTGAGCATTACAGGACACATGTGGTGACTGTCTCCTCAAAGACCAGGGGTGATACCAGATAGATCCTGTGAAAGAGTTTTCATCCTGTAAAAACTGTCAGATTAGTGCTATCTGCCAGAAATAAATACACACGAAAATGTTAAGTAACAAAGAAAGCTGCTGCGCTTCTGTCTCAAATATATTTTTCCATGTGCAATATTAGTCAAAAGGACAGATCTTATTAATTTCCTAACCACTGGTTCAAGGACCATTCACCAACTGCAAGTAGTGTGCTGTTCTCCCTGATGTAAGGAATAGGATTTTTTATTATATATTCAAAGCCCTTTTTCTTCTTCCTTTAGTGACATTAAGGGACATTATGGTCAACTGTTTTTGATAGCCACATCTGTCCACATTGATGCTAATCTGTGACACCATGTGACACAAGTCAAACACATCTGGATGCACAGAGATCTGTTGGCATTCTGGTAGAGTAGAGAATCTGTCATCTTGAAGGTCTCTGCCTCAAATCTCAGTTGATGATTTCCAAGTTGTACCTTGCAGATACCTTTGTCAAATCTGACATCCTGAACAGCATTTTTAGCAAAGAGACAAAGGATTACAACTCCAGCAAGAGGCTGAACTTCAGACCCTTTTTTTTTTATCTGATATAAGTTGTGAACACAAAATTCCACTTTAAAAATCCAAATAAAGTGAAGCAGTCTTTGCATGCAAATCCTCCCATCGAGGAGATGGACTCATTGATGAGGGCAACAGAGAGCCCTGTGACAACAGTAGCCCGCAGGGCTTCCTGGTTTACAGCATCAGCACTCCTCTGCCCCATGTCACAAAGTCAGCCTTTCTCCTGCTGAGCATCAACACTGTGATTTATTCATTGAATACAGCAGAAACAGAGGAATAACTCAGGAAACTAAAACTGAGGAGATAGAAAAAGAGAAATATCAATATGCTCAGCACTATTCCCTTAAAAAGAACTAGAAGAATAATTAGCAATAAAAATAAGACCACTCTGGAAGGAAAATTTAGTTGTTGTGAACTATTGTTGAAAACTATCAGATCTTTGATATTAAAAAAATATAAGCCTTATGATGAAAAGTGCTTTTCAAAAGATATTTAGGTTTCTGTAAACAGAAAAGCCTGAAAATCCCTCTCATGACAAACAAAAATTGTATAGTGTAACTTGCACATACATATTAAATTCTTTCATGAATGTAAACCTCTGTGCATATTTTCTGTACAGTTTTTTTTCCTCTAAATTGTAAATGCATTCAATTATAATAGCATAAGCACTGGAAAATATTTTATACTTCACCTGAAATATTCACGATATGCTCAGTTTGAAAAATTTGGATTCCTGTGCTCACACGTTTAATCACAAGATCCACACTTGAAAATATCCTCAAAGGTGTCAAATACGTTGTTACATTAAAAGAAATATTCCTCATTGAATGCACAGGATTTGTTCAAACAAACATCTGACAGAAAACAAGACTACAAACTCAAGAGTGCTCTGATTTAGAAAATCAATAAGAAAAAATCAGGGAAAAGACACACCAAACTATAAAGTTATAACTTATTGAAAATATGGATAAGTCCTCAGGGAAAAACAGACAACAAGCCCATAAGAAATCTGAGCAAGTACACAACTACAGATGATTCAGGAATCTTAACCACAAAGGGTTCATCTCTGGATTAGTATTTTTAAGAAATGTGTTATTAGAAAACTCAACCATCTCAAAGAGGAAGCACATGCCAAGAGTATTAGAAAAAAATAATCTGAAAGAGTAAGTGCTGAGAAAAAGCATTGTCCTTTTGACAGAAAATGAAAATTTTCTGGAGAAAATATTGTAGAATCACAGAATGGCTTGGGTTGGAAAGGACCTTAAAGGTTCTAATTCCAACTCCCCTGACACTGGCAGTGTTTCCTTCCACTGGAATATTGCATAAATCCTTGCTCATTTAAAATGGGAAAGTATCTGAACTTAGTTATTTTATTTACATTTATTCTAAAAGACAGAACGAAGGCTACAATACATGACAGGAGAGATGTTTTATGGCATACAAATGTTAGTTTTCATAAAATGGTGCCGATTTTTTTTGCAATAGCCTTAGTTTTCAGACAGTGGCCTAAAAGTTTAAAAGTCATCGAGGTACCACCCACTGTGCAGGATGAGGAGCAATGAAGTAATTCCTCTGTTGGAATTTTACTTTAAGCTGAGAGGCTGTAGAGCTGAGACAGAAGGCTTACAAATGACTTTGGAGAAGTCAAACTGACACGGCCTCTTGCCGTGGCAGCATGCAGGCAGTGCTCAGTACCAGCTCCCAAAGGCTGGATGCAGGAGAGTGAGTTACTGAAGCTGCCAGGATTAAAGAATTGTTAAAACAAGGAGAAAATTCACAGATTTCTGTTACTGCATTTGTTAGACATTTCATATAAGCTATCCATATGAATTTTCAGTATATTGGATTTCCACTAGTTGCCATGCATAGAGTGATCCTCTGAATCTCCTAGTTTGTTTATGGTCCTATCAGAGAGACTGAAATATCTTAAACAGAACAACAACAAACATTGAATGACAAGTATCAGACAATGCTATTCTTTTCTTCAACACCAACTTTAATGCATGAAAAATTATTTGTGCTATTACTCTTGAAAAATTCTGTATTTAGCAAGGCAAAATGTATGCATGCTTTCTGTAACACCTTTAAAAAGAATTTTTTTAAAATATTGAAAAACTGTCATTTTGAATGTAATGTTTTTGTTGTAGAGCTCATACAAATTAATGCTGCTGACTGAGGGTATCTAAATAATTGAAAGCGCTTACATGACTATGCAGATCAAGTCTCATTTCATTTTAATCACAGTTCATTCTTTACAACTACTCCATTTTTTCACGTCAAAGAATAAGATGAATGAACTGCTTGGCATGTCTATCCCTGTTCTTTGTTGCAAGCTTTGCAATCGCTTGGTCTATACCTATAGTTGTATCATTTAATCAATGTTACTAAAAGGGGCAGTTTTGGTCTGTGTGTTGTCCCATTTGACTCTGTTTATCCCAAGAAGGAGAGAAGTGAAAGGGATGAGACACGAATTCCAGTTTCTGCATGTGCACAGAAACATCTTCAAATAGGAAATCTCCAAAAAATCCAGTAGCAGGAAGAAGTAGGATGTGCACAAGACTGGGGCATGCATTTGTTTGTTCAAGATTCTCCTTTGCCACTAGGTCACAGAACATTCAGCAAATTCACTTGCTTGGAAGAACACCATCACTTTATCTGGTGTACATAAATAACAGATTGTATGATATTCATGACATAAGGAAACAAAAAGAGCCAAAATACTGAAAAAAAATTCTCAGCAGATGAAAATGATGTGGCAGTTGCTTTCATGTTTGCCTTTACAGTCTTAGCCAGTGTGCGAGTTTGCCCCTGTGACATCTGACGTTTCTGTTTTGCCAACTTCCTAATCTCTCAGAGATGACTGAATCTTGATGCTGATTGAAGCAAATCCAGTTTTTAAAATTCTATTGTATCATTTGGGTTGAAAGATACTATATACATATGATTTTCTTAAATAAATATACTTTAAAATATGGGACAGCTTTGATTTACAACTACTTAAGGGGTTTCAAATGTTGTATTTCAGAGAGTCACTTTGACAATTCAGATGCTACAAGACTTAGTAGTCCCAGAGCAGTGCAAAGCCAGAGGGAGAGAAAATTATAGGCCCATGGCTTTTTCTTTAATTCTGTTTCAGGATATGGTTCACCAAAACCCACATTAAAAACAAAATGGCTTTTTCATTGGTTAGTCATTTGAGGAAATAAAAGTAATTAAATGGCACATTGATTTTCAAATTTCCTTCTTCCAGACTCCAAGTGTATCTTCTCTGGGAACTAACATTGAAATATTGTTATTTTACATCCTCTTCTAGCTATGGCAGAATACTTCACAAAACCTGCTTGCACAGCATTACACAATGAGGAGTCCAGCAAATTAAGCTGACCTTCTATTCCCTTTAAGCAAAGAAAGTAGTGGGAGGTGAGATGCCATTGAAGAAATGGCTGTGTTTAGGCTAAGCTAGAGACAGGCAGTTCAGGTAGTTTAAAAGTTGTGTTTAAAATCTCTTGGAACAGATCTTCTAAACAATGCTGAGCACTAGACTTAAGCTCTTCTCTCCTGCAGCAAGGGAAGTAACTACATGGACTCTGCCTGGAATAACCATAAGGTCAGAAGAAAAACTATCCACTAGAATATTCACAGTCTCTGGCAGCACCCAACATCACACACTTCGGGAAGAGTGTAAAATTAAGCAAACTACATGCTGATATTCTCCCAGCCTCCAGCAATTTGCAGCTCATATTTGAGTCAAAGGTGGTCTCTTTATATTTAATAGTTCTCAGTGGATGTTTTTCATGAACTTGAGCATTCACTTTAAAATCACATAAATATTACTAGCCACAGAATCCTGCAATAAGCTGATTAGTTAGCTAGTCCATGCATTAAATCTTACGGAAAAAAAATGGACTTTTAATGTAAAGTTTTACTTCATGCAAATAAAATATAAAGTCTTATAGAAAAGGTTTAAGGTCCATTTATAGGCAGAAAATGTACTTCAAAATATGATCCCTCTCATGTTTTCTCAAATCAGTTTGAACCATAGGAAAAAACTGGTAAACTGCTTCTATATCACAAAGCAGAAATAAAATATATTTTTCAGCATGAACTAGCTCACAAGGATATTTATTTTCAGCTAAAAAATCCATTTTTTGTGACTCAGAATATTTTTCATTTGTGGCAATGTTTAGAGACAATGAATACAGTGTTGAATTTTAAAAGGACAGTAACTATTACAAAGTTTTCAGATTCATTTTAATTATGTTGATGGCTCTGACTGTAAAACTCTTTTTTCCTGAAGTGTTGTTTGGCATTTTAAAAACAAAAAAACCTAAAACCATTTTGCGTCCTTTGTTCTTTTTGTGATTGCACTGTGTTTGTGTGGCAGGGTTTTGGTAGTGGGGTGCTACAGGGGTGGCTTCTGAGAGAAGCTGCCAGAAACTCTCTCCAAGTCCAATAGAGCCAGTGCCAGATGGCTCCAAGACTGATCCACTACTGGCCCAGGCCAAGCCCATCAGCGATGGTGGTAGCACTTCTGGGGTGATGTATTTAAAAATGGCAAAAAACCCTGTGCAGCTGCATCCAGAGAGAGGAGTGAGAATATGTGGGAGGAACAACTCTGCAGCCACCAAGGTCAGTGAAGAAATAGGGGAAGAAAGTGTCCCAGGCACCTGAAGAGTTTCCTCTGCAGCCCAAAGCGAAGACCGTGGTGAGGCAGCTGTGCCCCTGCAGACCATGGAGGTCCATGGTGGAGCAGAGATCCACCTGCAGCATGGAGGAACCCACACTGGAGAAGGTGGATGCCTGAAGACGGGTGTGACCCCATGAGAAGCCTGAGCTGGTGCAGACTCACGGCAAGATCTGTAGACCAGGGAGAAGCCTACACTGGAGAAGGTTTGCTGGCAGGACTTGTGACCCCACAGGGGACCCTCATGGGAGCAGCCTGTTCCTAAAGGACTGCATCCTGTGGAAGAAACCCCATGCTGGAGCAGAGGAAGATGTGAGAAGTCCTCCCACAGAGGAGGAAGGAGCGTCAGAGACAACCTGTGATGAACCAACTGCATACCCCACCCCCCATTCCCTTGTGCCATTGTGAGGGAGAAGGGAGAGCAAATTGTGAGTAAAGTTGAGCCAAGGGAAGAAGGTAGGGGTGGGGGGAAGGTCTTCTAAAGACTTAGTTTTATTTCTTATTACCCGTGTCTGATTTGATTAGTAATAAATTAAACTAATCTCCCAAGTCCAGTCTGTTTCGCTCGTGGTAGTGCCTGGTGAGTGATCTCTCCCTGCCCTTACCTGAACCCATGAACCTTTTGTTATGTTTTCTCTCCCCTGCCAATCTGAGGTATGGTGTGACAGAGTGGCTTTGGTGGGCACTCTGGCATCCACCAAGGGTCAACCCACCACATGGATAAAATGGAACTTTCCTTCAATAAAAGTGAACTATGATCTCCAGGTTATAAAAAACAGCTTCCAACTCATTTGCTTTTTATGTGGTGCTCCCCTGATCTCGGTTCAGTTGGTGCACGGCCATTCATTTCCGCACATGGAGATGTGATGTGAGACGTGTCTACATTTTCAGCCACGAAGGTTGCTGTGCTACCACGTTTTGATACAGCTTCACTCTTGACAGCCTGCTTTGGGTATTCACTGACACTGTAGATAGACAGCTCAGATGATTAAAGGAAAGCTACTGTGTGTGAGCTATCAATAATAATAGAAACATTAAGGTTGGAAAAGACCTGCAAGGTCATCAAGTCCAAACTTTGACTGAACATTACCCTGTCAACTAAACCATAGCACTGAGTGCCACATCCAGTCTTTCTTGATCACTTCCATGATTCTACCATTCTCCTGGACAGCTTGTTCCAACGCTTAACCACCCTTTCAGTGAAGAAATTTTTCCTGATGTCCAACATGAACCTCTCCTAGCACAGCTTAAGGCCCTTTCTTCTCGTCCTGTTACTCAGTGTATTTTTTGTACTGAGGGGCCCAAAACTGAACATAGGATTGGAAATGCAGCCTCACCAGAGCCAAGTACAGGGGGACAATCACTGTCCTGGTACTGCTGGTCACCCTATTCCTGATGCAAGCCAGAATGCCATGGCCTTCTTTGCTACGCTGGCTCATTTTCAGCTGCTGTTGCTCAGAATCCCCAGCTTCTTCTCCTATGCCACTTTCTGGCCACCCTTTCCCCAGCCTGTAGTGCTGCATGGGGTTATGGTGACTGAAGTGCAGGGCCTAGAACATGCCCTTGTTGAACTTCATTCAATTGGCCTCAGCCCCATTGATCCAGTCTGTCCAGATCTCTCTCTCTGTAGAGCCTTCCTACACTCCAGCAGTTCAACACTTCCACCCAGCTTACAGTCATTCACGGACTTACTAAGGATGTACTCCATCCCCTCATCTTGCTCATGCATAAAGATATTAAACAAGACCAACCCCAGTACTCAGCCTTGAGGAACCCCTCTAGTAAGCAGATGCTAGCTGGATGCGTTACCATTCATCACCACTCTCCAGCCAGTTTTTAATCTAGCAAAGAACACACCTGTCCAACGCCTGGACTCACAGGTTCTCCACTGGGAGACAGTATCAATGTCTTTGCTGAAATTCAGGAAGACTACATGCACAGCCTGTCCCTCATTCAGTGGGCAGGTCACTTGGTCATAACAGAAGATAAGGTTGGTCAAGCGGGACCTGCCTTTCCTAGCCCCGTGCTGGCTGGGCCTGATCTGCTGGTTGTCCTGTAAGTCAAATTTTTCATATGTCCTTAGTGAAGAAAAATACATTTTTAAACTTGAAGTTAGATAGCAGAAAATGAAAAAGAAGCAAAGAAAGTCTCCACCTTCACAGTCAGAAATTCAATTTTGAAATCATTATTTGTGTTCTCTCTCCCATAAGAGAGAAGGAAAACATAGTTATCATCAATAAACCCAATGGTAAATCCAAGTAACTATACAGTACTCTTCATGTGAAGACCCTGAGCAGTTAATAATCACTAATAAATTAAGCCTTCCAGCACTTCTGGAAGGGATATGCAACTTGAATAATACATTTCTCAGGGGACCCAAATTGTCAGCTATTTGTGTGACCCATAGGTTAACTGAAAAATTCTGGATCAAATATATCTCAAGACCTAAGGTGTTAATGTAGTTTTAAACTCAACTGCAGTGAAATAGTTCCACTATGACATCTGTTCCATGGCGCCAGAGGAAACAGACTGCAAACAGGGACGTGTGGTTATAGAACCTGAAAAACAATGGAGAAGGGCAGCAATGGGAATTTAGAATGCATTACACTTTAATCCACATGCTCAAGATTTCATTTGAGGTTTGGTTATCAGGTGTGTTCTTCCAGAGAATTTCTTATCTAGCAAAGCAGGCTTGTAAAAAATGTATAATGATTATACATGTCCCACTTTCATTAATGCCTTCCATAGATAGAAGGCATAACACAGCTACTTTATCCCTAAGGGCCAGAAATTCTTCTACAGATAGCATGCCCAAAAAAGCCCAGGCTAGTGTAGAGCCTGCTGTCAACTCACAGGATCAACAATCTAGAGCAACTTTGTTAAAATCATTAAGTGGGTTCAGTTCAGCACATACGAAGTCTACTCCAAAGGTAAAGCTGATAATATGAAATAATAATGGCTTCTGTGTGAGAGAGAGGGACAGAAAAAAAAAGAAATCTTGTGCCCTTAATACCACTGAAGGCACTTTGTGATGACCACTCAGCAGCTGGACTTTTCCTTTCAGATACATCCAAAGCACAAACATGCCTTTAAGGTTCTTCCAATGTTTAAATAAAGCTAAATTCAGCTGCTGATTTCTAAAACATTTTCTTATAATTTACAGTATTTAAAGAGCTATAAATCCAAAAGTGTAGAGAGACATTACTTAAAATATTATCTATTGTTAGAATTTTAATTAGATGATCAGTTTGTAGTATTGATATATAAAAATTTGAATCCCTCTCTCAGTACAGATAACAAAATGGAAAAATAAACCAAAATGGGAAACTGAAGGAGTGAACTGGATTCTTCTCAATCTAGAAATATGGCACTTAAAAGGGATTTTCTCAAAGTTAGGAGAAGGAAATAATATGCCTCTTGTTTAACATCTGGTTCTCACCAAAACTGATTAACCTAAAAAAAGTTTTCATATTCTGAGTAAGTGGTTGAAAGTTCCATGGTAAGTAAAAGTGAAATCCAACAAAAACACCAAAGAAACAAACAAAACCCCCAAAACAAACAAACAAAAACATCACAGCAAACAAATTAACCAGTGTTGACTCTTTATTACTTTATAATTTAACAGTCTGTCTGTTAAATAATAAGTAGGTGGGATAGACAATCAGCTGTGTTCGTTCTGTTTAACACATCTCCTTTTTGCATGAACCCACCTATGATCTGTATATCTTTTGGATTCACCCTGATGTCTATAAGCAGAATTCTCTGTCCCTTCCACTGACCTTTGTTGTAGATGGAAGCTGATGGTATCGTTCACACCTTTATCCTCTCTTTTGCATGCAAATAGATATTTTCAGGTATGCTCAGAAAGCCTTGCTTAATGCTTATGGAAAGCTTATGTAATTTATATCCTGCTTGGCAATTGTTTGAGAAGACTCATCTGGAGGTGCAGATCACATCTCTTTTGCTGCACAATCTGACATCCTGAGACCACCAGAAGAGGCCCACATAGGCACAGTAACAAGTATTGCATAAGGTTGCACAAGGTAAGTGATGATGCATTAGGTAGAAGGTCATCATATAATAGGTATGTGGGTTTATATCAATTTCAATTTATAAATTCTGTTCCTTTATCTCCCTGGTGTGCTTGATTTATGGAAAACATCCACCTTGTGCCTGTGCAGAACAAACAATGTCTCTTTCATAAACATGACTTTTTGTCCATGTTTAGAGGGTTCCTAAAATTTGGCAACAATCCTGTGATAAATTTAAGATTTGACATTTTCCTTTATTTTGTGTGCTATCTACATGTATCACTACATCACTGTGCTTTGTAGAAACATTTCCCTGAAATTAATCTAATGTTAATACTTTCATATTAAGTCATTGGTGCAGAATTATTGCATGCAGTCTAGTCAGGCTATTTCCTATTTCAAATGTAATTTTATTATTCTCAAATGTGATACCTTCTCTGAATATCCAAAATCACGCCAGCTTCTTGACAAGTGTTCAGTATGCTCCTGTCCTCCTCTCTCACTCTTAAACTAAGACCAGGAAAAGAAAACCACAGACATATACTTTTAAAAGGTCAAGTTCTGCTCTCAGCAGCAGCAGCATACTTGAATATAGGTTTAGACCCTAATCCTTGCTGTCTGTCAGACTATCTGATGACTAAAAATGGCAATAATTTCTCCTTCTCAGTAGTTACCAAGTTATAAAAAGAAATAGAACAAGAAAAGTGCTGCTAATAAGAGAAGTTTTGATTATAAGGATATAAATATGATCTAAAATACTAAAAGTAGTAGAAAAATAGTCCTACTGAGTATACCAACACAGATGATGGCTTGTGGCTGGCATAGCTTACCTTCTTTGTGTATAACCTGTAGCACTTTTGCATAAATAGAAATAAACACACATCATTTTACCTACAATTTAGTCTGAAGCAGAGCATTTAAAGGCCACCACATCATGAAATGACTGTGGCTCAGCTAGATCACCATCATCACAAACATATAAAGAAGATATTTGATGACTTGCTTTATGTAAATCTATTAACTGACTTGGCTGCATAAATGATTTTGTTCTCATTATTATTGGTAGTTTGCGTTTTTGAATATGATTTATTTATTTACCTCTCTTTAGATGGTTCTCATTTTGCAATATGGAGACAGATTTAGGTTTTGTTTATGCCTGTGTTCTGTAGAAATTTTTGTTCTTAAACAGTACATTTCCATAGGTCTCAGAACATCACCTAGACAAGAGAAAACTACAGTGTCTGCTAAAACAAAATCATAAACACCCTCTGCTAAAACAAAATTATACAGTTTGCAGTGCTCTTCCAATTAAGGTCAAAATAAGGAAAAAAACCTAAACTTTGAGATCCATTTTCATTTTTCACTTGGTCCGGCATAAATGCATGCAAACCTTACAAAGTGTTAGCTAGGGAAAAAGTGTGAATACTCAAAAAAATCAATGCTTATTTTCTTTAATGTCAACTAAAATAATATGTGAAATCCATCATCTGGGAGTTACTCACAGCAAGCGAATAGGGAACTTTCAATTCAGTGAAAGGATTAGTCATGTAATCTGAAACTCATGGCTGTAAGATGAAACCAAGGCAAAGGAGAGATGCACAGAACGGATTCGTGATGGATCTAAATTAATGAAGCTCCTTTGCAGGAGACTTAGACCAAAGGAGATCAATGAGAAATTTAGTGAGTTGATGATATATAGAGTTTGCTACAAGAGTTCTTTTCATGCAAGATACTGCTCTACTGCTTTGTACTCTCCTGGAACCTTCAAAAAATATTTTTAAAATATAGTTATGTTGCTATCTTATTATTGTGATTATGTCATTATTTATATTATGTACTACCAGCAAGCTGCAGTTGTGTTATATCCCTGGTTTCAGGCACTTGGGGTTCATAAACTTGAACTGATTGTTTTCCTCCATAGGAGTTGAACAGAAAAGGATTGCATGTGTTTAAGACATGAACTGAGCATAAAATAATGTTTTCTGCAAATCTAACTCAGATGTCATTATACTTGATAGTTTGGGGATACTTTTTACTTTCAGAAGGAACCAGAGGAAAAGGGCAGTAAATGGTCAATGGCTTCATTTGAGGACAAGGGGCCTTGAAGGTGTGAATGGAAATGAGACAGTTGTCACAACAAAGAGTGTGCCGAGTGAAAACTGAGTCCTGGCAATAGAAAATGTATGCTTCTCTGCTCATCCAGCCCTTGCTGTTGCTGTGCTCTCTTCTCTCACTTTTAATATTCTGACTGACAGAAATTTTTTCTAGGTGTGTGATCACAATACTTCTGAGGTAGGCTGGAAAAGCAGAAAGCACAGCTTGAAAGGGGTTTCTTCAGTTTTGTTCCTCATTCACATAGATCAGGGCCACTGGTAATATCAGAGCTGTGGATATGGATTCCTGACTATACATGATTAATGGTTTGTATTTTTCTCTCATTGATGCATTTGCATTGCAGAGAGGATGCAGGAATTGTTCAATCTGCAGGTAGTAGGAGCAAGCATCAACCCAACACACCTAGCTGGGTGTTCCTGTGCTGCTGTGCATCTCCCAGAATGTGCACACAAGAGCATGGTACTTGCTCTGCAATGGGTCCTAAGATGCATTAAAAGGGCTTTTAGAGGGTCTTCAAAAAGTGAAAAAGAAGTCTCCTACTCATTAAGTCTTTGTTTCCCAGTCTCAGTGGGATGTTGGTGAAGAAATCTCAGAGAAAGAGGATGAGTCCTACTGCTTGAGGTTGCATGTGCTTTGGGTATTACAAGGGAACACAGGGAGTTGCAGTCTTTGGAGTTTATGTTCATATCCTGACATTTTAGGTTTTGCCGGAAAATTCACAGTACTGTTCAGATTCTTCTGCATATTCACCAATGAAAATATTCTTTTATTTGTGTTTTCACTAAAACTAGGAGAGTTTCTTTAGGGTTACCTGCAGATCCTGACCAATAAGAGGGCTTCCACAGGACTTTGGATGGTCTGCCTGGTGGCTTCACTATGTACTAGTGCTGGAAATTTAAGAGGAACGTAGCCCCAATACTTAAATGGTGTGGTATAGTATCTGCAAGTCAGGGAGGAGTTGAAGCACAAACAATATCACCAATATTGCAAAGCTGAGGAATTATTAAAAGAAACCAAACAACCAAAAAAAATACTGATATTCCTGAAATTGCCAGAAACACATTTTCTCACTACTGAGTAACTCAGCTTAGTTTAGAAAAAACAGCAGATTTTTATCAAACTTTGTTGGGCTTGAGAGCCACAGATAAAGACTGTATTTGAAAATTTAAAATTAAGCAAGTATACTCTGATGATGTTAGAAGCAACTGAAAGAAGGTTAAAGATGACTTCTCAATATATTTGTTACTACTAGTTTCAGAAAACCAGCTAAAGCCACTCAGACAGCTTGGTCTCCATCTAGGCTTCCTAAAACTTTTCTGACCTCTAACTGAGACAACAAATCATTGTGTTAGTTTCCATTGTGTCACTTATCTGAAGTCACTGAAACATTATTTATTCAGTAAAATACTGAATTTTGCTTTTGAAAATCAGTTCATTGAACCAGATGACCTGCTGCTGGCACGAATAGATGGAAAAAATTTGATGTGCACATTATCTTGTGATTCAAAAATACACTTATTTGTATTGCTTAAACAGATCCAAATAATTCCTATTCACAATAACATTTGAAATAAGGAACATGAAATATAAAGCTCTGGATTTTGCCATTTTCATTATTTGATGTGAACTTCTATATTGCTTTCCTCACTGAAAATAAAAAATGCTGAAATGATGTGCAATCCAG